>JAABKJ010007545.1:38074606-38366419 GCA_011634705.1 Andricus grossulariae | reverse complement strand
GGTTGAAAATTCATCTTCTTGGTTTAACATTTAATTATTTGATTGAAAATTCATGTATTTTGTCTAAAATTCGCCTTAATTAGTAGAAAAGTATTTTTTATTTTTGAAAATTTCACTATTTGTTAAAAAATTGATGTATTATGTTAAAAATGCGTCTTTTCTGATAGAAACTAAATTCAAACAAATAAAAATGCAACTTATGGTTGAAATTTAATCTTTTATAGTTGATAATTCGACTTTTTTGAATAAATTCATCCTATTTTGAATAAAAATGAACATTTTTCGTTTTAAATATCACCTATTACATTTCTTGTTAAAAATTATTGTTTTTATTTTGAAAATTTTTTTGTCTGAAAATTAATTTCCTTAAATAAAAATTTTAATATATCATTTTTTGTTGAAAGCGTATCCTTTTTGTGAAAAATTCAATTACTTGGTTGAAAATTTCTTGTAAAATTGCAATATTTATTTGAAAATTCATGTATTTTTTAAAAACTAATCTTTTTGGTGAAAAATAAATTATTTTCGTTAAAAATGTATCATTTTTGTTAAAAATTGACACTGTAGGTTTGAAAAATTATCTGATTTGAAGAAAAATCGTATTTTTGTCCCGCAAATTCAAAAATTAATTTTTAAATTAATTTTTTAGTTAAAAATTTATCATTTTAGTTGAACAATACTTTATTTGATTAAAAATTCAATATTTTATTTGAAATTCTTTTTTATCTGAAAACTAATTTTCATGAAAATTTAGCTATTTAATTTTTTGTTGTAAATTTATATTTTTTAGTTACAAATTCCAATATTTAGTTAGAAATTCCGAAATTTAGTTGAAAATTCATATATTCTGATAAATACTAATCTTCTTTGGTAAAAATTAATCATTTTCGTTAAAAATTTATTATTTTTGTTAAAAAGTCACACTTTGGGTTTGAGAATTCTTTTGGTTTTGAAAAAAAATCTTATTTTTGTCTCGAACATTCAACAATTTAGTAAAAAATTAAACTGTTTGGTTGAAAGTTGAACAACTTTGTTACAAATTTTTTTTTTCAGTTAAAAATCTATCTTTTTTTTTAATTCATTTATTTGATTAAAAATTCAATATTTTTTTGAAAATTCTATTTTAGCCGAAAATTAATTTTCATGAAAATTTAGCTTATTCATTTTTTGTTGGAAATTTATATTTTTTTGTTAAGAATTCCAATATTTAGTTAAAAATTCCAATCTTTAGTTGAATATTCATTTTTTTTGTTAAAAACTAATCTTTTTTGGTGAAAATCAATCATTTTCATTAAAAATGTATCATTTTTGTTAAAAATTCACACTTTGGGTTTGAAAATTCTTCTGGTTTGAAGAAAAATCGTATTTTTGTCTCGAAAATTCAACAATTTGGTAAAAAATTAAACTGTTTGGTTGAAAGTTGAACTACTTTGTTAAAAATTATTTCTTTTAATTAAAAACTTATTACTTTAGTGAAAAATTCATTCAATTGATTAAAAATTTGATATTTTATTAAAAATTCTTTTTTTTTTAGCCGAAAATTAATTTTCATGAAAATGTAGCTATTTAATTTTTTGATATTTAGTTGAAAATTCCAAAATTTAGTTGAAAATTCACGCATTTTGTTAAAAACTAATCTTTCTCAGTGAAAATTATTCATTTTCGTTAAAAATTCATCATTTTTGTTAAATATTCACACTTTGGGTTTGAAAATTCTTCTGGCTTGAAGAAAAATCGTATTTTTGTCTCGTAAATTCAAAAATTGGATAGAAAATTCAACCATTTTATAGAAAATTTATCCTGTTTCGTGAAAAATTCCACTGCTTTGTAAAAGTTTGTTTTTATTTGAATAAAAATCAATTTTTTTTTTAAATGAAAATTGACCTAGCCCATTTTTTGTTAATAACTGATCTTTTTCAGTTTTAAAATTCTATTACTTGATCACAAATTCATGTAATTTGATGGAAATTCATCTTTTTTGGTAGAAAATTAATCTTTTCGTCAAAAATTCAAATAATTGGTAGAAATTTATGTTTTTTTTTAACATGCATGTTTTTAAGTAGAAAATTAATCCACTTGGTTGAAAATTTATCTTTTTGGTTTAATATTTAAATATTTGCTTAAAAATTCAACTGTTTTGTAGAAAAATCGTCTTTCTTGACTAAAAAATCTTTTTTGGTTGAAAATGCAACTTTTTTTTAAATTCATCTTTTTGATTTGAAAATTATTCTCTTTTTTCAGAAATCTTATCATTTTTGGTTCAATCAAAACGGATTTTTATTCAAAATGAAAATATTTTCTTGTTTGAAATATAAAAAAAAATTTTTTTTGACGATTCAACTTCGAAAAAAAATTTCAAAAATTAATTAATCTCTTTGGTTGCAAATTTTACTGCTTTCTCAATTATTCTGTTTGTTATAGGTTCAAAATTTTAGTGGAAAATTGAACTATTTGGTTAAAAATTGGGGTTATTTGTTGAAGATTATTCTTTTTTGATAGAAAAACTATTCCTTTATATTAATATTTTCTGTTGAAAATTTATGTATTATGTTGAAAATTCGTATTTTTTTGTAAAAAATCAATTTTTTCACAAGAATGGAATTTTTTGCTTAAAATTTAAACTGTTTTAGTTGAAAATTCAAGTATTTTGTTAAAAATTTTCCTTTTTTCTTCAAATTCATCTGTTTTTGAATTAAAGTAAACAAATTTTGGTTACAATATCACCTGTTACATTTATTGTTTAAAATTAATCCGTTTAGGCTGAAAATTCAAATATTTGGTTGAAAATGCAACTTTTTTTTTGTATTCGCCTTTTTGATTCAAAAATTCATCTTTTTTTTTTTAATTTCATACTTTTGGTTGAATTCGAAAGTTTTTATTTTCAATGAAATTCTTTTCTTGTTTGAAATATCAACTATTAGATTTTTTCTTAAAAATTAAACAATAAATTTTTTTCAATTAAACCGTTCGTTTTAAATTTTAACAACTTTGATAGAAATTAATTTTTGTTTTCTTGAAGATTAATTTTTTCAAATTAAAATTCAACTACTTGGTTGAAAATTCAACTATTATGCTTCATTTTTGGTTAATTTTTTTTTCTATTTTCAAAATTCAACTATTTGGTGAAAAATTTATGTAATTTGTCGAAAATTCGTCTTTTTTGGTAGAAAATTAATCTTTTTGGGTAAAAATTCATCTTTTCGGTTGAAAATTCAATTATTGAAAATGAAAATCTTTTCCTGGTCAAAAATATTGGTAAATTTGTCAAAATCCGTAATCATTAAATTTACGAAAAAAATTTATTCGGCAAAAATTATGTAAGATAGGGGGGGGGGTAAAAACTTACGCAACTTAAAAAAGGGGGGTATTTCGTTCAAAATTTCGAGAAAAAAAAATACGTAATCACATTATTACATAAACTTTTCAATAGCATTGATTGCGGTTTTTCTGGGACCTATATATCTACTAGAGCGTGAATATCCCCATGTAAATATCATTGTGGATAAATAACGTGCACTCTAGTGCAATTAAAAACAGGTTGGACTGCTCATGTGACTTTTCTCGACGAATTTGACATACCTTTTAAATTATATTTGTTTAAATTTTTTTATTTCATTTTTTTTTATTTTTCAAATGAAAAAAACTAAATTTTAGCAGGGTATTTCTAGCTATTATTTGCCATTTATTACAGATAAAAAGATTAAATCTTTTTTGAAAAAGACAAAAGGTACAATACAATGTCTAATAAAAAAATTGTTCATAAATTAGATCTGAAAATTTGATGAGAATGTGTTCGCTAAAGCCAAAAGAGCTTTAACAAAAGAGAATTCACAATCACTAAATTTCAGTTGTCGATGGCATCATTTAATTTTTAAATTCGAGAAGAAAATAATTTTTAATAAACAATAAAAGTTTCGAATAACTACTTATTTTTCAGGATTAATTTTTGGTTTTATTTTTAGGGTTTTTAGGGTGTAATTTTTAACCAAGTAGTTGAATTATCAGCCAAAAAAGATGATTTCTCAATGAAAAATGTAAAAATTAATATTTCAATCAAAAACAGTTGAGCTCATAAAAAATACGTCTTTTCAAAAAACTAGTTGAATCCTGAACTAAAGCAGATTAATTTTTAACTAAACAGATGTCTTTTTTACCAAAAATATTAATTTTCTGCCAAAAAGACGAATTTTTTCGAAGTTTTCGATTTAAACAATTAATGTTTAACAAACGAAAAATTCAGTCAGTTTAATTCCACCCAAAAAAAATGAATTTTTAACAAAACAGTTGAATCCTCAACCAAAAAGATGATTTTAAAAAAAAAAACGAATCAATTTTCTATCCAAAATGACGCATTTTCGAAAAATTGATTAATATTCACCAAATAGTTAAATTTTTAACTAAAAATGAAATAGTGAATTAAAAAAATATTAACAAAAAATATTATTGTTTCAAAAAATAGTTAAATTTTCAACCCAAGTTATTATTTTTTTGCCTAAAAATTTAAATTTCTGTCAATTATTCATTTTTACAAATAATAAGTGTAATTTCTGACCAAATAGTCAAATTTTTGACCAAAAGAGTTTTAACCAAAAATATGAATTTTCAATCAAAATGTTAAATTTTCAACTAAA
The DNA here is from genome assembly GCA_011634705.1 of Andricus grossulariae. Taxonomy (NCBI): domain Eukaryota; kingdom Metazoa; phylum Arthropoda; class Insecta; order Hymenoptera; family Cynipidae; genus Andricus; species Andricus grossulariae. The sequence continues at coordinate 38,361,788 of JAABKJ010007545.1, read as the reverse complement.
TAGTTGAATTTCCAACTGTAAAAAATCAATTATCAATTCGGAATATCAATTTTAAGACAAAAATAAAACAGTTACATTTTTCAGTTGAAGAACAATTAACTTTCAACCAAAAAAGAAACTAATTATCGAAAAGTAGTCAAATTTTGAACCAATGAGATAATTCTCGTCTAAAATGGTGAATATTCCCAAAAAAATTAATTGTCAACAAAAGAATTTAATACCCAACCGAGAATTGTTAACCATATAATTAAATTTTTAAATAAACAAGAATAAATTTCAATAAAAAATGGTTGACATTTCAACTAAAAAAAAATTCATCAAAATAATTAAACTTTCAAGAAAATAGTTAAAATGCAACCAAAAAGACGACATTTTAAACGAGAAGATTCATTTTCTACCAAGAAGACGAATTTTAAACAAACGAGATGAATTCGGATCAAAAAATATTATAGAAAAAATTTTAAACAAAAACGTTAACTTTTGACAAAAAATAGTTCGGTCTTCGTATTTTCCACACATTTGTGCACGGACCTTTTAAAATTAAAGGTCAAAGCATCGACAACAGTAATTTGGTGATTGTATGAAATGTATATATCTTTCTTGGGTGTACAACTTTTGTTCGTAATTTTTTTTCTTACTTTGTATCGTTTTTACAAAAATTTAATTTTTTTTATTTTGAATGTTATTTTTCATGATTAAAACAAAAACTACTCATTCTATCAAAAAATGATGAGTGATACATTTTTAACTTTTTTTTTGCGTCAATAACTTTGTCTAATTTTTTTTCGTAGCTTTTTCCGTTTGTCCAAAAAATTTTAATTTTCTTTATTTTCAATTTTTTTTCCTTTTGAATGAAATAAAAACCACGCGTCCTATCAAAAAGTGATCAATAACAAATTTTTCTATCTTTTTTGATTGCATAATTTTTTTTAAATCATCTTTTGTCGTATCTTGTATAGTTTGACTGCAAAATTGAATTTTTGATTTTTCATTAGTTTTTGTGAGGTCAAAATTTGAATTTTCTATTTTTCAGAAAAATTCAGAAATTCGTTGTGATATTATTGTAGGGCTTCCAAAAAAAAAACTTTTTTTCGCCTTTTTCACATAGTACGTTATTTGGCTTAACATTTTTACTATCGCTTTTTTTCAATTTTGTAAATTTTCGAAATTCCCTGATTTTTCCTTGGCCAATTTTCCATTTTTCGAAACTTCTAAAAATCTTTCAAAATCACACGGATTTGTCCTACAAATTTTTAAGAGTCTATAAAAATAAAAAGAAATCCTTCAAAAGTTCCAGATTGATTTAAAAAATTTTCAGAAATATTTAGAAATATTTTGAAATCTTTTAGAACGTTTTTTTTAAATAAAATTTTCGTAATAAAAAAGCATTTAAATTTTTCCCATGAATCGTAAGATAATTTTTGGATATTTTCAAAATTCCCAAAAGTTCAAAATATGTTTTTTATTAATCCCAAATTTTCCTACAATTTTTTTTAAATTATGCAAAATTAAAAAAAGTTTTTTGAAATCTTCCATTTTTTGGATACCGGTGCCGACAATTTTCTTTTGCTACTGATGACAGTCTTAAAAAGTTTAAAAATCAGAAATAAATAGCAAAATATTAAGAACATAATTATTATTATCATCATATATTTAGAATTTATTCTACAGGTTTTTACAACTTATTTCGTAATTTTTATTTACCAAAGGGATGGTGCAGAAAATTCGTAATCTTCATAGATAAAAACGTGAAACCTCATTTGTTTCCTCTATTATTAAAGAATCATTTTAAATTTAAATTGTCTATTTTATAAATAAATTTTTAAAATAAATAGTTCTTATTTTTTCATAAAAGATTAATCCAGAAAGGCTTATTATAAATCTTGGAATATTTTGTTTCATACAATGGATATTTATTACTTCAAGTTAATGACTTTGGTTCTAGAACTTGAAATCTAGCATATATATATATATATATATACATACATACACATATATATATATATACATACATACATACATATATATATATATATACATATATATATATATTGGTGTGTATGTTTTCAAATTTATTGCTACCAGGAACAATGATTTTCATTGTTATTATCGCTAAAAATACGGTCATTAAAAAATTGAACCGGACAATGTTGGACAAGGTCCTGTTACGAAACTGACCAACTGACACGTGGTACTTATCAGATCAACAATGGTATGTGACGTAGGTGGCAGCAAGTCAATAAAATATCAAATGTGATTTTTTCACATCTTTAATGTTTAATTCAGTAATAAATTCAGTTTAAATTTGAGGGAACTGAATTACATTGAATAATTTTGGAAAAAGTAATAATTAATACACAACAGTTGAATTTTCAAGAAAAAATATGACTCGCATCAACAACAACAAAAAAACAGATTTTTAACAAAATAGTTCAGTTTCTAAACAAATATATGAACCTGATATTACAAATAAAATATAATAAAAGTATAATAAGTTGACAAGCCATTGGATCCAGTTTTTCCTTAGATAAGAGCTCATTCAAATTAGTGTTGTCCTTGTAAGGTTCATCAGACTCTTGAACTATTTATTCTGAAAAAGCAAAGTTTTTCGAAATTTCAACTTTACTATTTTCGGAAGTTGACACAAAAGTTTCAACTTACGATCAGGCTACATTCTAATAGATTTTAGTTTGTATATTTAACAAATCAAAAAATCTTTCAGACTAACCAAATTTGCGTAAATAATAACCCCTCTCGTAGGAAGCGATTGTCATTAGTGAATGTCGTGAAAAATAGTTTTCCACCGTTTGTTCATTTTTCCTTTTTTTTCTACATCACCAATATATATCGATTAAAAGAGGACCTACGTTCAAATAAAATTGTTGAAACGAAATCATTCAAATTTAATTTCGAATATTTCATACACTGCTTTTAAGTCTTAGTTTCTTCAAATTCAGCTCTATGTAATATTAATTATTTTTTCTTGTAAAAGAGTAAATTATAATTAGAAGTATAAATTATGCAAACGTTTATATAAAATTATTTAAAAAATAGTTTCAATTTTCATATGTTTCAAGCCTCAGTAGTTATTCAATGTTTCTGTAAAAGATCCGTATCAATTTTTAAGTCTTCAGTGTTCAATTTTACTGTTTCAAGCAAATAAAAAATAAAATTTTTGATTGAAGTAATTCTCAATAATGACTATTATCAACCAATAGTCTTCCAAAGTTTTTCTATTTCCAGCGTTCAGTTTTTTATATGACGTCGAAGTACACAATTCCGACCTGAACAGGAACTGCTTACATAATTTAGTGAATTTGAGAAAAAAATACTAAAATACTTCAACATTTTAAAACAATTTATGGGCAACTGCCAAAAAGTTGACCACTTGAGGTTTCAGTCCTTTTCCAATTTTACTTTTAACAATACACTTTTTCTAAAAGTACCTCAGTAAAGTACTTATATTAAAGTAGAATTTAGTTACGTTTCAAAAGTTTGGACAACTTTGTTTGTAAATTACAAATAAAAAAGTTAGCGAAATGTCTATTCACAATGGTGGAAAAATTATACATATTCGCAAGTATTATATATAATTGTTATTTGTTTTATACAATTTTTGTATAAAACAAACGAATATTATACATAATTTCTTCCACTATGTATAAACTATATATAACTCTTTTTTGTTTGATCACGCTCCATTGCTATTTTAGAATGAAAATCGAAAATAATTATTAAAATTTTTCATAATGTACGCTAAAATGGGTAATTTCAAACTTACACAGATTTTAGCACTTTTTTTGCTTAATACACACTTCATACAAAAAACTCATTAACTTTCAGACAATTAATTTTAAACAAAAAACATCCTGAAAGAAGCATTCACCTCCGAGAAAAACCTTTACCAAAGGAGCGGTGCGTCCCAAAAAACTCCGATTTTTATCTATTGGATCGCGGGAAGAGCGCTAAAAATATAACCATGTGCGGGAATGCCCTTGTCAAAGATCGGCGCGTCCCAAAAAATTCCAATTTTGACAACAAAAAAGTTGCGTAACTGTGTCATTTTTAAGGTTAGAAAAAAAAGAAAGTTCTTTCGAGCTATTACTTAATTGTATCAAACCATAAAAGCACACTTTGTGTCATTAAAAGTGTAAAATATACATATAAATTGTCAAATTTGATGTAAACAAAACGAATCAAAAGTACTAAACTTTACTAAAATTTCTATACCTTCTAAAATTGCTAGCGTCTCGTCAGGTACGCCAATTTTTTGCAACTCTCTTGCTAGTTGTTTTCCCGATAGTTCTTCGTGCAGTGGCTCCATATCTTATTTAGAATATATTTAAATATAAAGTGTAATAACCTGAAAGAAAAATTATTTTTTAATCTCGTCAGACAATTTAAAAGAAATGTATTATACATTGTTGAAATTGAGCCGACGGTGAATTTTGTATAACTTGTTTTTCTTGAGTTTTCAAAATTCATCAAAATTATCGTATGATTGGAGATTAAGTGGGTCCGTACCTATATTTTTGTATTTAATTTTTTTTTATTTTCCAGAACCTGCAGATTTTTTACCAAAATAAACTAGTTTAGGTGTGCAAAAGTTGTAGCACAAATCAAAATATATAGGTATAAGGAGTGATAGAGGTTATGTCCACGCAGACGGTGTGGCACCCAAGCGAGAAATATGAAAAATAACTTACCTCTGTCTTTGAAATCAAGTAGAAAAATAACTCTGAATTATAACTGTTCCTTGCTACTGCAACTACGAAATAATAACACGACAATTATAATCATAAACGTGTACTAAACGTCTGCTAACGTTTACCACGGCCAGAGCCACACCAAAGACGCAGTGCATCTACCACTGCTGCCACTGCTCAAAACTAAAATCCGTGTTACCTGACAAAATTTTTTCACATTCTTCAAGAATGCATTACGTTTACGGTAAAATAAAAATATTCTCGAATGCCTCGAGAATGATCTAAATTGAGTAAACAAAATTTGTATAGCTGTGAAGAAATTAATAAGAGAATTTTCTCGAATTTACGCAAAAAATTTGTGTAGGTAGCACTGACGAACTTTTTTGCTATTTTGCGCATGCGCACATTTCGTTGATTTACCAGCGTAACTCACTGATTTTGCAGTGAAACTCGCTGATTTCGCAGTGATAGTTCCCTTCACTGCTAAAAACAGCGAAGTTTTCGCTGATTCAGATTTAGAGAGTAGTGACAAAATCACACAAAATGCCCAAGTATGAGATTGAGCTAGTATATCGCATCAAAACGTTTCACATTAGGTATTTTATTAGTTTCATAATGTACATGTCAACTGATGTCAACTTTTTGATACCCTGGGTTTTTGTGTGACGCAGAACGCAGAACTATGCAGACAAACGGAAACATAGATCGGCACCCGAACTATAGTTGGCGCGATAATCAAATACTTTCAAGATGGAAGTTTGTCAGGCCCGAATTGGTAAGCTTGGATATCGGGAAAAATCCCGGTGGGCTGGTACTATTTTTAGCAATTTGGACCGTTGAACTTGCAGGATTAGGCCACTTCCTGATTCTCAAACATTTTTTTAAACCATTTTTCTCGGACCGATTCAGAAGCGACGGAACCTTTTTTCTTGATGGGGGCAGGGGCATAGACTTGTAATATTAAATTGCACTATAATAAATATAGGTATAAAATTCATATTGCCAAAGACTTCACAAAAATGTCAATGATTTTCCAAAGATTTCACAAATATTACCAAATATTTCACAAAGATTTTCAAAGATTTCAGAAAAATTACACAAAGATTTAAATAATTTCCCAAAGATTTTGCAACAATTTTGAAGGTTTTGCAAAGATTAACGATAGATTAAAAAGATTTTAATGATTATCCAAAGACTTCACAAAGAATAAGGATAGATTTCAAAGATTTCACAAAGACTTCGATTATTTTACAAACATTTTCGATAGATTTCAAAGATTGCGCAAAGATTTCAATAATTTCCCAAAGATTTCACAAAGATTTCAGATATTTCGCAAACATTTAAAATATTTAGCACAGATTTTGAATAAACGTATAAGATTTCACAAAGACTTAAATGATTTTTCAAAGATGTCACAAATTTCTCAAATATTACTAAATATTTTAAAAAGTATTCTGCAAAGATCTGTCGAAGATTTCAGAAATATTTCACAGAGATTGAAACGATTACCCGAAGATTTGAAAAATTTCACAAATATTTCCCAAATATTTCACAAATATTTCAATGATTTTCCAAATATTTTAAACATTAACGGAAGATTTCGGATAGATTTAAAAGATTTCACAAATATTATCAAATATTGTTTAAATGTTTAAAATATTTTTTCCCAAAGATTTTTGATAGATTATAAAGATTTCACAAAGATTTCAATTATTTCACAAAAATTTCGAATAGATTTCAAAGAGTGCCAAAGATTCCAATGATTTCCTAAAGACTTCACAAAGATTTGAAATATTTCGAAAAGCATTCATATAGATTAAATATATTCAAAAAAAATTGAAGATAAATACCAAAGAGTGCACAATAATTTCAGTGACTTTCCAATGATTTTACAAAGGTTTCCAAGGATTTTACAAAGATTTTAATTATTTACTAAAGATTTCATAAAGTTTTCAAATACTTTGCAAAGATTTCAGGTAGATTTTAAAGATTGCACAAAGTTTTTAATGATTTCCTAAATATTCCATTAAGATTTCGAAGATTTCGCAAAGATTTCAAAGATTTAAAATATTTCACAGATTTCATATAGGCTAACAATATTTACAAATTTTTTCATAATTTCCCAAAGATTTCAGAGATTTTACAATATTTTCAATGACTTTCCAAAGATTTCATTAAGATTTCAAAGATTGCACGAATATTTCAAAGAGTTCACAAAGATTACAAATATTTCGCAAAGATGTCATGCAGATTGAAAATATTTCGGCCGGAAACCTGGAACTCTCAGTAATCTCAACGAAATCTTAGAAATCTCCATAAGAATTCAATACAGATTGCCACATTTACAGTTTTAAGATTTCCAGATTTTATACTGAGTAGCCCCTCTGTCCATATACAGGGGCCTGAAGTTTTCACTTGTTCAGGTGCTTTTTCACCTTCACGTTACTGTAACTTCTTTAAGGATTATCCGATTGCACTTTGATTATAGTGTTTTGGAAAGCTGTTTTCATGTACTTAAAAATTATTGCTTTCTTTATTAAAAATAGCTTACTTTATACTCTTTAAAGTCATGCAGAAGAACAAGCGGACTGGAAATAATTTTATGACCAAATTGAGATTTTTACGCTCGAGGGGGCCATGTCATGGTTATATAATATACGTACACACGAAAAATCATTTCAAGATAGTTGATTGTAAGATTAGAGGCAAGTTAGATCTAATATTATTCGTTCCTGGGTGCTGCGTAAGTTGAATGTGGTCCCCTTGAGCGTAAAAATCTCATTTTGACCATCAAATTATTCCCAGCCCACTTTTTCTTCTACATGAATTTAAATATTGTGAAAAAATCTTTTTTTAAAACAGAAAACATTTTTTTTAAAGTACAGTTTTTTTCAAAAAATCAATTTTTATTTTCAAAAAATTATGATGGAAAAAAAAATTAACATGATAAACTCAGAGTACATGAAAAGAGCTTTACAACACGCTAATAAAAGTCTAATCAGATGATACTGAAGGAAGTTACATTCACGTGAAGGTGAAAAAACAACTGAAAAAGTGAAAAATTCAGGCCCCTGTATATTGACAACCAATTGATAATTGGACCTACTATTTGGTGAATATATATGTGTCCGCTAGGACTATAATATAGCCAAGTTTCAACCCGATGAAAAAAAAAATGAATAATTTCAGGTGGAAACACTTGACGTATTCTCCCTCATATATACTGTTATTATTGTGTTTGTAAAAACTTTTTCTCGGATGAACTTGATTTTTTTATCAGCTACGGACTAAGCCAAGTGCCTCATAAAATATAGATGTCTTCAATTTGATACGCTGTTTCTAATCTCTTGCGACGATTTTGTATCAGTTACAGAATTGAGTATATAATGTATAGTTTAGAGTTCGTCTTTTACCACTGTTGTTCTTACACATCGATTGCGAGCGTTTAAGGTGACATTAGCTACCTCTGGATGCCTATTTAGGCTACCATCAATCAAAAGAAAACCTCAGACTCAAGATGGTTACAATCCAATATGTCAAAGGCATTTTTTGTTTTTGTGTTGGATTTTTGTTGCGAACCTTTCTACACGGTGCTATCCCGGTATATATCATCAGTCATGGGTGCATTGTATAATGTAGTCCAGTGAATTGCTTAGAGTAGCACTACCTTACAGCCATTCTGTACATTTAGTGCCGCTTTATTTTTCTAATGCATTTTGGCCTGCTAAACTTGAATATCGCATTGTCTGCCAATTGTAGCCTGTAATGGCACATGACCGGGTGTTGATGGAATGATAGTATAGTGTTTTCTAGGAACTTCCTTGGTCCATTACAGGTTGCATTTTGTAGACGGAAATTTAGTTGTATTTCCACGGAAAAAATTTCCCCCTGAGCCACCGAGGCTCCTATCTATTATTATAGATACTATTCCTAATTAATATTTAGCTACATAAAACAATATCGCCGAGATGCATTCACAGGAAAATAAATAGATGATTTTTGTGCAGAAAATTTACATGCAAACTTACGAATCGTAAGAAATATTTACCGATAAAAATAATATTTCCTTCAAGTTTAATGCATATACATCAATCTTTAGAGTTTCATGTATACAGGTTTAACGTCTAGACTTTTCAGATAACGAAGTGTACAATTGAATAGAAATAATGTGCAGAGTTATTATATGTGCACTTTAGTGTGTAAACTTCAAAGTGTAGACTTCAATGTATAGACTTTTTCGTCTTACTATTTAATGTGTACGCTTTCACGTAGTGAATTAAATGTGTCGACTTAAATGGGTACACTAAATGTGAAGAAAAGCACATGGTGAACTAAATGTGTAGACTTCATGTGCAGACTCTCATGTGGTGAAATAAATGTGTAGAGTTGAACACCTAAATTTAATATCTACACGTATTGTGCAGAGTTCTCCAATGTGCAGAATGATTTTATGAAAATAGGCAAAACACACGTATGCAAGTAAATATCAACATATGTACCACTTTCTATATTATATTCTTAAAATTTGCTCGGAGCACCTCCTTTTTATGATCTTTGAATAATTTATAAATAGTGAAGTGCTAGAAAGAGTTCGAAAAAATAACTGTACTATTTTCAATAATAAAATATTACATTTGAATGTTTTCAAGAACAGAGTAGAGTATTAAGTGAATAAAGAAAATTAATGTATTTTCTTTTTCAATACAAAATGTCACATAACGTTTAAATTGCGAAACTAGGAATAATATTATAAAAAGCTATTCATTGGAAAGTGCCATGAAAAAACTTTTCAATTTCGAAGTCAGGAATAATATATTTACATAACCTATGCCTGAGCATGTGTAGCCATAAATGAGAAATCTCAAAGATATGTAAGACTTTTTTATAATTTCAAAATTAGATGTATATCCAAACTTCAAAGTAGGGAAAGAAAAATTGAATATTATTTTACCAGTAAGTTTCCTCTTTAAATGCTGAACAGCAAGTTTCAACCATGCAGTTACATAGCAAGTATGCATGTCCTCATTTATACCTTCAAGTGTTTTGGCAGTTGTTATATATTTATTAATTTTGTAAGTCAGCTGTATAAAAACATACGTTTGGCACTTGAATGATATGATTCAGTAATATCAAATGTCAAAAGGAATAGAATGAAATTAAAAAAAAAGGAGGGAAGAAAACTGATTTATTAGGGATTCACTTCACATACAGTCAAATGAATCCACTAGGTTTCAAAAATAGTATATAACAGTAATTTTGAGTAAAAAACGTGGTTCATGCGATGCAGAATAATTACTTCACTCAATCCTCACGTCACAGGCTTTAATGCCTATTTGTAATCTTCTAAGTAAAAAATCCTGTGGAATCGTTTTCCTGTTATACAAAAAAAAATGTATTGACAATTATTTGAACAAAAATTAAATAATTTAACAGACTATTCATCACAGATTATAATCAAGTAGTTCTTCAGAGACCGTTTCAGCATCTTTCTCTCAAGTTGGTTGTTCTTCATTTGCATCTACATCTGTTCTTCACACAATTGCAGAGTCTGTGAACTGTGAAAAGTTTTTGTTGGAAACTTCCAATACATGTATTGGAAGTTTATAATTGATTATGAACCAATCTATTTAGATTATTACATTTTCCAATTAGGAAAAGAAACAATAAAAAATTTAATGTATTTCTAACATTGCTAATATTTAATGCATTCTTCTTTCAAAATTTTAAATAAAAAATAGATTTCTTTCAATAAACTGAGGTAAAATTATTAAGACTCAGTTAAAAGAATTCTGAAAATATTCATAAGCAAACCCTGCAGATTGGAACAAATCATGTGTTTAGTGTCTCTATTTAAAAATTTTTTAAATGTCAGTTCAATACATTCATTATGCTACATGACAATGGTCATTCGTTCTTTGAACTGTCAGTTGGGTTTCGAGTTCTAATTGACATTAAAGTTGTCTCAGCTCTATATATATATAGAAAGTACAAATTTTATAGTAAAATAATTAATGTAATGAGAAAACGTCTATATAGTAAAAATGCATCATGACATGAGAATGGAATTAACTCATTAATTTATTGTCCTTTAGAACTTGTTGGGTTTACTATTTCTCGTTTATTTCTGAGACAATTGGCAGCTTGGAAAAAGAAAGATTGCAATTTATTGTTGTGCTGCATGTATAGTATATTCTATATGAAAGAAATTATTTTCACCGGAAAAATTATTCTGCATTCAAGACGACCGAATAACCTCATTTTCAAAATTCCCTGATTTTTACCTGACCACTAATATTCGAAGACCAGAATTTTATTCTTGTAAAATATTTAACAGAGAATCTTTTACAAATTAATTAAAACAATTTCAGATTAAAATTTAAAAACTTTAAAATTTTTATTGATTTCAGCAAAAAAAGATTACTTTTTTATCACAAAAGGTGAAATTTCTATTAAAAACCACAAATTTTCTGTCCAAACTCCAAATAGGTAAATGTTCAACAAAACAGTTTCATTTTTGACCGAAAAAGATGAATTTTCAACCAAGTAATTGAATTTGTTATAAGACCGTTAAATTAAAAAAAAATTCAAACAAATAATTGAATTTTCAAGTAAAAAACATGAATTTCCAACCAACAATGAAAAGTGAAATTTTCAGTAAAAGAAAATTAATTTTCAACAAAATAGTAAAATTTTCAACCAAAAAAGATGATTTTCAACCAAATAGTCGAATTTTCAAACAAAAAAGATTAAACTTTGACAAAAAACAGTTGTATTTTCAACCTAATAATTAATTTTTTCAGAGGACAGTTAAATTAGAAAAAAGATATGTATTTTGAACAAAATACATGAATTTTCAAACAAATAGTTGAATTTTCAACTGAAAAACATAAAATTACAACCAAAAATAAAAAAGTTTAATTTTCAGTAAAAGAAAAGTAGTTTTTAACAATATAGTAAAAATGTTAACCAAATAATTAAAGTTTTTTTAAAAGACAGTTAAATTAAAAAAAAGAGATGAATTTTCAACAAAATACATGAATTTTAAACCATAAATGAAAAAGTTAAGTTTTCAGTAAAAAAAAGTTAATTTTCAACAATATACTAAAATGTTCAACTAAAGAGATGAATTAAGCCAAGAAGGAGAAAGAAGTTTAGCCAAATTCTTGAAGTTTCAAGCCAAATGACGAATTTTCTGTAAAACAGTTGAATTTTCCACCAGAAAATATGAATTTTCAACAATAACGTTCATTTTCAACCAAAGTTGTATTTTTAACCAAAAAAGAGGAAATCTCTAACAAAGAAGATTAGTTTTTTTACCAAAAAAGACGAATTTTTAACTAAAAATGATCAATTTTGAACCAAAAATAGTAAAGGTACATTTTCAGTAAAAAAAAATAAATAAAAAAACGAATTTTCAACAAGATAGTTAAATTTTTAACTAAAGAGATAAAGCTTCAAAAAAAAAAAAATTGTAACAAATTGGTTCAACTTTTACACAAATAGTTGAATTTTCAACTAAAATTATGAATATTTAACAACAACAAAATGATTTTTTGACAAAGTGGTTCAACTGTCAATCAAGTAATTCAATTCTCATTGAAAAACGATAAATTTTCAACGAATAATGTAATGGTAAATACTTCAACCAAAAGAGATTTTTATTTGAAATAAAAAACAGTTTAATTCAACCAAAAAAGACGAATTTTCAACAAAAAAATAGTTGAATCCTCAACCAAAGAAGATTCATTTTCAAGTAAACAGTTGGATTTTTATCCAAAAAGAGGAAATTTCTTCAAAGCAGATGAATTTTGAAACCAAAATATGAATTTTCAACACAAAGTAAATTTCCTACCAAAATAATTAAATTTTCAATACAAAAAGTCGAATTTTCAACAAAGCACGTAAATTTTCAACCAAAAAGGATGACTTTTTGATAAAATTGTTGAATTTCCAACAGAATAATAAGATTTTCGTGACCATTAATATTCAAAGACAAGAATCTAAATCTTGTAACATTTTTAACATAGAATCTTTTATACACGGAATACAACGATTTCAAATTAAAATTTAAAAATTTCAAATTTACTATACCTGACAGCTATTGAAAGTCCCATGTATAGAAATTCCTTGACTTTTCAGGCAGATTCTAGTCCAAAAATGCGCACGTTTCCAAAAATATTTCGATGAATAAAACCTTCTTGAAGAATTCGTAAAAAAATTATTGTGTATTGCTTGGGGGATTTCAGGCTATAAGATACAAACAGCAAAATTTATCCCCGTGCTCAGAAAATTTACGACCAAAGCAGTAAATTTGAAATGAGAAACTTTCTAGAAAACAGCAAAAATAGATAAATTTTAGATGAAGGATGAAATCTGTCAAGAAAGTTCTAATATCATGAGAAATTGTCTCAACGAAAAAAAAAAAAAAAAAAATACGGCATTGCTTCGGAAGTTTCAGACCAAAGGGGCAAATTTGAACTAAGAATAAATCTTATTAGAAAGATCGAAAAAGAGAATGCAGCGATCACAGTCAGTACCCTATCCCCCCTCATATTTTTCTCCAAATCCCCTATAATCCCTATATTTCAGAATTTCCTTCATCTTTCCTTTTTTCAAAGCTGCGATTAATTTTTCTGGCGTTATTGAAGAAATTATGAGTAGCTTGAAAAAAATACGATCAAAAGAAAAAACCAAAAGCAAATTGTGTACGCTTTGCAAAAAAAGATAGATAGAAAAAAGAAAATCTAACATGATTGATTCAACATTGTCGCGAAAGAGAAGAAATATATATCTCACGCTCAGTATTGAGATACTTTTGTTCTTGTAACATTTTTTTATTAATATTATTATATCATTAAGCCGTTTACCTTTCGGGGTAGGCGTGAATTGCTCGGTTGGAAAGTAGTGATGTGTGGATGGGTATATAGGTGAAGGGTAGATAGGTAACTATTACTTTGAAATTTTATTTTATTGGCTTAAAAACTTATTTCTCTGAAAATTGAACTATTCTGTTTTTTTGTGGAAAATTTATCTTTTTCTGTTAAACATTCGTCTCTTTTGTTAAAAATGTCTTTTTTCGGTAGACAATTCACGTTTTTGGTTGAAAATTCATTTCTTCAGTCAAAAATTAATTTTTTCAACTAAAAATTTAACTTATTCATTTTTTGGCGAAATTTTTTATTTTCAATCTGTTTGGTTGAAAATTCATTTTTTTGTTCAAAATTGAACTATTTGTCAACATTTTTTTTTATTTAGTTAAAAACGTATTTGTCTAACTAATATTAAACTATTCTATTTTTTGTTCAGAATTTATCTTTTTTATTTGAAAATTCATCTATTTTGTTGAAAATTTGTCCTTTTTGGTAGAAAAATTCATCTTCTGGGTTGAAAATTGAACTATTTGGTTCTAAATTTATTTTTATGATTGAAGATGCAGATAGTTGAAAATTCATTTATTTTGTTGAAAATTTAACCGATGTGATTGAAAATTTTTCTTTTTTTTTTGTTGAAAATTAATTTTTTTTTACTAAATATGTAGATTATTCATTTTTGCTATAAAATCGTCATTTTAGTCGAAAATTCAAGTATTTTGGTAAAACATGCATATTTTTGTGTTGAAAATTCAATTTTTTGGTTGAAAATTCATGTTTTTTTGTTTAATTTAACAGTTTTTCATTGAAAATTAAAATATTTTTTGGTGGATGTATCAACTATTACACTTTTTGTCGAGAATTCTTTTTTTTTTGTTATTAAATATTTATCAGTTTGGTTAAAAATGCAAGTATTTCGTGGAAAATTTGCTTTACACGTCTAGGAAAGTTCTACAAAAAATATATATTGCTCTTCTGTGATATTTTACATTTACGAGGAAAAAAAATTTTCAAAAGAAGAAAAAAATTATCTGGACCTAAGAATGGTTAAGCTCATATGAAACTGATAGAATGCCTTTCTTATATAAGCAGAAACTGTAAACAAAATATGAGAAGAACTAAAAAAGAGGGCGCTTTCCAGAAAATCTTCTTTATTTTCTTCATCAAAGCAAGAAAAAAATGAAAGGCAGATTTTCAGCAAAAACCCGCCTTTTAAATTTTTCCAACATTTTTAAAAAGTTTTTGCTAACCTAAAAAGGGCCAGATTTTTTGTTAGTCTAATTTTTGACTTCTTCTCATAAACTTTGCAAACTTTCACGACAGAGTAAGAGGTGCTTTTTGTAGAACTTTTCTGGACGCTTCAACTTTTATGTGAACATGTTTTTGTACCTTTCCTTTTTTTCCGAGAGAAATGCAGAAATTACATTTTTTCTAAATAATATTTTACAATGTGAAGCAGCATTTTACCATAAACGAAACTCACGAAATATATTGTACATATTGCCAGCTATTTCTTTTTGAAAAATTAAATTATGAATAAAATTATATATAAATAAGTAAAATCTTAGAATGATTTTAGTGATTTCAACAACAAAATTTTGAATAAACTGCTAAATATTGGTTCCTTTATTATCACCATAGAATCATTGGTCTTGTATAAACTGAGAATCTCTAAAAATTAATACATAAACGCTGAATGAATATAAAAATAATTTCTATAATTAACTTTGTTGTGAGAAATAAATTTTACATATATTCACACAAATTTGAGATTTATACACAAGAATCAATTTTTTCTAGACTGTATTTGCTTCATTTGAATATTGGAGAGTTTTATATCAACAAATTATCTATAAATATATAGTTGCTATTGTGATTCACAAACTTTATTAACCAATACTCGATTAAAACGCTTTCGTATGAAAAAAAAAAATATTTTTTTACTAAAATTACTGAAATACGTTACGTAAATTTTACTTAGTTTTAAAAACTGCTGGCGATTTTGATAAAACTTGGTGAAATTTTAGTGTTCGATGAAATAAATGTATGAGCAAACTGGTTTCTTAAACACTTCCTGAATTCAAGTATTTACAGGATTTTCAATTTTGAGACCTGATTTTTAAAGAATCTCATATACTCCAAACCGCTGATTGAATTTTTATGATTTTTCAGTTATAGCGTATTATTGATATGCCTAGTGAATGCAATTTAAAAATAAAATAAAAATTTCAAATAGGCACAAAGAAAATTTTTCGCTGATACTAATTTTTAGTGCGGTAAAGACAATCATCGATTGTTTCCTTATTCCTATTTTTTGTAAAACACCTTTTCCACGTTCAGAATATCTTGGTTTTGATGCGCAAAGGTGTATGGAAGAGAAGTTATGTTGCATATAAATTATCATATAAACATACATCTAAACATCACTGATAATATAATTTGAGAAAAATTAGGATAGTATGATTCTGCCTATTAGTGTCCTCAGTATTTATATTTTATATAATTTTGTTATAAAATTGAAAAATAATATCATAATCCACTATCACCTTGTCTATAAAAACAAGTCATTTTATCAAACTGTCTTCTGTTGCGGATTTTTCAGGAATACTTACCCATTTTCCAGCTTGTTCCGCCTTGATAATACGAAAAATTCTATAATACTAGTCAGATAGGGATTGGGAAAGGGGGTGGTATGGGGAGAGAAAGATCGAGAGAGGGGATGGTAGAGGGATGGGGAGGGGAAGGGGCTAATGTCACGGAGGAGAAGGGTGAGAGAGCTTGATGGGTGTGGGGTTAGGGTAGGGAGAGGAAGAGGGAGAGGGAGAGGGAGAGGGAGAGGGAGAGGGAGAGGGAGAGGGAGACTGATTTTGTGAATAATTCTAGTTTGTTTATTTTCAAGCAATATAAATACGTTATATTGATAGAGTGATCAGCCTTTCTACACGATTAGTAACATTGTCTTTTTCTCAATTAACTTATTTCTTAGATTTATATTGGCTGAATTTCGTAGTTTAGTACTCAACAGTTCTTCAGCTACAATTAAAAACGCGTTTGATAAAAATATCAACTATTTATAATTTTTGTTGTGAAATCATCAATTTGGCTCGGAAAGTCCACAATTTGGTGCAAAATGGAACTATTTGGTTAAAAATGAACTCTTTTTGTTGAAAATTTGTTCCTTTTTAGATGAATTCCACTCCTTTTGATTTTAAATTCAAATATTTTTTGGTCTGCATATCAACTATTACATTTTTCAAAGATTTTCCCTTAAGAATTTATATTTTTGGTTTGAAAATTCAATAAATGGTTAAATAGTTCAACTATTTCGTTAGAAATTTCTTGTTTTGGGTTAGAGGTACAACTGTTTTGTAAAAAACTAGTTTTTTTTAAATTGAAAATTCACTGTTTCAATGAAAATTTAACTATTTCATCTTTCGTTAACAATGTAGGTTTTTAGTTAAAAAATTCAACCATTTAGTCAAAGTTTATGAAATTGATTGAGAATTTAACTATTTGGCTAGAGATGGATTTATTTTGTCGAAAATTCATTATTATTATAGAAAATAATCTTGATTGAAAATTCAATAATTAGGTGGAAAATTTATGTGTTTTGTTAAGAATTCGTGTTTTTAGTAGAAAATTAATCTTTCTGGTTGATAATTCATTTAATTGGTTGTAAATTCAACCTTTTTTTAGAAAGTTCCTCTTTTTGGCTGGAAAATTTAATATTTTGGATGCATTTTTTCTATTCCGCAAAAAACCTTTCTTCATTGAAAATTCAACTCTAGTTGAACTAATATGTTAATTCAGAAGGTGCAGTGAGATTTTACCACCCACCCCCCTGTCATCCACATAATCTCATTAATCTTATGTTCGGTAAAAATTACCTAAGACTAGCGGTAGGAGGGGAGGTCTAAACTTACGGACCCTCAGAAAGGGAGATGCTTGTTTTAAAATTACAGAAAAAGACGGTATTTCATTGATCCGCGGCCCCTTTCTACATTCAATGCTACGGGATAAAGGTTTATTAGACTAAATAATGGCGGTTTATTTATCATTAATTTTATTTGGACATTTACAAAAGTATACATAACTTTGATATTTTATCACCACCATTAATTAAATTAGTAGTCGATCTTAAATTAGAATATATCAGATTATAATTGGGAGCAGTGCCCCCATCGTTGGGATATTTTCGTATTGCGCACGCGCCGCATCAACAACCGGATTCATTACCTTTGGCGCACTTGTTCGAATTGATTAATTTTGTTTCGTTTTTTTCAATCATTGTTTACAGCGAATAATAATTTCAAAGTACATAAAGATATTAAAAATGATTTCAAATTCATATTTGTAATAAAAAAGGTATTCCTTTCTTTAAATTCAAAATAGATTTTTTTGTTTTTAAGGAAGAAAAATCAAATAATTATTAAACGTTTCACTTTATAAGTCTGTTTGACGACCGAAGAATCAGTTTTAATAATTTTAGAAGTATCATTTGTTGCAAACAATTTGCTTGTACATTCAATAATTTTAAATAAGCGCGCCAACGGTCGCCAATCCAGATGTTGACGCAATGCATGCGCAATACGGAAAGGTCCCAAAATTGGGAGCACTGCACTGCAGCGGCACTCTAGAGCCATGTCGGAAGTCGAACATTGCACGGACCTCTTTTTCTAACATGTGGAAGTAAAAAGAGAGATCCATTCGATTTTCAACTTTGAAACGTTACCGGAGTCCAACTACTGTACACCGCCTAAGCGCGACGTGGAACTGTATGGAATGAAGGAATTGATGTGACAATATCTAGATCTTTAATATCTAGTTCCTAATATCCAGTTTCTCATTGAAGCCAGGCAGGAAGATAATGGTCTCCATTGCGTACCTGTGCCATATAAATAATGTCGTTATTCTCTGGCATTTTTACATAAACTCGAGTTCGTTCATTGATAAGATGTGCGTTATTGCGATCAGTGTGAAGATGTGCTACTAAAATAGTGTTATTTGGAAGTTTTATAAAACATCGGTATCTGTCGACACTGTTATCATGATGATCACGTAAGAAGCGGATAACTGCTGTTAATTTATTGCCATCAGGCATAACTAAATAAAGGTTTTCTAGTCCAATATGAGGTTGATATGGTTCTTCAGCCCAGGATGGAGGTTCGCGTTGTTCCAGAGGTTGCAGAATTCCAGAATAAACACGGTCACCTGGCATCTGTACATAAACTTCGCTTTGTGGAGGAACAACAAAATAATCAGGAACAAGACGCTGAGGCGGTAGACGATTAACACGATGGGCTCGTGCTGGTATTCTATTATTCTCATTGTAGTATCTTTCATGTCCTCCGTCACCATCCATTTCTGTAAAAAAGATACAATTTAGTTTGTCAGTACTCAGCGGATAAACGGAGGAAGTTCTAGTTACAGATTTTGTTTCCGATACAATTATCTTGTAATGACAGGTAGAAAGAAAAATTTGAATCGAAAAGTCCTGAAACATTTTTGGGTCCGGTGCGTATTTTGGGTACTATGGGGCATTGAAATTGCCTGTAGCTGAACACTTAGTTGCAAGGACTGCACTCGAGTTCCCTCCCGCGGTCAGAAAAGCTGTCGAATTCGGGCGGAGGGCACAGTTGCATTCTATCCCTTCTCCTCACCTAAATTCATGGACAAAATCTAAAAAAAATCACAGATATTCTTTCAACATTCTTTAATGCAATACACTTTTAAAAATTCTGAAATTTCAATAATTTACTCTTTACGGTTATTTATTTTTAAAAACTTTATATTGAGAACGAATGAAGATAGGGAGCCGCATAATGGCTCCAAATGTGCAGTCTTATAATTCGAGTGCAGTGCGATAATTAAATTTATGACAGAATCATTCTTACTGAAGAAATATCATTTTTAATATTTCTGACTTTAATCAGTGTGGGCAAGTGGTCAGCACCGTGGGAACAAGTGGCAGAAAAAGTATTTTGATGACAATAGTAATGGAGTTGGCTTGCTTCTGGAGTTACTATTGTCATGGGAAGGGTAATTTTTTTCTACTAGTTGACCTGCTGTGCCAGACCATGCGCCAACACTGATTATAGTCGGAAATATTCAAAATTGTATTTCTGGCATAATGATGATTTCACCATAAATTTAATTATCGCGCTGCACTCGCATTATAAAACTGCACAGTTGGAGTAATGCATTAAAAAATGTTAAAAGAATATCTGTGCTAAGCCTTCAAATGCTTTTTAGTACACAATTCAGAGATTTTAATTTTTCGAGTTGTAATCAAAAGAAGTGAGGGGCCTCGCCATTTTGCACCGACTTTAGGTCTTGATTGTATGTGTAGGAAAGCGTCCGACCCGACGTTCGCTTATATTTTGCTTTTTTTTACAGCTACATTTTGAGAATGAAGTGAGCTACAGTTATTTCAGTTTTTTTTTCAGAATGTTCTGCACGCGATATGAAAAAATCCTTAGATTATCATAATTGAGATATTGTACTTTGAATAATAAGAGATTCAACTACATATTTCAATTTAGAAAAAGTCCAGAACTGCACAATTTCAAGTTCAAGGTGGCCACTGACCGAGAAAACCGGAAATTATAGCCTGCAGTTTTGAGCACCGGGAAATAGCCTAATATTTTTTTGAGAACCGTGAGTTTTTCAGATTGGTTTTTATTTTTGCAATAAATATCGTCTCGCCTTGTCATTTGGGTTCAGAGCTAATCTCTATTGGTTATAAATGAAACTATTGTGTTGAAAATGTAATTATTTTGATAGAAATGCTCCTGTTTTGTTAAAAGTAGTGAAAGAGTAGGGGGGGAACAAGATAGCTTGATGGGCCTGCGGAATGCATCTCTGTCAGCCGGAAAGGTATATCAGGGTGAGAGAAGAGCAGAGAAGGAAGGGAGGGGCAACCGATGACTATTGTGAGCGCATGAGAGAACTCGAGTGCAGCGAGTTGCAAGTTTCTCCAATAACTTAATCTTGCTTTATCATTAAAAAAAATATGCAAACGAATGTGTTTGTTTTTTTAGTTCGGATAGGCTCAAGTTTTATCGAACCGTGAAATCAAATCTTTTGGTTTCAGCTGAATTGTCTGGATTTCTTAGAATGCTGCAGATTTTAAGAAAACCATAGACCAAAGTTGATGATTTTGGAAATAGTAGAAAAAATTCCATGTTTTCAAAAGTATTAAAAAAATTAAAAATAAATCAAGTTATATCCTGAATTATTTGAGAGGATTCAAAGAGCTTCAACAGAATTAAAAACATTACAAATGAATTCTACGAAATCAAGAGAATTCTGCAAAATTCAAAAGACTTGGAGTAATGAACAAAAATTCAATGTAAGTTCTGAAGATTTAAAAATAATTCAAAGGATTTTAATGGAATTCAAAGATATCTACGTCTAAATTGCATCTACATTCAGTATTAGCTCACCGTCGACTAAAGTTGTTAGATTTGAAAATAATTTGAAATAAATCCATGCTTTCGGAATAATTCAGAGAATTTCAAACATTTGATTAAATTCTGCATTAATCAGGGACGATCACTGATTATTTGCAACAATGTACGAATTATCCAGGCTCACTGATATTATCTGCACTACGCTTACCAAATTTCGGAAAACCTAGCCTGCATTTCCCTTTTTTCGATGCACCGAATTTTGGTGAGCCAATATTTTATCTCGAACATGTTTAAATAAAAGAATTGTTTTTCTTGCAAAGTTACTTTACGGTTCAATAAAACTTGAGCCTATCCGATTTGAACAAACACATTCGTAATCGCATTTTTATTTATCGAAGCATGGTGAAGTTATTGTGACAGGAGAAATTGCTTTTCCGAGTCGCACGAACACTTGCAACTAGTTGCACTCGAGTTCCATCCCGCGGTCACAATAGCCATCGGTTGCCCCTCCATTCCTTCTCTGCTCTTCTCTCCCATCCTGATATACCTTAGCGGCTGACTGAGTTGCATTCAGCAGGCATATTTGAAATTTTTGTGAAATCTTTATTAAATCTTTGAAAAATTCTTGCAATCTTTGTCAAATCTTTGTGAAATCTTTGAAGTATATCTGCAATCTTTACGAAACCTGTGAAATCTTTGAATAATCATTGAAATCTTTGTGCGAACTTTGAAATCTTTGTGAAATCTTTGGAAATATGAATTTTATATCTCTATTTATTAGTTACTATTTATATTTAATTTTCACATAGTATAATATTATTATACTATGTCCAAATTGTACCATTCAAAATTATAAGCCTACGACCCTGCCCCCCCCCCTCTAGAAAAAAAGCTCCACCACTTCTGCGTAATCGCAGTTTTTACTTTCTCATCAGAAAAGGTATTAGATTTGTGTAAAATTTGACGCACGCACCCCCCCCCCTCCCATTTTCGTCAAATGTCCACGTTCTGAGACCCTCTTAGCCCGAAAAACAGGTTTTTAATTATGTGTTTGTAAGCCTGTGTGTGAGCGTGATAACTTTTGATACATTCTTTAAGTGTCAGGTCAAGTTCCTTAGTCATATATTGTGGATAAAAATTCAAAAAGTTAGAGTATTTTGAAAATTATTAGGAAAATTTTCTTCAAGATTTAAAAATGCAATGTGCGGCTATTCATAGTAGTTGAGAATAAAAATTAATACAAAATAAGATACAAATATGAAAGTAATCATGAAAAATGAAATTAGTACATAATTTTGCAATATCTGAATAAGCAGTCCCAGCCCAAGGTACAGAAATAAATCGTTAATATAAAATATATGAAAAAGATCGTCGATTTCGATTGTCACGATTATACCGTGTTCGCCTGCTATATGCGTGTGATACGAGGCATCAGTGCGTTAGACAGTGATGGAACGTGTCACGATTTTTCGTTCTTCAGTTGAAGTCATTGATCCCAACGGATCGGCCTTGATCTGCGCTTGCTTCGATTGTAGTGACGTTCATTGGCTGCAGTGCGCGTGTGTATTTAAATTTTAAATACGTACGTGAACTAAAGCCAATGAAGGTCATTCAGTCCAAGGATGAGCATGTGCCAAGGTGGCCTTATCGGGATCACTGTTGGAAATAGTAATCGAATCGAATTGTAGTTCGAGTTCGATAATGCGACAACGTGTTTCTTCGTAATTAGTAATATGTTCCGCGTGTTGTATACAATATGAATGAATGGTGCAAGACATAAAGTTGGTGAGTAAAGAGAAGAGTATAGCATCATGGCGTGTTACTGTAACTGTGTTAAGTAGAGACAGAGTTTGTAAAACTCGTGTGCCTTTCTGTTCTACTTTACTTATCCTTATTAAGAAATCTCTAAACGATATTGTCGCTTTCGATTACGACGATTTTCGAGATTAACGCTTGGTAACGCTTGCTTACTGTAGGCCGCTCATATCCTCTCCGCTCAACAGTAGTGTGTGTCTGTGTGTGGTACTTTAAGGAATTGTTTTGATAATTTGAAGGGATATCAAAGAAATTTACAGACTATAGGGTATTTTTTTAAATTCAAGGAATTTTCAATAGCTTTAAACGATTGCAAGGAATTTCAAAAGATTTTGAAAAATTTGAAATATCATGAGGTATTATAAAAGATCTTAATGAGTTTTTAATTGATTTTAAAAGATTTCAATTTGATATATATTGCAGGAAAATATTTTTAAAAATTTCAGAAGATTCCAAGGAATTTGTTATCTATTTTCATAATTTGAAGGAATTTTAAAGTACTGGGCATATTTTAGGGCATTTGAAAAGAATACAAGGCATTTGAAAGAGATGCCAATCATTTCAATGACTGTCAGAAAATGCTAAAGGGTTTAAAATATTTTACGATATTTTAACAGATTTCAGGGAATTTTCAACTGATTTTCGTAAATTATTTCATTCAAAAGAATTTGAAATATTTTAGAGCATCTTAAAATATAACAAGGTATTTTCAGTAGCTTTGAAAAGTTTCGAATGATTTTAAAATATTTAAAATAAATCGTTAGGAAATTGTAAAAGATTGCAAGGAATTTTCGAGAGTTCTAAAAAGATTACAGTGATTTTAAAGAACTTGAAATATTTCAGGGAATTTTATAGGTATTTTTTTCAACAATTTCAAGGTATTTTGAAGAATTAGGAGAGTTTTAGATCATTTAAAACAAATGCGACGCATTTTCAAAAGGTTTACATAATATAAAGGAGTTTAAAATTCTTTTAGAGAATTTGAAAACTGTTAGAGTATTTTAAAATATTTCAAGTAATGCTCAGTTTATTTGAGTAATTTAACTGATATCAGATGATTTGAAATATTTTAGAATATTAAAAAAATTTTCAAGAGAATTTCAAAAGATTTTGAAGGATTTGAAATGTTTTAGGGTATTTTAACATATTCCACAGAATTTTCAATTGATTTCAGTAATTTAATTGGACTTAGAGGATATAAAAGATATCAAGTGATTTTAAAAGATTTCAAATGAATATATATTTTAGAGAATTTCAGAAGATTCCAAGGAATTTTTTTTATTTCAATAATTTGAATAAATTTTAAAGGATTGGGCATAGTGTAGTGTATTTTAAAAGAATGCAAGGCAATTTAAAGTGATGTCAATGTGTTTAAGGAATTTTAAAAGATTTTAAAGAGCTTAAAGTACTTAAGGGAATTTTGAAGCATTTCAAGGAATTTTGTATTTATTTCAATAATTTGAAGAAATTTTTTAAGATGAGGAATATTTTAGGGTATTTCAAAATAATCCAAGGTATTTTCAAGAGGTTTCAACAATTTGAGTGAATTTCAAAAAAAGTAGAAAATCTGAAAACTTTTAGAGTTTTCTTGAAGATTCGAGGGATTTTTCATTTGATTTCAGTAATTTAATTAATTTCAGAGGACTTTAAATATTCTAGAGTAATTTAAAATATTCCATGGCATTTTCGAAAGCTTTAAAATGTTTCAAGTGATTTTTACAGTTTTAAAAAGTCTTGAAATATTTAGTGACTCCAATGAATTGTTTTGATTTGAATAATTTGAAGGAATTTTAAAGGATTTTAAATATTTTAGGCTGTTTTTAACATTTTATTTGATTTTAAAGAGATTAAAAAAATGTCAAGAATCTAGGGAATTTTCAAATGATTTCAGTAATTGATTTCAGAGGATTTTAAATATTTTTGAGTATTTTTGAAGATTCCAAGGCATTTTCGAAAGCTTTGAAAAGTTTCAACTTTCAAGTAATTTAAAAATATTTCAAATAAATATTTAAGGAATTTGAAAGGACACCCAGGCATTTCCAAGAGATTTCAATAATTCGAAGAAATTTCAGAAAATTTTATAGGATTTGAGAACTTTGAGAGTGTTTTATAATATGCCAATACATTTTCGAAAACTTGAAAAAGTTTCAAGTGATCTTCAAGGAATCGAAGGATTTTTTTTTATTTCAATAATTTGGAAGTATTTCAAAAGAGTATAAGGTATATTTAATTGGTTCCAGAGAATTTGAAAGACTTTAGACTATTTAAAAAGATTTTAAAGCATTTTAAAGAGATTGGCAAAAATTTGCATGAGGTATTGTATCAAAGAGTTTCCTAAAATTGCGAAAATATGGGTTGATTCTATAGGACCTATGCCAGGTTTTAGGGTGTATTAAAAGATTCCAAGGAATTTTCACTTATTTCAAAGAATTTGAAATATTTGAGATACTTTTAAAAACCAAAGGAATTTCTAAGAGCTTTAATAAATTTCAAGGCATTTCAATAGACTTCAAATTATTTGTAATATCTAAGAGTGTTTGCAAAAATTTCAAGGGATTTTCAAAAACATTACAAAGTTTCAAGTGATTTAAAGTTTCAAAGAATTTGAAATATTTTGAGGAATTTTAAACATTAAAAGTAATTCATAACTAATGCTTTGAATTAATATACAATTTTCTTTAATAATTTGTTATTTCATGATATTTTTAAAGGATTACAAGGGATTTTATCAAATTTCCGAGAATTTTTCTGTTTTTGGAGGATGTTAAAAGCTCTCAAGGTTCTTCAATAAATGTCAAGGATTTTAAGAAGTGTCGGCAGATTTAATAGAATTTCACGAGATTTCATTTCGAATTCACCCTGAATTCGTATAAATTATTTTGAATTCTTCAAAATTCAGTTATTTCTACGTAATTCAGTATATTTTTTTATTCCTTTTTAGTTTTTGTTTAATTCATCTTGAGTCGGCACTACATCAAATTCTTTTAAATTTCCTAGAATTTTTCTAAACTCATTTCAAACTTGCTGAATTCAATGCATTTTTTCATATTTTTCATTTCACTTAAACTTCTTAAATTTCATTAATTAAATTGAAATTTATATACTCATATACATGTTATAACGAACAAATCACAATTTATTTCAGAAATAAAATTTCTTATAATTTATAAAATAAAAAATTTTATTACGGCAATATAATTTGCAAATAAGTTAAGTGTTAAACAAACTTGAAAGCCAATTATAATAATTGAATTATAATTATATTCACAATTTTTCTAGATTATAACGATGGCAGAATTTGCCTACTAATAAGATATGAGAAATCCATTATTAAAAAGGAGCTTCTTATTCGAGGCTACAGACATCATCCTGTGATGCCTTCTAAATATTTTATACAGATGTTTCGCAACTATAATTAAATATAAATAACATAGAAAAAATAAATATTTGGTTTATTCTGTTTCATCAAAATATTACTAGTCGCGCGCAAGATTACTGGTATAATACAAGGTGTTCCTGCACTCAAGGTACGTTTTTATATTTTTGAATTCCTAATTAAAAATGGAGTTGAAAATAGTAATAGAAATTTCTTGTAAAGCTAATAATTATTGAGTAATTAACGATGAAAGATTACCCAATCGGAAACGTGCGTTAGATGGACGACAATCCATGTGTCACTGATAAGGGTGTGTGCGCAAAAGAGTAATTTTAAATTTGCAGGAGGTTGTGAGTATCAATGGTGCAATTTCACACGGCAACTGAAAGACGAGATTTTTAGAAAATATCTTTTCCTTTAGAATACAAGTTGAACTATTTTAACTTCCTTCATGTATTTATAATTCTGTAGAATTCAAACGAATTCTGAGGATTCGCTTGTGCTCCTTTGAATTCTTTAAAAAATTTTTGCAATTTTCTTGAAACCTTTACAGTGCACCTTAAATTATTTTGAATTTCTCCAAGTCTTTTGTATTCTCTGAAATCCAAATTGTCTGAAATCTTTTGAATTCTATACATTCTTCTGTATTCTTTAAATTCTATTGAAATTCTATATTTTTTTCAAATTCTGTGATTGCTTTTGAAGTTTGTGTATTCCTTTGCACTCTATGAATTCTTCTAAATTCTCTAAATTCTTCTTAATTCTTTGAATTCTTCCGCTATCCTCTGAAATCTTCCGTATTCTCTGCATTCTTCTCAATTGTCTGAAATATTTTAAATTATCTGAAACATTTTCAATTCTTTTGTATTCTCTAAATTCTTTAAAATGCTCTAAATTTTTATTTGAATTCTATGAATTCTTACACTATTCTTTCATTTCTTCCGAATTCTCTGAATTCTTCTGAATTCTTCCAAATTCTTTAAATTCCTAGATTCATTCTGAATTCTCTGAATTGTTTCAAAATGTTATGATCTCTCTAAACTGTTTTAAATTTGTTGAATTCACGGTATCACTGAATTTTTAAAAATGTTATTTAATTGTCTTGAAATCATTAGAATACACTTTTAATTATTTTAATTTTCTTTGAATATTTTTACTTCTGTAGAATTCAAGCGAATTCTTCAGAATTATTTTTTTCTAATTCTCTTGAAATCTTTACCATACACCATGAATTGTTCTAACTTTCTCCAAGTCTTTTCCATTCTTTAAACTCTCCTGAATTATTCTAAATTCTCTTATACATTTTTAAATGTCTGAATTCTTTCGAATTCTCTGAATTATTTGCAATTCTATGAATTCTTTTTTTAATTATCTATATTCTTTTGAAATTTCCTGAATTATTTGAATTGTTGTGAATTTTTCAATTCTCACGAGACCACTGAGTTCTTTTAGTGACTTTTAATTATCTCTAAATTATTAGAATACATTTCAAGTTTCTTTGAACTCCTTCAGATCTTTTGAATTTTCTGAATTCTCTCAAAATCTTTAGAATACACCTAGAATTATTCTAACTTCCATCGAGTATATTGCATTCTGTAGAATTCAAACGAATTCCTCGAATTTACATGTACTCCTTTGACTTTTTTTGAAGTTTTTTTTTAACTCTCTTAAAACCTTTACAATATACCATTAATCATTTTGAATTTCTACAATTCTTTCGTATTATCTGAATTCCCCTGAATTCTTTTGAATTCTCTCAAATATTTTATATTCAAATAGTCTTCTGAATTCTTTTTCAGTTTTCTGAATTCTTTCGATATCTTTAAAATACGCGTTGAATTATTTTGAATTCCTGCAAGTGTTTTGAATTCCGTAGAATTCTACAGGATTCAAAATATTATAATAGATTTTAAGTTAATTAAAAATATTCAAAAATAGGACTTCAAACTAACTCAAGGTGTATTCTAATGATTTCAAAATAATTAAAAAACATTTTTTAAACATTCAGTGATATCGTGAAAATTCGACGAATTCAAAGTAGTTTAAAGAGTTCATAAAATTTCGAAACAATTCAGAAACTTCAGAAGAATTTAGAGAACTTAGAAGAATTCAGAGAATTCCGAAGAATTCACAGATTTAAAAAGAATTCACAGAATTAAAAATAAATGTAGATAATTTTAAAAAATTTAGATAGTACAAAAGAATTCATAGAATTTAAAATATGTCACAAAATTCAAAAGAATTCAGAAAATTAAAAAATTATCAGAGAATTCAGAATAATTCAGGAGAGTTCATAGAATACAAAAGACTTACAAAAATTCAGATCAATTAATGGTGTCTTATAAAGATTTCAAGAGATTTGAAAAAAAAACTTTAAAATTTCTGTAGAATTCGTGTGAATTTCACAGAATCAAAAATATTCCAAGAAAGTTGAAATACTTTAACGTGTATTCTAATGATTTCAAGATAATTAAAACATATTTTAAAAATACAGTGATACCGTGAATTCAACAAATTCAAAACAGTTCAGAGAGTTCAGAACATTTCAAAACAATTCAGAGAATACAAATAGTGTGCAAGAATTCAGAAGAATTTAGAATAATTCAGAGAATTTGGAAGAATTCAAAGAATAACGGAAAACTGATAGAATTAAGAAGAATTCAAAGAATTAAGAAGAGTTTAGAAAATTCGGAAGAATTCACAGAGTGCAAAATAATTCACAAACTTCAAAAGAATTTACAAAATTCTAAAAAAAATTTAGAGGATTTCAAAAGAATTTAGAGAATACAAAAGAATTCAAAAGATTTCAGAGAGTTTAAAAGAGTTCAGAGAATTGAAAAGAATTCAGACAATTGAGAAGAATTTAGAGAATTTTGAAGAATTCAGAGAATACCCGGGTAAAAATATTTGGTCTTGATTTTGCCTTGGGTAAAGACCAATCCAAGACAATTTCAAGTTATTCTGTACGTCTAGCTCGTGAGACGGAGCCAGAATATTTTTGATGTCTTAAGGGTCTCTGAGGGTCATCATTAATCCACTTCGAACTTTAGAAAATGTTTATATTATTTATGTTCATGGTATTTATTGAGTATATAGTAATAAGTTTATTTGTCTGCAATAATTATTATTCTTTGGATGACGAATCTAAAAATGTTGTCCATTTGTTCCTATCTCCAACAGTTCACTAGATACTTCTAGAAAATAACAGTTTAAATCTTTTTACGGGAAATTTTATATGCCTGCAGTTGTTGAGACCGACAGGTTCCGAATTTCTTATTTAAAAATTATTCATTGAAAAATTACAAGTTTTATACGTTGTAAAATTTTAATCCTCAGCCGATGTCAATTGCTTGGTCCTAATATAGCTACCTGATTCCTGGAAATGGCAGGCCCTGCCGGTGGGGTCCATAGTTTATAGAGGTCGCAGTATAATGAACAGTAAAATTTACAAAAGAAAACTCTTGTAATGTTGACCCTGGCAAATGTTAAAGCCACAAATTGGGAATATAATTTTCTTTAAAAGCAATTCGGTATATTTATTTTATTTTATTATTTATCTACAACCATAAATGAAAGAGAAGTCCGTTATCTCTAATGTCTAACTGGTGAGACGGAGCCAGACATCACGGTCCTAGAGACATATTCGAGAAATATCGAAGACACTCAAGCCAAAACCAAGACCAAATATTTTTACCCGGGATAGCGGAAGAATTCAAACAATTAAGAAGAATTTATAGATTGCAGAAGAATTCACAGAGTGCAAAAGAATTCACAAACTTCAAAGGCATTCGCAGAAAAAAAAAATGATAGAATTTCAAAAGAATTTAGAGAATACCAAAGAATTCAAAAGATTTCAGAGAATTTGAAAGAGTTCAGAGAATTCAATGAATTCAGACAAATGAGAAGAATTCAAAAAAATTCAAAGAATTTACTAGATTTCAGAGAAAAAAAAAGACTTGTAGAAATTCAAAATAATTTGTGGTGTACTGTCAAGATTTCAAGATAATCATGAAAAACTTCAAAAGAATTCAAAGCACCACAAGTGAATTCTAAGAATTCGTTTGTATTCTACAGAATTATAAATACTCGAAGGAAGTTGAAATAATTAAACTTGTATTCTAACGGAAAAGATATTTTCTAAGAATCTCGTATCTCAGTTGCCATGTGAAGTTGTACCATTGATATTTACAACCTCCTGCAAATTTAAAATTACTCTTTTGCGCACACACCCTCACCAGTAACACATGGACTGTCGTCCACCAAAGGCATGCTTCCGATTGGTTAATCTTTAATTTTTAATTACTCATGCATAAGGAGGGTCTTTACGCGACGAGCATTGTAAGCGAGTCGCGTGAATACCCCAATTGTGCGCATTGGCGCATATACTATTTTGTTTGACGACTGTGCATTTACAAGTTTTGTTGAGACAGCGTAGAGTATCGTGATGTTGT
The DNA here is from genome assembly GCA_011634705.1 of Andricus grossulariae. NCBI lineage: Eukaryota > Metazoa > Arthropoda > Insecta > Hymenoptera > Cynipidae > Andricus > Andricus grossulariae. Next base: position 38,331,158 of record JAABKJ010007545.1, on the reverse strand, counting down.
ACATTACGATACTCTACCGGAGTCACACAAACATAATATTATGTTTGCAGTAAAGATCATCGTCAATCTTATTTTTCATAAAAATCCTCAATTTCCCTCTCCTTGAAATTATGCATTTTCAAACGCTCCAATAATTATACTTTTTTAGCAGAAACGATCAAAGCGCAGTTTTTCTTGAATATTAGGGTATCCGCGATGATAATCGATGGAATTTTTTTCATTATAACTCATTTTTTAAATGTTGAAATTTAGGTCAAATTTTTTGTTTGTGATTTCGCTCATAATACCAATTTATAACAACAAATGTAATAACTTTTGTGCTTAAATAACTTTTCGCTGCGGAAGCAGCGCTTCCGAGTAAAAAAAATAATTGGGGCGAATTAAGATTTTCTAGTTCGCCCGAATCTTGATTTCTGATTCGTTGAGACGAATTGAGGCAGCGCGAATAGAAAACGTGTCAATCCTCCTTAATTTGTGGTCAAGGTCATTTTGAAAAAAAAAAATAATAAAAATTGCATTCCTAGAGACTCGAACCAGCGATCGCAAGTGTAGAAGTCCAGAGGGCGATCACTGAGCTACGGGACTCATTGGTAATTATATATTTACAACGGACCCTTCATGGTTTATGGCAAGCTCATTGGTTATACTTTACAAATTCGATTGGATAGGTCATTCTTTGACTATATGCGCTGTCTAATTTCGGCGAATTGGAGTTCGACTTCAAACTGGGCGAATTAAACTGAATTGGCTAACACTTAAATTAAATCGTGCTGATGCATACACTCGAGTTGGCTCCCTCCACATTTTTCGTTGAATTCGGGCGAATAGGATATTTAAAGATTATATTACTCTTCGCGGGAGCTCCTAGCGAATTTTTCTGAATTCGCTCCAATTAGTTTGTTTTTACTGGGTTTGAGTATTTGTTTTTACTGTGTTGGGCCGATGGTGAAATAGTTAAACATTTTAATTTTTTGGAATCATTCAATAATAAAAATAAACGCAAAATGTTAAGAGACGCAGGAATAAAAACGAAATAGAATTTAAAAAAGATCCGAGACAATATTGTGAAGAGACTTAAAATATTTTAATATACGGAAGGTTTTTACAGTTTGTAGCAGACAACTCTGCAACTCGCTGTCACATTGCACAGGATTTTGCAGGTTTGTTTCTGTTTGCTTTGGTTTGCTGGTAAACAGTCAAGATATGAAAGTCGAACTGGAAAACGATAAAACCTTGACCTCGATGGTGCATTTATTTGTGAATTTGTACAGATAACAACACAGCAAATTTTCCCTCTCTTCCAATTATAATTTTTATTATAATTGTTTAAAAAGAACTTGCTACGTCACAAACAATAAAAGTTAATAGTCATTATTTATTTTCTACATTCTCGTAATCTTTATTTACGTCAAATTTAAATTACATTTTTTTCAGTTTTTTCCTTATATATATATTACCATGCAAATTTTAGGTACGCAATATTCCTGACTGCATCCCCTCGTTCGCTGGCAGTCATTTTCAACTTCGTTTCAAGGTTTCAACAATAGCCAATTTTCATTTGGGTCGGCATTATTTTTCCTCACATTAGAGTATTCGAGACATGAAAAACATTCATTCAATAGATGAGATCGGTAGACCTAATAGTTTTTGCGCCAGGCGTGCTAATAATTAATGGATAATAAACGGATGGACAGCTATTATATCGACTGCATAAGGGTTTCCTACGAAAACCTATTAACTGTTCAAATTTATTCTTACAATGGAAATCTCAGGAACTTCGTCTTAGTTTTTGAGTTATAAATATGTAGGGATACTAAAAATTTTTTTCATAAATAACGCTTTCTGTTTTTCGTAATTTCTAACTGTAATTGTCTCACTGTTTAAATTGAAACATCTCATTAATATCTCGTCCTGTTTTTCAATTAAGAGAAGTTTTTAAAAGATGCATTTTTTTAATGAGATACTATTCTTCAAACATTATTTATTAACTTACAATTTGAATTATGATTTAAAAATAGATTATTTATAGTGACATGTCCGATTTTTAAGTCCTTCTCGGGTAAAAATATTTGGTCTTGGTTTTGGCTTGAGTGTCTTCAATATGTCTCGAATATGTCTCTAGGACCGTGATTTCTGGCTCCGTATCACCAGCTAGACATTGGAGATATGGCCGATTTCCGACTCGCACCCGTTGACCTGGGTAGTATACCCCCACCATTGCATTTAGCTCGCTACCCCTTGCTTGCTTGTTCTCACTAAATTTTATTGCAACAACCAAAGTTTGTTTGTCCCAACCAAATTTTAGTTGTTAGAACAAAATTTTGCCTGTTCCAACTAAATTTTGTTGAAACAACTAAAGTTTTTTTGTTGCAACCAAATTTTGCCTATTCCACCTAAGTTTTCTATTTCAACTAAAGTTTGATTGTTCCAAACAGAGTTTGCATATTCGAACTAAATTTTATTGCAACAACCAAAGTTTGTTTGTCCCAACCATATTTTAGTAATTAGTTGCTAGAACGAAGTTTTGCCTGTTCCAACCGGTATCCAGCAAGCATTTGAAGAGACCTCGTCTCTTTCATTCAACGTCCTCCTCTAAAACTTTCTCACTCTCTCACATTCTCTCTCTGTGCAGCAGGCTCTCTCTCCCTCTCTCTCTCTCTCTTTCTCTTTCTCACAGAAAACCAACGACGACAATTCACAATACCAGCAGGCAGGCAGCCACCAGCACAATTCTCTCTATCCCCGGGTTGCCTCTGCCTCTGCCTCTGCCTCTGGTACCACGATTGCCTGCCTTTCGTTCTTTCATTGGCGCTGACTACCTTCCGCTCCAAAACCCGATGTTGGTCTCTTGCTTGCATGCCTGTTGGTTTTGCGTGTGCTTGACTCAGAGCCACAGCGTTCGAGTTTGACGCCATGTTTTCTCTCCGTCGTCGTCGCGTCCAAAACCTCTGCCTCATTTTTCAATTTTCAAATCAAGTCGACAATCAGGAATGACATCCTCCTCTTCCTTTGACCCTCGAGTCGCAAATCTTGTCAGCAAGAATCTCGGCCCCGCGAAGTTTGCCGGTCTCGCCATCCCGTGACTCGTGTGAAACTTCCTCTGGATTCTGTGATTTGTGATTCAAAACCTGCTGCTGCATGGAGATTGGATAGGTTAAGTCCTTCTGATCGCCCTGGCGAAGAGAGGACCCTCCACACACATAAAGTACCAAAAGTCATGGAGGAACTCCAGCGAAATGGAATTGTACTTATCAAATGTGAGTTTCAATTGTTTTCCGTGTTTACTCCCCAGTTTTTTCCTTGGGAATGTCCAATTCTCCAATCCAGGGGGTAAAGACCTAGAGTCTGTAGATCCTGGAACCTTGAGACCAGGATAAAGGCATTGTTTGAGGGCGGGTGACATTCTGAGGACACCTGCAAAATCGAGAAAACGGACAATGCGTTTCGAACTCGAGTCTATGAATCAAGGCGGAAGAATCTCGAGTCGGATTCAGAATTGGAGAATAGAGTTGTGTCTATGGTTATTTTTACATTTTTATTATAATCAGTGGAAGGTGAAACGTAGAGGGATCTATTTGTTTTCATTATCCGTTTATTAGGAAAGAGTGTCTAAAAGTTTCCGGGTTTTGTGAATCACTTGGGAAAATACAAAATAGTGTCCGGTTCATTATCAGTGTGTGTTTGTTTTGCCTTTTTTTAAAAGATTATCTGGTGCTTTAGATATGGTGGGAGAGCTAAAAGATTCAATTTGAAGAATTAAAATCGTGAAATAAGAGCTGACGTGCGATAAAGATATTAGAGGGTTTTAAATTTTAAAGCCCCTCAAATTTCAACTATAAAAGTTGGTAAGCCTTTAATTTTTAAAGACCCCAAATTTGTGTCGAATCTCAACTGGAAATATTAAATCCAAATATTTATGCTTTTTATATTTGACCAGATTCTAAAACTTGGAGATTTAAATAATTTTAATTGGAAGGTTTTTGGAATTACTAAAAAACATACGGGCGTGATTTGTTTTTGTATTACGCAATTTTTAAATTGAAATATACAATTCATGTTATTGCAAAATTTTTATATTCCTTAGTATCTATTATCTAAAATAATAAAAAGAACACAGGAAAATATTTTTGATAATTGATGCAAATTGTTATCTTAACTTCAGAATTAATATATAATATTTTTTTGCAATAAATAAACAATCAAACCGTAGCAGTTTTGTTCACAAATATCAATATCCGAAAAAAGAACACTAAAATAAAGTAACACATTTTTTTTATTATTATTATTGTATTATATTCGTGAAAATCTACTTTTTTCATATTTTTTGTATGGATTTTAATGTTTGTAGATATTACGTTTTTAATACGAAATTCGATTTTTTCTTGAATTTTCAATAATTCAAATTCGAATGTTCAATTTTCATTGTTTTTTAACAGTTTTATTGTTAACGGTTGAAAATTTAATTTTCAATTTTCTTCAATTCTCAGTGTTGTTTAATTTTTTTAAGTTGAAATTTTTCCCGACAAAAAGCACTAACGTAACCCAAAATTGTTAAAATATTCTAAATCTTGTTCAAATTATTTTTGTTTGAAAATATCCATTTTCTATGTAAACATCAATTTCATTTAAAATTTAAAAAAAATTATGAATCTATTTTGAAATCTAATGATTTTCTAATAAAGATGTCTATTTCCAAAAAATAACTCTCAATATTATCAGAAAGTGTTAAAGTTTCTAAATCTATTATTTTGAAGAAAAATAATTTTATTTAAATCTAGTTTTGTTCAAAAATACCAATTTCAGGTAAAACACACCAACATAACCTAAATTTGTTCAAAATTGAAAATATCCTTTGAAATATATATTTTTTTAATACCAATAATTACCTAAGAAAAACACTAACATAACGTAAGAATCAATTGTTACAAATTGTAAATCTTCTTTTAAATTTAATGATTTTTGTTTGAAATAACCGATTTCATGTGGAAAACATTAACATAACCTTAAATTGTTCAAAAATGGTACACTTTCTTTTAAATGTTATCATTTTTTGAAATCAACAATTTTTTTACTAAAAATACCTGTTTCTGGAGTAAAACACCAACATAACTTCCAATTGTTAAAAAGTTGTGAAACTTCTTTGAAATCTAATTTTTTTGTTTAATTAAAAAGTACCAGTTTCCTACGAAAATCACGAACAGAATCTGAAATTGTTCGCTTGTAAATTCTGTTATCTTAAGCAAAACTCATTGGATTTAAACCGAATTATTTTTGTTTAAAAATAAAAATTTAGGTGAAACACCAACATAATCTAAAGCTGTTGAAAAATTGTAAATATTCTTTGAAGTCTAATAATTTTTTTATAAAAAATACTAATAATTTCCGACGAAAAACACTAACGTAACGTAAAATGGTTTTGAACTAGTTAAAAAATTGTTAAAAATCGTTAAAAGATTCTAAATCTTGTTCAAATTATAATGATTTTGTTTGAAAATATCAATTTTTGATGTGAAACGCCAGGGCAATGTAAAATTGTTGAAAAATTATAAACATTATAAATCTAGTACGTTTTATTTAAAATTTTCAATGTCGAGTAAGCAATGTTAATAAAACCGGAAAACCTAAATTGTTGAAAATGTTCTCATCTTCGAAATCTAACAGTTAATGATTAAATTTCCGGTTTAAATTTCGGACGTTTTGAAATTGAAATCTGAAAAAAAAATTTATGTTTTACAATTAGATTGCTTTGAAATTCTTGTATTTTAGAATTCAAAATTTTAATTCCCTGCTCCAAAGTTTTAAAATCTCGATGATTTCAATATTCACCATTTTAAATAAGAATATTTATAATTTGGAAATTAATATTTTTTTTTTAATGGGAAGCTTTTGAATTATAAGTCTCTATTTTTTTAACTCAAAATTACAACATTTAACAAATGTTTTTAAGTTTTGAATTTGAAATCGTTCAATTATTAAGTCCTTTAAATTTTGAATCTTAAATTTGGTTCCTTTTTATCACGATTTTTGAAAGAAATTTGGGCGCCATCAAAGTACATGAAACAGACACTCAAAATTGAACTACTTACTGATTTGGATGTTCAAATCATTTAAATTCCTTTAAATTTGGATGCTTTAAATTTTCAATTAAAATTTTTTCACACGTTAGATTTTCAAATCCGAATTTTTTCAAATTTTAATCCTCTTTAGTTCGATGAAATTTAAAATAAAATTTGTTTAATTCGATATTTAATTTCTTCCAAAAGTCTGTGTGGCTTAGAAATTGGTATACTTTTTTATTTGTCAGATTTTACGTTCGCAAAATAACAAAAGTTTTAATTACTTTCTAATATCACTAAATGAAATTCCAAATTTTTTATTCCGAATTTTAGAATAAAAATAAAGTGTCTGAAAAAACTATCATAATTTAATATTTTTGATATCAAAGTTGTAGATTATTTGTAAAATTGCAGTTGATTTTTTCCTCCTTTCACAAAATTTAAGATTTTAGGACATTTTTAGGAATCAATCAAGCCGCAATTGAATATGAGGGTCGCTCCTCATATTATTTCACAGCATCAGGGCAATGAAAAAAACGTCTCTGGACGCATCCGGCCCGAGAGACACGTTCAGGGTAACGTTTTTAATAATACATCTGTCACGTGACTAGCTTTCTAATTGTCTGAAAGTTTTAGGTATTAGCTACACAAAAAAGAAGGGACTGAATCATTCAAGCTTTTCAATTATCCCATTATCTCGCACAAAAAAGTTGTAATTGAGACCCAAAAACTTGTAAAAACTTTCCTCTTATAGAAATATTAAAAACTAAAGATGAAAGATGAAATACATTTTTATTAAAAAAAGAGAAATAATTTTTTTGAATTCCTTTTTATCATCAAAATCATAACAAAAGATCCTTGTTCGCGTGCCAGCATATAACGTGCGGAAAACTTCAAAGTTCAATGTATTTGCAAATCATAAGGTTATCGTTAAAATCCAAAGTGATTTGGAAAGTTCATGAAATTCTGCGTTAAATGAACCCTGGCTGGTTCATTTTGTTCAATTTTTAAAAAACCGTAGCAAAAAGTACAAATATGCATAGTTTTTTGCGTATTTTCGTTTTTTACCGTATAACCTAAATTGTTCAACATTTTTCAAGTTTCTTTTTTTGGTTCGAAAGCTCATAAAATTTTGACTAAAACGAACCCTGGTTGATTGAATTTGAGCCATTTTTCATGAAACCATGACAGAAAGTGTACAAATATGCAATATGGTTCAACATTTTTCATATTTCTGTTTTGTAGCATCAACATTTTTTTTGCTAATAAATTTTGGTAGTACTGATGATTATTGGTTGATTTGTTATTGGAGAAAACCTGATCTGGTTAAATGGGATCGAATGTTCGAGGAGCGAATAATTTCAGTTCGCTGAGCGAACATCCGGCCAATGATCAAATGCCTATTGGTTCGGAGCGGATGTTCCATCTGTACTTGGAACTAAATACTCGAGAGTCTTTGTTTACTTTTCTTTTCTGTGACAAGCGTCCCAAACCTCATTTTACAATTCTAATTCAAAGTACCAGAAGTAGAAAACCTTTTGAACTAAAAAAAATGTAAAATAATTAATAGTATTGAATCACTTATAACAAAGTAGCGTCATCATTAAGAAAACATCTACTCATAATTCGGAATGACTGAATCATCCTAAACTTGAAACCTAATTTAAAAGTAGATACTTTTTTACGATGACTTTTTTAGGCCAAGTGCGAGACATTATTTTCAGGAGAGAATAAAATCTGCCTGATTTGTTGATACAGGAGAGGATTAATTCTGGTATTTCGCAAATCAGTTTTTCAAATGTTAATTCGAGAACTCTCCTCCTCACACACGAGGACCAACGCACGTGCTCAAGTCTCACGAATTCCAATGAAGTCCCCTCGACAGTGATCCTCATCCAAAGTAATCCTTTTTTTCCACATTTGTATCTGAGAAAATATCTTCAAAATGTAATGATGAAAATCTTAGGAATTTTAAATATTGTACAATTGGGTAAATATTGAATAATTAATTCTTCTGTGAATGGGTGAATGGAACTAGAATGACCCTGAGGTTCATGAATCACGATTTGAGAATCACTGTGTGTACATTGTGCGAGAGAGAATCTGCCCATATGTTTCCCCAAGATAAAAAGAGACAGAGGATAGAGTTAATTTAGTTTCAGAATTTGTCTATGTTTAAGGCTGCGGGTTTTCTCTGCTGGAGTGACAATTTCGCGACTCTCGCACACTCTGATGTCGAAATTACCCAACTCTCTATTGTCAGGGTTCTCTCATTACACATAATGTGCGTACGTACGCAGATAATGACCCAATACTCAATTCTAATCTCACAAATTGCTACTAGCAAAATATAACTAATGCTTCATCTACAAAACATTCGATACCATCTTATAGTCTATATCATTACGAAAAATCGATTTTCGCGCCAGCATATAATGCGCTTAAAACTTTAAAGTACGATGTATTTGCAGGAAATAAAGATATATTTGATATACATCAATATTTCGAAAGCTTATCAAATTCTGGGTAAAATGGTCCCTGGTTGCACCAATTTGATCATTTAAAAAAAAGTATATAAGAAAAATGCGTAACTTTAATGATTTTTTGATAACTCGTAAATGGTTCAACAATGATCAAGTTTCTTTTTCTAATTTGAAAGATGGATTACCCTGCTTTATTTCCCTTCACTTTGTTGAGTTTTTTTTTACTTATTGTTAAGTTGTACTCTGTATGATGTCCGAAAAGTATATAGTGTGCGGAAAACTTTGAACTGCTATGCATTTGCAAGAAATGAAGATATATTGGAAATACATAAATAATTTTAAATTTTATGAAATTCTGGGTAAAATGGACCCTGGTTGATTCAATTTGATCCATCTGAAAAAACAACAGAACAGAAAGTTTTTCAAAATTGTGTTTTCAAATTCGAATGTGCGAACGTTTAACATCCGAGTCTCTTTAATAGGATGACATAACTTTTATTCTACGAGTGTTTGTCAGCCTGTGCGTGCGTATGCATATGTATGAAATCGACACTCGTAAAAAGAATCGTTGTAGGCGTGCGTTTTGCTCTCCTCGTGTGTTATGTGTTGTGTGTCGTGTGGGCAGTTGGTGCAACGAGAAAGAGTTGGGAGACCATGAAGCGACTTGGGAGAATAGTATTGGTCGTGTTGCCTGCCCAGCAGGTCGCATTGTCGCCTTCACTTTCAATGATTCTATTTTTTCATTTTAAAAAATCATACAAAGCCTAAAATATCCAAAAACCGCGGAGTGCTAGTCAATTGATATAAAAATGTAAATGTTGCCCTAATACTATTATCAGTGTCTCAAAAGTGTCTTCTGCATAAAAAAAGTGCGTGAATTGACTTACGATTTTTAATCTGAGGACAAACTTTTGTGGTACGTGTGTGGTGCTCGTGTTTTTCTGAGTGATTCACTCTAAGGTTACTAAGAACAAAATTTCGCACCGATAGTTTCTGTGTTGTGTTTCACCGACACTTTGTACTCCGTAAATCGACTTTTTCACCAGAAAAGGTAATTTTGCGAGCTTGGGATAAAGGAAGTTCAGTGGCAATAAAGAAACCGGTTGGATTTATTGCTCTTTTGACTTTGCATTGGAAAACTTCCTACAAAGAATCCGCACTTGACAAAAAGTGTTACATTTATTGAATGAAAATCTTTAAAAAGCGTTGTAAAGTATTATACATGTGAGTCAATCGTGATTTATATTTTTCTTCATTTATAATATTTATCTGATGTGCAAAGGTCTTCTCGAATGAAGAAGAATAGATTTTCGAGAAGCATACAATGCGCGGAAAAATATAAAGTGGAATGTATTTGCAAAATATAAAGATATCATTAAAATCCAAGATGATATCGAAAGCTTAACAAATTCTGCGTTAAATTAACCCTTGTTGGTTTGATTTGATCAATTTTTCCAAAAACCATAGCAGAAAGTCTAAAAATATCGACAAATTTACGCTCATTTTTTGTCAATATCTTCTGAACGGTTTAACATTTTTCAAGTTTTATTTTTTGAGTTTGAAATCTGAGGGTTCCTAATTCCTTCTCCCCGTTTGCTGATATTTTCGATTATTTTTGCCCTGAATTAGAGCAATTTAGAATCGTATTTTGAATACGCGACAAGTAATTCTGTTTACATGCGCTATTACAACTTTTTGGAATCTTCAGATGAATTCAACTTAAAGCATAGCTGAAAAGTAGATTCATAGAAAAAAAAGTTATTGGAAGATTTAAAAGTATAGTAAATTTTATATAAATCTGCATGTAAAAGAATTGCAAGGAGAGATTGGAGTGAGGGAGTGTGATAATCTCCGAGGGGAGTTGGTGTACTCTCTTTGGCAACGACCTCAACGAGATCAAAGTGTTTCGACGCTGGGGTTCGGGAACGAGCGTGTGAGCCATTATGAACCATTCGGGATACTATACGGGACGGCAATCGGTTCTAATATTCTTTTTAACGCGCATTATCCTCCCAACTAGAGAGGGAGTAAAAGATACATAGAAGAACTACGTATATAATCAAGCTTTACTACGCTCTTTTATAGTGAAGCATATGACGCATTTACGGTAATTAATTCTTGCCACTGGATATAACTATATTCGACTACGTACACACACATATACATATATTCTGCATGTTTGAGTGCCAATAGTGTCGGATAAATTACTCAAGTGAAGTAACTTTTGTATGTATTCGTGTGGCACTGGGTGTAATGAGAGGAAACGTTGCACTTGATAGACTCTGAAAAACATGCTGATTCGAAGTAAAGCTGATGTTATCGCTTTCTCGGGAATTACATTTAATATGCTCTTCAATCGGATGCTAATGATTTATCATCTCCTTATCAACATAGTTTCATTTGGAAAATTTTATTCACAAGCATACTTGACAAGACATAGGCAAAATCAGAACGAAAATGCGATTTTTGGGGAACATATCATGCGCGCAAAACTTTAAAGTTGAATATAATTTCCGAAATATGTAAATATACTTAAAATTCGAAAATATTCTGAAAGCCTATGAAATTCTAAATAAAATAGGCCCTGGTTGCTTCAATTTGATCCTTTTTTCAAAAAACCATTGAAGAAAGACTAAAATATGCACCGATTTCCGTGCTTATGTACTTCTTTTGTTCCCTGAACTATATTGGAATTTGCCCCCTTTTTTAATGAAATGCTTTGACTTTGACCTTAGAGAATGTCTTCCTTATTCTCAGATGGATTATTTATCCAGTGTCATTGAAGTCTCAGCTGCAAGACTAATGCAAGACGATTCTAAACAAACGATCTGGAAATTGTATAAAGAAAAATGGGGAAAAAATAAAAAGGATGATTCGTGTCGAGGCGACTTCTCGATTTTTTTCCCTGGCCTCGAAATTTTTCGAGATTCGAGGTTGAAAAGATCGACTTAACTCAGCTTCAGCGAGATGCGTATCTTGAATCTTGGACGAACGCCTTTTTTTTATTCTTGTCCTTTTTCCACCGCGAGAAACTCTCCGGCCTTGTAACGCTTTTAATCGTGCTTCCTGCAATACTCTCTTGTCTCTAACAATTTAACAGAGAAGGTGCAATCAGTACAACAAACGATGCATTTTTTTCCACAGGTTCAATGACTCCTCGACTTAAAATACTTTTGGAATCTAGACAATCTTGAAAAACATTTTCCCACTGTGACAATTGTTCCTCTGGGATGTAGAATATTTAAATCCTCTATTTTAGGGGCGTTGAATACCCATTTGAGTCGAAATCAGGAGGAAAATGCGATTTTTAAGAAACCTAAAATGTGCGGAAAACTTTCAATGTATTTATAAACAATAAAAATATCATTGAAATGCATGATTATTTTAGACGCTCATGCAATTCTAGGTAAATTGGACCCTGGTTGGTTCAGTTTTGCCCGTTTTTTAAAAAAACCATAGAAAGTGTAAAAAATGCACCAATTTTTGCCGTTTTTCATTTTTTGTCAATATTTCCGAAACGATTTCTCTGCTTTGTTTAAAAGTTTTATTAACAAATTATAATTTGTATCATAAGACTTCCAAGAAGCATAGAACGCACAGGAAATTTCTAAACGTAATGTTTTTGTGAAAAATAAAGAAATTCGTTAACTCGAAGAAAATTTCAAAAGTTTATGAAATTGTGGGCAAAATGACACCTGGTTGACTTGATTTTATATATTAGAAGAAAAAAAAAACGTAACCAAAAGTGCTAGAATATGCACCAATTTTCGTGCATTTTTTGTGTCCACTCCAAAACTGTTTAAATTTTCTATTCTTCTTGCTTGAAAGCAAGTTATGTTCAATTGATTTGAGGGGTGGATGAGAATTAGCAAATTTAATTATTATGGGAACAATGTCCGAGCATTTCCTCCTAAAAGCGGAAGTGGGAGAGATTAATTATGGACCGGGAAGATACTTGACATCCGGAAATATCAATGAGCATATTATTTACTCTTTGATCCGTATAGGTGGCTCTGCATATTTGTGTGCATGAATTTATGAATGCCGTGGATACTCTTAACCTAGTCGTCAACTACCCACACAAACTAGATCTGCACATATAGTTAATGTTGAATTCTTCAACCCGGTTGCACCAGGTTTTTCCAGTTATCTCTAGTAGTTTTTCTTCTACGGCCTATTAACTAGAACGAATCGACTTTAAAAAAAAATACAATTGCATTCTACACCTATTTAGAATGTAGTCACTCCAAATCTCCATAAAGTTTGGATTTTTCTCTTCTATAATTATATTTGCAATTCCGTTGAACTTTGTTGAGCTTCCCACATTGAAATAGAGATCTTGCAATTTAAATTTCCCGCCAAAATTGCATTGCCACATTTAAACATAACCTCTAATTTTAGTCTCGCTGAGCCGCGAAATTTGAATTCGGAAAATGAGAAAAATTTGAAATTTCTAGAAAATTAGAAAAATAGAAATTTGTGTGAAATTTTCCGACTTCAGACTCTTTCCCATTTTCCCTCTTTTCTCCTTTTTAAAAGAATTCCTCCTTCTTACGCTGCTTTCAAATTTCCCCTTTTTCTCATTTTTTTTTTTTTTTTTTTGCTTGAATGTGAACTGAATTAACAAAACCGAATAAAAAATCCGACTATTTTGGGTTGAAAGTTAATTATTTTTAATTGCGAAGTCCACTATTATATTTTTACTTCAGAATTCATATATTTCAGGTTAAATATTCTACTATTTGGCTGAAAATTTAATTATTTTGTTGAAAATTCAAGTACTTGGTTGAAAGTTGAACTACTTTGTTAAAAATTCAGTTATTTCAAGATTTACTTTTTTTGTTTAATTCGTTTTTTTTTGTTTTTTTGTTAAAAATTAATTTATTTAGCCGAGAATTTAACGATTCCATTTTTGGTGGAAAATTAATGTTCTCAGTTGAGCTACTTTGTTAAAAATTCATTTTATTAGTTGAACCTTCATCTCTTTGGTTGAAAACAAAAACTATTTTATTGAAATTTAAGTTTTTGACTGAAAATATAAGTAATCCATTCTTGTTTGAGAATCACCGTTTTTAGTGGAAAAATCAACTGTTTAGATGAATTGATATTTTCTGGTTAAATAATTAAACTGATGTAGAACATTTGTCTTTTTGCCTTGACAATTCAAATTTTTTATTTCAAATTCGTATTTTTTCGAAAATTCCATTATTTTGGTAGAAAATTAACTTTTTGGTTAAAAATTCAACTATATTGTAGAGAATTTGCGTTTCTGCTTAAAAACTCAACAATTTAGTTGAAATTTTTTTTCTCTCTTGATCGAGATCTTGACTGAAAAGTCTTTCTTGGTTGAAAATTCGTCGTTTTTTTTTTGTAATAGCAATTATTACATTTTTTGTTGGGAATTCATCTTTTTTTTATAGAAAATTCAACTACTTGATTGAAAGTTAAACTCCTTTGCTAAAAATTAATTTTTTCTTTTTGGAAATTCATTATTTCAGTTGAAAATTTATCTCTGTGTTTGAAAACTTAAGTATTTTTATGTTACTTCGTTTTTTCTTGGTTGAAAATTTAATTTTTTGAAATACAAATTTAATTACTCTATTTTTGGTTGAAAATTATAGGGTTTACAGTCTTTCAAGATAACTAATAATAACATTTTTCGATTGAACACGAATTCAATAAGTTCTAGAGTTTAAACATTTTTCGAAAACAACCAAAAACCAGCTTTTAATAGTTCGGAAAATTAAAGTGTAGTTTTGAGTAAATGTTAAATATTTTTTCTTTAAATATACATTTCATATAATATTTAATGAATGTAGACTTGTAGAGTTTTATCAAAATTTAAACAAACCTCTTTCTTACTTTTTCTTAAATGAAGAAACCTAAGATTTTCTTTGAGACCAAAATAAAACAAAAAATTGTATTTTTTTATTTTTAAATTGAAAAATTAAAACAATCTTTTGTTTGTGTTTTGTGTTTAATTTTAAATTTCATAGTTAAGTATTTTAGTTTTACTTCGTACATTTCAAGAGATTTCAAAGATTGTAAGTTATTTTTAAAGATTCCACAGAATTTCAAGAGATTTCATTTTAAAAATGTGTAGAACTCTTAATATTTAAAAATTTAGGATGATGCATTTTTAAATAGTTTTTTTTTTATTGTTGTAAAATAAAAATCCAGTGTAAATCTTAGGCTTTCAAACTTGAACTATTTTTAATTTGAGTTTAAGAGCATTGGAGAGTGCTGTTTCCAATTTACCTTAAAAGTAATAATTATTGTATGGATGAAATAAAAAAATCTTGGACTAATGAAGAAGTTTTTAGAAGAGAAAATATTCTTGATTATGAGGTCGATTTAAAACATATAAACATGGTTAATTTAACAAAATTTATGTTTTCTCGTTTTTTTTATATCGCCGTGAATGGATTTTCAATTACCAAAAAAATCAATTGTTTTATAGCAGAAATCATTAAAAAATCTCTGAACATTTCAGATACGTCAAATCAAAATGTCAACAAAAAATTGAATCTTCAACCCAAAAGTTGAATTTTCAGCCAAAAAAAGGTTTTAGTTTTTAATCAAAAACAGTTAAACTTATCCAAAAAAGACGAATTTTTAACAAAATAGATAGTGAATCCTCAACACAAAAACATTAGTTTTCAACTAGTTCCATTTTTAACCAAAGAAGTGGAATTTTTCAGCAAAGTAGACGAATTTGATATAAAATAATTTCTACGAATAAGATTTATTTTCTAAAAAACGTAATAATTGATATTTAAATTTAAAAAAAGTCTCATTTTAAATCAGAAATAGTTTAATTCATCATGGAAAGGCAAATTTTTGACAAAATAATTACATCCTGAATCAAACCAGATTAATTTTATGCCAAAAGAGACAAATTTTCAAATAAAAAAGTTTTTGATTTTAAATCAAAAAGAGTTAAATTCATAAAAAGGGCAAATTTTGAACAATTAGTTGAATCCTCAACCAAAGCAGATTATTTTCCAACCGAGCAGTTGCATTTTTAATCAAAAATGTTTAAATTTCCACAATAAGAAATAAATGTACAAACATCTTTTAAACTGACTTTTGAATTATTCCTAAAATTTTGATGGATCTTTCAAAATAAAAAAAAAATGTCTTCAACTCTTTCAGGTTTTTTTTCGACATTTTAAAATTCCTTTCAAATTTAAAAAAAAGTTATTTATTTTCGTGAAACCTTTTAAAATTCTTAAAAAGTTTCGTTTTTATATTCGAAAGCTTCAAAAAAGTACATTACAAAAATGTTGTCAAATCTTTTTAAATTTTTAACTATTTTTGTACCTTTGTAAAACTTCGAAATTAAAATCTTCCAATTTTTTTTCGAATTTGTAGGAAATCATTTGAAATCTTGAAATTTTCTCTTCAAATTAATTTTTTAACAAAAGAAAAATCATTTGAAATTTTACCAGGAATCTATATTTTGTTAAAATTTTTTTGAAATCTTTCCAAGTTTAAATTTATTTTTAAATCTTTTCAAACCTTACAAATATCTCTTAAACATACTCGAATTTTTTATAATATTTTGCAATCTGGCGAAATTATAAGAAATTTTTTTAAAATTGTTTAATGGCAGAAACAATAAAAAAAATCATTTAACATTATTTTAAAACTATTTAATTTCTTATAAAAGCATAATTTCTTCTTCTTTAAATGTAAAGTAAACGTTTAGTCTTTACCCTTTAATCTAATAATTTCATCTTTAAAAAGTGAATCAATCTTTAATCAAGTATTTTGATTTTTAACAAAGAAAAAAATGAATTTTCAGCAAATACTGTAATAGAAGATACTTCAACCAAAAAATATTTTTATTTCAAATCAAAAACAGTTCAATTTAGCCAAAAGAGATAAATTTTCTACCCAGAAAGATTTTTCATTCAAGAGAGAAAATAAATGTCGACAACTTGTTCAATTTTAAATATAAAAAGGCGAATTTTCCACAAAACAGTTGAATTTTCAACCAAAAAAGACGAATTTTCAAGAAAATAGTTGTTTCCTTAACCAAAGAAGAATTATTTTCCACCAAAGGGTTGTATTTTTAATCCATAAAGAGGAAAATTTAAACCAAGAAAATAGTTTTCTACAAAAAAAGACGAATTTTAAACAAAAAAAATAAAAAAAACCATTTTCAACAAAGTAGTTTAATTTTTGAATCAAACAGATGAATATTTAACTAAAATGATAAATAATCAACTGGAATAGTTCAATTTTTAATAAAAAATATTAGGATTTAAAAAAACTAGTTTTCAACCGAAGGAATGAATTTTGAACTAAAATGATTAATCTTTAACGGAGAAATGATTTAGACCCGACTAAAATAAGGGAATACATTCTTTTCAATAAAATTCATGTAGATACCATATTGAATACGAAACGCTTTAAATTCCTAATATTTTAAGTCGAAGTATATTGTATTTTCAACAAAATAGTTGAATTTTCAACCAAGAAGGATGAATTTTCAATCCAAAAGAGATGAATTTAAAAAAATAATTTTAAATTAACCAAACAGTTGCAATAGCAGAGAAATATTAAACTTTCAAGCAAAAGAGACGAATTTTGTACAAGGCAGTTGAACTTTTACCTAAATACTTAAATTTTGAAGCCAAAAAGACGAATTTTTTCAAAGGTAGTTAAATTTTCAACGAAAGAGTACATTTTTAACTAGGAAACATTAATTTTCAACAAATAAAAATGATTTTTCTACGCTAAAAGATGAATCTTCAATCCATTAGGACAAATTTTTAATTAAAAATTAAATTTGAAAATAGTTGGAATTTTCAACAACAAAATAAAAATGTTAACAAAATAGTTCAACTGTTAACCAAATAGTGGATTTTTCAACTGCAAGAGATACATTTTTAACAAAAAATAGAATAATTAAATTTTCCGTTCAAAAAATTAATGTTCAACCAATTAAAATGAATTTTCAACCAAGAAGATAAATTTTCTTCCAAAAAACGAATTTTCATCAAAATAGTTGAATTTTTAACCAAGAAGATTAAATTTCTTCGAAAAAGACGAATTTTCAACCAAATATATAATAATAAACAAATAGTGGAATTTTCGACTAAAAGAGATGCATTTTTAACAAAACATAGAATAGTTCAATTTTCCGTTCCAAAAAATTAATTTTTAATCAATTAAAATGAATTTTCAATCAACAAAAGAAAGTTTCTACGAAAAAAAAAACAACAATTTTTCACCAAAATACATCAATTTTAACCAAATAGTTGAATGTACAAGCAAAAATGAATTTTCATAAAAATAGTTAAATTTTCTACGAAACAGATAAATTTCCAACTAAGAAGATTAAATTTCTTAAAAAAAAAAGACGATTTTTCAAGTAAATAGTGGAATTTTGAACTAAAAGAGATACATTTTTAACAAAAAATGAAATAGTTAAATTTTCCGCCAAAAAAATTAATTTTCAACTATTCATAATTCATCTGCAACCAAGAAGATACATTTTCTACCAGGAAAGACAAATTTTCAACAAATACATGCTTTTAACGAAATAGGTGAATTTTCAAGTAAATAGTAAAAAATTTCAACCACGAAGATTTAATTTCTTCCAGCAAAGGCGAATTTTCAACCAAATAGTGGAATTTTAAACTAAAAGAGATAAATTTGTAACATAAAAATAAAATTGGTAAATTTTCCGTTCAAAACAATTAATTTTCTACCAATTAATATGAATCTTCAACGAAAAGATTAATTTTCAAAACAAAAAAGATTAAAATTCTACCAAAAACAGTGGGAATTTTATATTAATCTAGAATTTCCGTGTTACTTATTTAAACAGTCACATCAAATTTTCAACTACAAGAGGTAAATTAAAAAAAAAATAGTATAGTTAAATTTTCCGTTCAAAAAATTGATTTTCAACCACTTAAAATCAATCTTCAACCAGAAAAGATGAATTTCCAACAAAAATTACAATAGTTAAATTTTCCGTTTAAAAAATTAATTTTCAATCAAACTGATAATTTTTCAACTAAAATGGCGAATCTTTAACTAGAACAGGTGAATTTTAAACAAAAATATAAATGTTCAACTAAACTAATGAATCTTTAACTGGAATAGTTGAATTTTCAACAAGGAAGCTGAATTTTTACAAAAAAAAAGAGAAGAATTTTCAATAAAATACGTGAATTTCCAAATAAAAAAGATACATTGTCAATCAAAAATTAAAGAGTTAAATAATCATTTAAAAATTGATGGAATATTCTATTGGAATAGTTACGTTTTCAGTTGAAAAAATAAATACTTAAATTTTGAAGAAAAAAGACGAATTTTGTCGAAGGCAGTTAAATTTTCAACAAAAAAGTCAATTTTCAACCCAGAAAGATTAATGTGCAATCCATTAGGACGAATTTTCAACAAAACATTAAATTTTAAAATAGTCGAATTTCCAACAACAAAATTAAAATGTTAACAAAATAGTTGAACTGTTAACCAAGTAGTTGAATTTTCAACGTATAAAGATGCATTTTCAACCAAATGGTCGAATTTTTCAAACAAAAAATATTAACATTTAAACAAAAACAGTGGCAATTTAGATTAATCTAGAATTCACGTGTTGCTTATTTAAGCAATCACCCCACGCGAAGAGCTTCACAAAGTCATATCATATTCTCCTATGTTCGTGAAAAGTCACCCGATTTCCCCTGTTTTGAGAGCATTTTCGTCTGTGAAGTCTGAATTTTTATTAATTTCTGTACTTGTATTTTGATTTTAGACGAGCCTCGTTCAAGGTGCAGATCATGGGATGACGTGGGACCGATTCCAATGGATACAGTCAGCCAACATAGCAGACATCAACGTCTGCCAATGGAACCAATCGGTTCCAATACGTCGACGAGGTCGGCGAGAAGTGAAGATTCCTGGTGCTCAGCATCCGATCATGATCTCTCTTCCGACGAGGAGAGTGAAAAAAGTAGTGTCAGTATTAAGAGCAACTGCCAGTTGAGGAACACCATCCACAAAGCGCGAACGCTTTGCGACAAGTGGAGGTCCCAGAATATAAGAATCAGCAATCCTGAATCCTTGGAGTCTTGTAATCAGGGAAGATTGTCAAGATGGTTCAGCATTCGAAGAGGATCGACGCATCAGTACGATGTCGATACTTCGGACACTGTTTCTCTAACAAGTCCCGTCAAATCTCCCCAGATGCCCCAACTCTCCGAGGTATTTCATTATTCAGTTTCACATTTCCTTTACTGAACTTGCCATAATTTGCAAATAACTCAAGATGGTTCATAAATTGCAGTTGGAAGAAGAAGCGGGAACGATAGGACAATTTCAAATTACTCAACGAAGACAGGTGCCTCCCTCTTTGCCTCCAGTGCCTCCGAATTTAACGACACAGCAATTAAAACGAAGACACATCGTCGATGCGATCGTTCGTTCGGAAAATAGTTATGTCTCCACTTTGCAGAGGCTTGTGCTTGTAAGTTTTCACTTTTTTTTTTCAATACCAGGCCTCGGGCTCACCACACTATTGACCCTATTTGACACTTTTTTTGAACGATGACACTATTTTGCTACTATTTTCTCACAATTGTCTGCTAATGTCGCTATGTATTTACTTCTCCGCGAAAAATATTTTTGAAATTCTTCGCTAATTAGCTAAAATAATACGTCTGCCATCTAAACGATTCACAACATACCGGAAAATTAACAAGAAATAAAAAAAATGTATAACAAAATACAGAAAATTTTTACCAATTAGTTAAATTTTCAAGCAAGAAGATTTATTTTCTGCCAGAAAAGACGAATCTTCAACAAAATACATAAATTTTGAACCAAACAGTTGAGATGTCAATCAAGAAGATTAATTTTCTACCAGAAAAGAAGAATTTTCAACTACAAGAGATAAATTTTTAACAAATAATAGAATATATCAATTTTCCGTTCAAAACATTAAGTTTCAACCAAATAAAATGGATTGCCAACAAAATAATTAAATTTTAATACAAAAAGATGAATTTCCTATGAAAAAGATTAAATTTATTCTAAAAAAGAAGAATATCAACCAAATAGTGGAACGTTAAACTAAAAAGACTTTAACATAAATTTTCAACTAAATAGTAGAAATTTCAACTAAAAGAGATACGTTTTTAACAAAAACTATTATAGTTAAATTTTCCGTCGTTCAAAAAATTAATTTTTAGCCAAGAAGATAAATTTTCTACCAGAAAAAAAACGAATTTTCACCAAAATACATATATTTTTTACCAAATATTTGAATCTTCAACCAGGTAAAATGAATTTTCAACAACATAGTTAAATTTTCAACTAAACAGCTGAAATACCAACAAAAAAGTTTAAATTCCTTCTAGAAATGACGAATTTTCAACAAAACAGTGGAATTTTCAACTAAAACGGTTTTTAAAAACAAATTTTCAACCAGATAGTAGAATTTTCAACTAAGAGATAAATTTTGAACAAAAAATAGAATAGTTAATTTTTGTCGTTAAAAAGATAGTTGTGTATAGTTGAATTTTCAACCAAATAAAAATGAATTTTCAACAAAGTATTAAAATTTCCAAACAAGAAGATTACATTTCTTCCAAAAAGACGAATTTTCAACCAAATAGTGGAATTTTCATCTAAAATGAATTTTAAAAACAAATTTTCAACCAAATGATAACATTTTCAACTAAGAGATATATTTTTAACAAAAATTAGAATAGTTAAATTTTCCGTTCGAAAAAATAATTTTCAACCAATTAAAATTAATTTTAAACCAAAAAGATAAATTTTCTACCAGAAAAAGAAAGAATTTTCACAAAAATACATACATTTTTAACCAAATAATTGAATCTTCAACCAGATAAAATGAATTTTCAACAACATAGTTAAATTTTCAACTAAACAGCTGAAATACCAACAAAAAAGTTTAAATTCCTTCTTTTAATTTTTGTGGACAAAAACCCGGGGGAACTGAACCCGATTTACCACACGCGGAAGTATCACATGCCCTTAAGGGCAAGTGATACTGTTTTACCGACATAATTTTTCCAAAAAAGACGGCACAGACATAGGTTTGCGTACTTTTTACTATTGCACAAAGTTTCAGCGTAAAATATTTATTATTGTAGAGAAAACCCCAGCGAAACTGACATGGTAAGTATCACATGCCCTTAATCTGTTTTATTATAAGGCATAAAGTAGAGTACGTACTAAATCTTAGGAGGGCTATAAAGTCTTTATTCGAAATAAATCAGTCATTTATGGGTTTAACCATTAACCTTTCTAATAAAATTACATCTTTTATTCAGGTTCGAATATGTTTCGCGTTGAAAAGATGGTGAAATAAACAACAGTGTAAATTTGGCACCAGACTTTACAGCCAAAAATACTCTCAAAACTGGAGAAATATTGTAATTTTTCACAAAAATAGGAGAATAAATTCTTTTGAATCAAATTAATCTAGGTAACATACTCGTATTCCTAAGACTTCCAATTTTAACTAAGATGAATTTTTCACCATATGGTAGATGAATTTTCAACCAAACAATAGCATTTACAACAAAACAGTAAAGGAGACAAATTTGTAAAAAAAATTGTTGCATTTTCAAACTACAAAGATCAATGTTCAAACAAACAAGACGAATTTTCTACAAACCAGTTGAATTTTGAACACGAAAACATTAATTTTCAATCAGATAGTTGAATTTCCATTTAGAAAAAAAAAATTATTTTCATCCGAACAGTTGGATTTACACACAGAACTTTCAAGCAAGAGACGAATTTTTAACAAAATAGAAGAATTTTCAACCTAAAAAGATGAACGTTGAAAATAAACAAAAAATATTTTTAACAAAACAGTTTAATATTCTACAAAGAAATATTTTTCAGTCTGGAAAGAGAAAAAATCAAATTGTTGAATTTTCAGGCCAAAAAGACGAATTTTCAACCAAATACTAGAATTTTCAATGGAAAAAGATTTTCAACCAACAAAGATTAATCCTTGACGAGAAATGTAATAGTGGACACTTCAAACAAACGAAATTTAAGTTTGAAGTCAAAAACAGTTAATAAAACCAACAAGAAGAATTTGCTATAAACCAGTTTAATTTTCCACTCTAAAACATAAATTTTTAGCAAAAAAGTTAATTTTCAATAAAATAGTTATTTTTTCAACAGCATAGTTAAATTTTCAACGAAATAGTATATTTTTTACAAAAAGAGATAAATTCTCCACGAAAATTTTTCAACCAAAAAGAATTAACTTTCAGTGAAAAATAATTGGTTCACTGCCAAAAAGTTGACTATTTTAGACAATGAGAATTTCGAAAACAACCAAAAATTCCAAACTGCCTAAAACATTTTTTTAGAGGTTTTCTAGTGGTTCTCGGGTTGAAAATTCAATAGTTTTATAGAAAATTCGTATTTTTGGCTTGAAAATTCTACTATTTAGTTCAACATTTTTAGACAAAAAAATTTATGTATTTTATTTCAAAATCATCTTTTCTGGTAGAAAATTAAATCTTCTTGGTTGAAAATTCAACTATCTGATATAAAATTTATGTGCTTTATTGACAATTCGTCTTTTTGTTGAAAAATCTATTTTTTTTAACTGTATGGTTGAAAACTAATCTGTTTTAGTTGAGGATTCAAGCATTTTGTTGCAGATTTCTATTTTTGGGCTATATTGAACTGTTTTAAATTAAAAATTTAAACCTTTTTCGGTTTAAATGTCAACTATTACATTTTTTGGTGGAAAATTAGGTTTTCCAGGTTGAAAATTCAACTCTTTCGTAGAGAATTCATCTGTTTGACTTAAAAATTAAACAATTTGGTAAAAAATTCTACCGTTTTGTAGAAGATTCGTTTACTTTTTATTGAAAATGTAACTATTCAATTTTTTGTTACAAATTGAAAATTCAGCAGTTCTGTTGAAAATTCATCTTTTTTGGCTTGAAAAGTCCACATTTTGGACGACCACTAATCAGCCGTTGAGACTATTCTTAGCCAGTTAGAGAAGAAGTTCAAGAACAGTTTTTCAGGAAGAGTATAGGAATAGTGGCATTGGCATTTTTTTCGAAATAGTAGCAAAATAGCCTCATCATCGTCTGGTCAGTCCGAGGCCTGGTTTTCTTGAAAACAGCGAGAAAAAAAAGAGTAATTTTTTTTAAACGGGGGGGGGGAGCAGGAAATGACTTCGTGTTAATAAAAAGTGTATGAGATTCCTGTGATTAGATCCATGTCTAGTATATTAGAATGTATGAGAAATAATTTCCTACATTCTCTTTATACGAAAGATTATATTACATCAAGGCTAACCGCTGTATTACGAATTAAAAGCAGATTGAGACCCGGTTAAGTCGTAAAAAAAATCATGGAACGCATTCGCGCATAATGAATTGCACGAGGATCGTTTGATCTTGAATGTTAAAATGTCATCGAGAGATTCGCTTAAAGTCATGCACGCTTGGAAATATTAGCATTAATTTGAGCGTGCGCCTGTTACACGATACGCACTTATACTTGACTGGCATGTAACTTCATCTACAGTGTTTTACATGCACAGCTTCGTGCACTTTATGCCTTTATATATTTGCTATGCGAGCCTCGAAATGTTTCGCAACCGGAAGCCATAAAGCCGGACTGCTGTCGCTTGTTAGCGGCGCCTCGACCATTTAACACCGCCAGCTACAATACGTTTCTGAATTCTCAATTCTGAATTCTGAATCTGCATAGCACTAGCTGGTCACTTTCAAGAATGCAGTCCGCAATGCCTCAATGAAACGATTCCAATTTCCGAACTTGCGAATATCTATTAATATTTTAGCGAGACCAAGCCTTTACAGGGGATGTCATACAAAACTCGAACTCTAATCACTCCACGAACTCCAACAGAGTGTCTACTCAAATCTTGGAAAATAATTGCCTGACAATTCCAGCTTTTTTTCTAGGTATCTCAAGTTTTTTCCAGGTATAATTTTTCATAGTACGGAGCCATTCAAATATTTCACATTTTTAAACAATCTACTCTGAATATGTATACAGTTTCGCGAGTTTATTGTAAATAATGTTTTTTTTTCAGTTTCTGAGGATTCAATTAATATACTTAATTTAAAAAGCTTTGACAAATTATATTGCAAGATATTCTTAAATATACTAGCACCATCGATTGAATAAATCATTAAATTTTTATACTTAAAATTCAGTGCATATTTAGGTATAATTAATGTAGGTACTGTATTGAATTCAATTTAAACCGCTTCAAATTCCTAACTTTTCAAGTAAAAATATTGCATTTCCAACAAGATAGATGCATTTTTAACCAAATAGTTGAATTTTCAACTAAAAAGGTCAATTTTCAAGCAAATAATAGTTAAATTTTCAGTTAAAAAAATTAGTCCTGCACAAAAATAAATTTCAACCAAAGTGATGAATTTTCAACTAAAATGATGAATCTTCAACTAAAATGATGGATCTTCAACTGGAGTATATAAATTTTAAACCAAAAAGATGAATTTTTAACAGAAGAGTTTAGCTTACATAAAATAGGATGAATTCACAACTAAACTGATAAATATTTAACAGGAATACTTGAATTTTCAACGCAAAAGATGAATTTTCAAATAAGATTAATTCTCTACCGAAAAAGACGATTTTTGAACAAAATACACACATGAATTTTCAACGAAATAGTTCAATTTTCAAAAAAAAAAAGACAAACTTTCAACCAAAGTGTTGAATTTTAAACTAAAAAAGATCGATTTTCAACCAGCTGAAATAGTTCAATTTTCAGTTTAAAAAATTAATTTTCAATCAAACAGATGAAATTCCAACTAAAATAATGTATCTTAACTGGAATAGCTGAATGTTAAACAAAAAAGATAAATTTTCAAACCTATAATCATATAGTTACATTTTCAATTATAAACTTAATTTTCAATAACACAGTTGAATTTTCAACCAAAAAAAGATGAATTTTCAACAAAAAATGGCATACTTGATATTTCTACCAAAAAATATTTTTAATTTTAATCAAAAACAGATGAAAATACTACCAAAAGAGATGAATTTTCAAACCAAAAAGACCTTTGCATTTTTTATCAAAAATACCAATACCGACGAAAAACACGAACATAACCTAAAGTTGTTCAAACTTGTAAATTATTTAAGTTATCTACACCGATCCTCAGTGGAAAACGCAAAGCATAACCTAAAACTGTCAAAAATTGTAATCTTCATTAAATCCAATGAATTTTTATCATTACGATTTCCGGTATAAAATGCCAAAAAAAAGAACAAAAATGGGATTTAATGATTCTGAATGATAATCTGAAAAAACTTATGATTTTTGTTTAAAATGACCGATTTCTGGTGAAAAACGTTACCAAGAGATTATATTGTTTCGAAACTGTGAAAATTCTTTGAAATCAAATGATTTTTGATTTAAAAATACCGATTTCCGATCTACCTAAAAGACCTAAAACGCCAATATAACCTAAAATTGTTAAAAATTGGTGAATCTTCTTTGAAATTTCATTATTTTTTCAATTTTGGTTCAAGATAACCTATTACCTGTGAAAAACATGAATATATCCTGAAACTCATTGAAAATTGAAAATCTTATTCGAACTATAGTGACCAATTTTTCGTGTAAAACGCTAACATAACCTGAGATTGTAAACAAATTATGAACCTTTAAAAGCTCATAATTTTTGTTTCAAAATATCAATTTCCGGTTAAAAAACGCTAACAAGACCGAAAAAGTTGAAGTATTGAAAAAATTGTAATCTTTAAAAAACAGTTTTATTAAAAATACCCATTACAGGTGTAAAATGCTAACATAACCTAAAATTGTCGAAAATTGGGAGTCTTGGCGATGATTTTGGTTTAAAAATGTTCATTTCCAGTGAAAAATACTAACAGAACCTACATTTTTTAGAAACGTAGAGTCTCCTTCGAAACTTTAAGATTTTATATCAAAATTCTATTCTATATTCCAATTTAAGATATAAAAGAACTTTAAGTAATGAAAAGCCAACCAGGTTTTCACCAACAATGATTACAAAGCTAACAATATTTTTTAAGGATTTAAAAAAAAAATTGGAATATGGAGAATGAATTGAAATTGATTGAGGCACCATTGTAATTGTACCTTGAAGTCTTTAGCCCTGAATTGTTGAAACGTTAAATACTTAATCACGCCAATTATAGAAGCAGTTTGCTCGACTTTGTCGCGAAATGAATTTTATGAAGAAATGAGGTTGACTTTTTCAATCATTCTTTGCAAGATTTAGGTCATCCCTGATAACAATATTGCGCAAAATTTATAGATTAATTAACATTCTGGCCTTCTAAATCGTTTGTTTATTTTGTAATCAATCAACGACGCCATTTCTAAGAAAGCGATCAAACTGATTCGTGCCTGGCAGATAATGTTAATTTTCTAAATGTTTCCAAAGTTTGTGACACAAACCTGAGATTACAATCATGCATTTGAAGCAGTAATATCGGAAAAGGGTTGAAGCGATTCGTGCACACGTTGCATTTAGCAAATGATAAGAAGACGGGGACAAGTGCCAATGATAATTCATTATACAGTTTTGCTTAATAGCCTGAAAACCTGTTGGTTTTGCAAACCTTCATACATAACGCTAACTAACATTCGTGCCAAACATATAATCAGGAGCTGTGTATCAGTAGCGGACAGTGCATATTCTAACGGAAACTGAAATCACAATGCATTTCTATTTTCAGTTTTTTATGCCTATATCAATACTTTTCTTTATCTACAGGTTTTGAAAGCAAGTTTTTATAACTGGAACTTCCTCAGGGAGAGTTCCTGCTAATTATGAAGATAACTTAATCACAAATAAAAATCAGGTCACTGAACTTTCAAGTCACTTCTCTTCAAAGCATTTTAGATACAAGGTGATCTAAATGTAAATATCAAGCTTGTCAAACAGGGTGGGTGCAAAACTTCATTTTCAAAATTCCCTGATTTTTTCCTGACTAATTTTTAATTTTCCCTGAGCATTAACGTGACTAATGTGCATTAATAATGTGATAAAATGTTCGTTTGAATTTAAAAGAATCCAAAAGCATTTAAAAGAAATTAAAAAAGATTCATGAGACTAAGAATTCAAGGTAAGTTTAAAACACTTCAAGATGAATTAAAGACTACCAAAAAATCGATTGAATTGAGTAAAATTAAATAAATTTAGAAGAATTTATGTGAATAGAGAAAATTTAAGAGGATTCCAAGGAACTTAAAAGAATTCAGTACAAATTAATAAGAATTGAGGGTGAATGCCAAATGAATTCAAATGAATTGCAAACAAATATTTGAAAATCTCTTCAAATTTCTGAGACCTTAGAAATACCTCACTTTTTGTCAATAAATTCTTTGAAATCGATTAATTTATTATAAAATCCCGTGAAATTCTATCAAATCTGACACTTCAAAACAATTCAAGTTAAATTTAAATAAATTGGAAAAAGTTGTAAAAATCCAAACAATTCCATTGAGTTCAGCAAAACTGGAGTGAATTTATAAAAACTTACAAAAAATAAGAAGAATTTGATGACATTCATAAAAATGCAAGGTGAATTAAAAAAAAAATTAAAGTGTCCTTCAAACAATTCAAAAATATTGAAAAAATAATCTGAATTCAGTCAATTTGAAGTGACTTTAGAAAGATTCAAGGAATTCAAAAGAATTTTATGGATGAATTAATAGAATGATAAATTTAAAATTAAAAAATTTAAATGATTTATTTATTTAATTCGGAATTAATTAAACAGAAACTAAAAAAATCAAATAATCCATTTAATTAGGTAGAATACAGTGAATTCAGAAGAATTCATGTGAATGCACAAAATTCAAGAACATTCCAAAGAATTCAAAAGAGTTTCAAAGAATTAACGATAAATTAATAAGGATTCAGAATAAATTCGAAATTAATTGAAATTAACTGAAATGAATTGCAAAAAAAAATAATTGAAAATATCTTGAAATTGTTGAAACCCTACGAAATTCCTCAATTCTTGTGAAAAAATTCTTTGAAATCCATTGAAATATTATAAAATCCCGATGTTAAATTCTATGAAATCTGATATTTCCTGAAATCCTAGAAAATTTGTTAAAATACCTTGAGAGCTATTAAAATCCCTTAAAATCATTGAAATTCTCGGCAATCTTATCAAATCCCTTGGAATATTTGTAAATATTCTAAAAAAAATTCAAATACTTTGAAATTTTTTGAAATCCCTTGAAACTTACTAAAGCTCTTGAAAATTCCTTGGAATCTTTAAAAATATGCTAAAATTTAAAAATTTGTTTTTAAATATTTGAAAATACCTTGAAATATTTGAAAATCTTTGAAATTCGATTAAACCCCTCAATTCTTGTAAATACTTTAGAACCCCATGACAATTTTTTTTCACAATGATTAACATTTTCAAACAATTTGTTTATAAATGAATGCATAATGATTTGCTTAGAAATGGTGTAGGAAAAACCAGTATGAGGTAGATGCCAGAAAAAGTGACTGTTTTAAAGCAAAAGTTCCGTACTATTTTTTTATGCGTAACAATATTAAAAACAAGTTTTACAATCAGCCTTTTTATCACTTGTTGGGTATTTTTGTACTCAGAAATTGAAAAATGTGTTTTTAACATGTCGCTGAAAGTGTTGTCCGCTGACATATTACCAGTTTTCAACGAATTAAATTGCTTTCAATCGTTTCACTAGTTGCTTCGATTCATCAAACTCTTGACTTAAAAACTGACTTAATTTTCATCGAAAATATATTTAAGTGTTTTTATAAGAAGTAGCATTCAGTACGTAATGAATAAATTGTTGACAAATTGGGCTTAGATATCAAAGTGTATAATTTAGATATCACTGTATAAGTAAAAAATGTTTTTGAATAACACTTTTGGATTATTTTTTCATGAATTTATACACAATGTCCTTCGACAACTGATCGGAAAGACTTCAAATGTGAACATTCACATCGTACCAGAAGAGTACCATCTGAATAAAATTGCAACGTGTTAAAAAAAGTATAAAATTCAGGATAAATGGCTAATGTACTTCATGTGATGGCATAGCTATCTTTGAAATGAATGTTCCAGCTTTAATTTGGTATGTAATCCTTTCCCCACTTGTTCATCACTTATCAGTATTACGACTTCAATAGTTTTTCTATCCACCTCGTACTGGTTTCCGCTACGCCTACGGCTCTTGGAAAATTTCCACACAAAGCCGCGGCTTGGCAGAAACAGTTTTTCTTGAATATATCCTCCGTTCGAACTGAAATTGAGTTGAGGAGGCTTTTAACTTAACCTGTAGGGCAGAGTCTTGATCTTCAAGTTTATGATCAAAGTACATTGTGCTTCAACTTGTGATTGAATGAAGCATTCTGAAGATTGTGAAATTGCGGCATGATGCCGTTGAAGATACGTACCTTGGCAGAGAAAGCCTTGATGTAAGAGGCCCCTGAGGTATTTATGGCATTTGTCGCACCTCTCCAAGACACTGAAGCTGTGAGGCACGAGATTGTGAGCGTTGTTGGTGGTGCTGGTGGTCGTCGACGTTGTATTGACATTGTTACGACTATTGCCAGAACTGTCCGTTTCGTTAACGGATATTGTCGACGTCTCCGAACCTGGCAAAGTCGAAGGAGACGAGGGTTGGCAGAGCTCCTCGATGCATACTAATATGTTCTTCTGATGGAACTCATCCTTTATACCCATGTTCTGCAAAAAGTCAAAACGAAAACACTTCTTTTTATCAGCCAGAACATCTCCGAAATAGAAACGACAAAGTATTCAATACAATTTAGGGTGCACAGCGGTTCATTAGTTCAATTTTAGGTTAAAAAAAGGGTTTTTGCCGCAAAAAGAGAATTCCATTCATTATTAAAAACCTTTTATATCATATGGGTATCTCGTGAATATTGAACGAAACTGTCCTCTAACAGTAGCGCATTTTCTTTAGCAAGTTTTCTTGACATTTTTGTGTTAAAAAAAATTGTTTAGCTAGCTTTGAAAAATGTGTTGAACACTTCAGAACCCTGAGTTGTTCACAATCTTTATCTGAGCTGGAAAAAAAAAATAAAAAACACAAAAATGACTGAAACACCTACTTTTTCTGTTATTGTTACCTTAGAATTTTAAATTGGTTTCTAATGTATTTTCATCATTTGGAAGCTCTTAAATATATTCTAAAATGTAAAAGTAATCCATATAACAATCAATTCAAAATTAATTATACTTTATTAGAGGGTTCAATATATGCTACTTTTTTTGCATATTATTTTCGATTATCAAAATTATTTTTTTTTACAATTACAACTAAAAAACTTTTCTCTGATACGCCGTTTTACGTATTTTATGACATGTGTTTTCAAAGTATTAAAAATTAATCAACATTTTGTATTTATCTCCCACGTGAATGTAAACTAAATTGTTAATAGAACCCAAAAAAATCCAGTCATGTTTGGTTGTCTATATTTTTGGTTGGAAAATCGTCTTCTCTGGTTAACTTTTTTATTATTTCTTTAAAATTTTAATTACTTTGTTAAAAATTCTTAAATTTTGTTAAAAAGTCATCCTTTTTGCTTTAAGGTTCAACTATTTTCATAGAAAATTCGACTATTTGGTTGCAAATGACGTTTTTTGTTAAAAATTCAACTTCTTGTAGAAAATTCGTCTTTTTCGCTTGAAGATTCAACAATTTTGTTGACATTTTTTTCTTAATTGACTGAAAAATATTTCCTGGTTGAGAATTGAACTCTTTGGTTGAAAATACCAACCCTTTTTCTTTAAAATTCCAATTTTTGGGTCGAAATTTCAACTGTTAGGTAGAAAATTAATCTTTTTTGGTTACATTATTTTATTATTTTGTTACGAAGTCATCCTTTTTGGTTAAAATTAAATTGTCTTGTTGAAAATCCATCTTTTTGTGTAAAAAATTCAACTATTTGATTGAAAATGAACTTTTTTGTTAAAAACTCATATTTTCGGGTTGAAAATTCAAATGTTTCGTAGAAAAATTCGTCTGTTGGCTTGAAAATTCAACAGTTTGGTTGAAAAATCAAATATTTTGTTGGAAAGTTGTATTTTTTGGATACATTGAACTGTTTTTTATCTGAACTTGAAATATTTTCCATTTTAAATATCAAGTACTACATTTCTATATGAGAATTCACTTTTTTTTATTGAAAATTAAAAAACTTTGTTAAAAATGCATCCCTTTTAGTTGACAATTTAATTGTTTTGTTGAAAATCCATCTTTTTGTGTTAAAAATTGAACTATTTGGTTGAAAATTAAGTTTTTTGTTGAAAACGCATATTATCGGATTTTCGACCCTTTTTGGCTTGAAAATTCATATTTTTTGTTGAAAATTGAACTATTTAGTTCAAGATGATCTATTTTGTTGGAAATGCAATGTTTTAATTTGAAATATTAAGAATTGGAAGCGTTTTAATTTGAATTTAATATTAGTACCTACATTAATTTTATTTAAAAGAATTTACTCCCCTACTTTCGTGAAAAACTTCCTTTCAAATCGTCTTTTTTCCATAATAGCTTGAATTTCTGTTTATTATTTTCAAAAAATGAATGGAAACCTTTTAAAAACGGGAGAAAAGAAAAGAGGTAAAAGAGGTAATTCTCCATTTGATGTATTTTAGGACATTTTTTAAATTTAAGAGTAAAAAATGGTAAAAAAAGGGAATTAGAAATTTATAAATGGGACGGACTGTTACAATATAAAGAAAACTGACGATTCAAATGATCACATATTTTCTATGCAGGGATACTTATGAATTTCTTGATATTTGATATTTAAATTATATGTAAAGTTTGAAGGTTTTGTAAAGTAGGTAACTCAAAAATGCTGAGCTTTTCAATTAAGAGATTTTCAAATTCATTGGCTATCAAATTTGAAGGCTTCAAAATTTGAAGGTTTGAAAATTTGGAGGTCTTCCAAACATGAATTTAAATTCAAGTACATGCAATTGAAAAAGTACATGTCTTTAATTTTAGAAGCGATCTCATCTAAGGGGAATGGATAGAACAAATATTACATTTTATAATCGAGGAGGGGACTTCAGACTTCACAGCCCAAAATGCTCTCAAAACAGGAGAAACAAGGTGATTTTTCACGAAAACAGGAGAATAATAGGTTAATATTTTTAATCAAATTAATGTACATAACATATGAAAAGCTTAAGATTTCAGGTAGAAATATATTGCATTAGCAGCAAAATAGTTGAATTCCTACCCAAAGAAAAAGACTAATTTTCTACCAAAAGAGATGAATTTTGAACAATAGTTGAGTTTTCCAACTAAAAAGTCGAATGTTTTAGACACAAAAAATGAATTTTCAACAAAAAAGTTAATTTTCAACCAAGAAGGATGACTTTTTCAACCAAATAGTTGAGTTTTTAATCATAAATAACAATTTTTAAGCAAGAACATTTTTCATTAAAAAAGATGAATTTTCAATCCAAAGTGACGAATTTTCTGTCCAAAAGACGAATTTTCAAAAAGTTGACTTTTTAATAAAACATTTGAATTCTCAACGAAATAGTGACATTTTTAAAAAGTTTAATTTTTGACTTACATAGATGAATTTTCAATCAAATGGTCGAATTTTCAAACAAGAAAGCAATTGCATTTTCAACCAAATAGTTGAGTTTTTATTGAAAATAGTCGATTTTTCCAACAAAATAATTCAAATTTCAACAAAATAGTTGGATTGTTTAACCAAATAATTGAATTTTTAACCTACAAAGACGTATTTTCCACCAAATAGTTGAATTTTCAAATAAAAACGATAAATTTTTAGTTAAAACAAAAAATTAATTTTCAATGAAAGAAGTTTTTTAATTTTGAATCAAAAACAGTTGAATTAGAAAAATAAATTCTCAACTAAAACAGATTAATATTTAACCAAATAGTTGCATTATTAACCAAAAAATATAAAACTTCTACGAAAAGAGAATAATTTTTAAACCAAAGAGAATGAATTTTTAACCAAGAAAGATTTTCCAGTCAAGAGAGAAAAATATTTTCAAAAAAATGGTTTAATTTTCACGACAAAAAGGCAAATTATCTACAAAAAAGTTGAATTTTCAATAAATAATTATGGATTTTCAGCTAAAAAAGTTAATTTGCAACCAAATAGTTCAATTTTCAATTAAAAACGATTAATTTGTAATAAAAAATGAAATAGTTAAATTTCAAATTCAAAAAATAAATTTTTAAACAAAAAAAAAACAAAAGAATTTTCAAGCAAATAGAAATTTGCTATTAAAAAGATTAATTTCCTACCAAAAAAGACGAATTTTCAACTAAAAAATATCAATTTTCAAGCAAAAAGGGAATAGTTCAATTTTCAGTTAAAAAATTCATTTTTAACCAAACAAAACTTATTTCCAATAAAATAGTTCAATCTTAGATCTATAAAATGAATTTTTAACAAATTAGTTTGAATTTTAACCAAGTGCTGGAATTTTCAACCAAAAAATATGAATTCTCAAAGATAAATGGAACACTTAACTTTTCAGTTAAAGTAAGTGCCCCAGCAATCGTGACTGTCCCAATAATCGTTAAACTTGGTTATAATTTGACTATATTAATAAAAAGTATGATGAAAATCATGTTTAATTAATAAACCCTATTATTGATTAATAAATTAATAAACCCCATTTACTTGTAGGATTTTATAGTACCAAATAAAATTTATATGCATTCAAATAAAATAAAACGCAAGAAAACTGACGTCACAACTAAGGTCACAATTACCGAGACGATTACCTTATGAAAATTAATATCAAACAAAAAAAAATCGAATTTTCAATAAAATAGTCAAGTTTTAACCAATAAAATTAATTTTTTCAACAAAGTAGTTCAACTTTCAACCAACTAGTTGCATTTTCGACTAAAAAAGATGACTTTTTGACAAAATAATTCAATTTTGAACCAAATTGTAGAATTTTTAACTAAAAGAGATGGATTCTGAACTAAAAATAGAACACTAGACTTTTCAATCAAAAAGAATTAACTTTAAACCAAAAATCGATGATTTTCTCATTGCGTTCTATTAATTCAGTTCGCATTTAAGCGAAAAAAACGAGAAAAAAGAGAAGTTTTTTGAAAACACGGGGGAAAAAAAAGGAATTTTAAATAAAAAGTGGAAAATAGGAGGACAGGGGGATAGGGAAAAGAGTGTGACGTCTGGATTTGAACATTTGGTAAGTTATTATATAAAATTGAAATAAAATGATATTCACCATTAGCTTCTCGCGGTCCAAGTTAAGTAGATCGCTACCCTTAATATCCTTGGATTTAAAAACGTCTGCATAGCGATAAAGGTTGAGAGCTGACATCCATTCGACGACATTCAGAGATGTCCACTCACTGACAGGCTAAAAAAAGAAAAGCCGTATTATTAATTTTCCTCTCATTCTCAGTACGAAAACTCTTAAGAGGGAAACATTGAACTGTATAAATCCCTCATGTGCATCAATAGAGCACCTGACAACTGTACAAACGTGTACAAATACCACACCTTAGAAGAGCATAGTAAATCAAACGAAGTTATTGTGCAAACGTCAACATCAGACTGATAAACTTCGAAACAAGAATCTCCGACTCAATAAATGCTTTTCAGATTATTTCCCAGGCAACTAAGTTTCAACTTTTTAACTTTTTGTGCTTGAGTATTAAATGTCTGCTATTTCAATTTTCATCGGTTTTCTAGAATCTGTAACATCCTTTTTTTTACAATACGAAGTAAACACTCTACGATATACAATCATTGATTAAAAATACTAATATATATAGAATAATTAATTTAAAATAAATAATATTTAAGGCACGATACGTATTAATATATTAAAATTAGAATTATTATTTTACTTATATTTGTGCTTATCGTAAATTAATAATTATCTACTGTATGATCATTATCTACTGTAAGGTGGTCTCCATATTTCGCATTTTTTTTAATCGACTAGGAATAGTACACATACAATTTCAAGATTTTTTTAATAAATAATGTTTTTTTTCAGTCCTTGTAAATATATATATGTGTAAAAATAGTACTATTCTTAAGTAAACTTGAATAACTTTTTTTTTTACATTTGTGAAAGTAAAATAAAGGATAAGTAATTTATTAATGATAATAGTTTCTAGGGATTTAATGAACATATTTAACCCGTACTTGACACACTTCTGGGGTTGATCTACACCATAGCGACAAAAATTGTTTAAAAAAATAATCTATTGAATATTGTTACTTGAAAATTTTATCAGATTAGCTTAAGAGCTTACTTTAAAGGATTATGTAGGTTATATAGCCAAAAATTAAAATTAAGTATTGATTAAATAATTACTAAAGTAAGGAAAAATGGCCGTGAGGTATTTTGCACCCCAGTGTGTCAAACAAGGGTTAATTCATAAAGCTTTGACAAATTTTATGAGAAGATATTCTTACATATATTATCACCGTCGAATAATTAAATAAATGAATAATATTAAAAACTTCATCAATTCTTGAGTTTGTTCATTAAGTTTATGAATTTGAATAACAATTGAAACAAATTTGTCTTTTATCTTTGAATACTTAAAAGTCAGTGCATATTGAACATATTAACAATTTCAAGGATGATACTTTCCCGAGGAGTAGAACCCCTGCAAAAATAGGGGGAATGAGGAGATTTTTCACGAAAATAAGAAAATATATTCTTTTAAGTAAAATTAATGTGAATACTATGATAATAAATTCAATTTCAAATGCATAACATTTCAAGTAAAAATATTGCATTTTCAAGAAGGTGGATGCATCTTTAACCAAATACATAGTTGAATTTTTAACCAAATAGTTTAATTTTCAGCTAAAAAAATTAATAAATTTCCAACAAAAATGGAATAGCTCAATTTTAAGTTCAAAAAATTGATTTTCAACAAAAAAATCGAATTATTAACAAAATAGTAAAATTTTCAACCCAAACGATGAATTTTCAACTAAAATAATGAATATTCAACTGCAACAGTTAAATTTTAAACCAAAAATATTAATTTTCTATACAAAAATACGAATTTTCAATCAAATAGTTAAATTTTCAACGGGAATAAATAAATTTTCAACCAAAAATGGAATAGCTGAATTTTCAATTAAAAATTTTAATTTTTAACAAACAAAATAATTTTTACCATAATAGTTCAATTTTCAAACAGTGATGAATTTTCAACCAAGAAGATTATTATTCTAAAAAAATGACAAATATTCAACAAAACACATAAATTTTAAACTAAAAAAGATCAATTTTCAACCAAAAAATGGAACAGTTAAATTTTCAGTTGAAAAAAAAAGATTTTTTAATAAAATAGTTAAATTTTCAAACGAAACATGAATTTTCAATTTAAATGATGAATCTTCAACAACAAAATTAATTTTTAACCAAAAAATATGAATTCTCTACCAAAAAATCGAATAGTTGATATTTCAATAAAGAAAGGTTTTGTTTTTAAATCAAACGCAGTTGAATTCAACAAAAAAAAAGAAATTTAAGCTAATATTATTCTGAAAATAGAATGAAAAAATATCAACCAAACTGTTGAATTTTCGAGTAAAAAGATGAATTTTCAACCAAGAAAATTAATTTTCTATAAGAAAAGACGAATTTTCAAGAAAATGCATGAACTTACAACTAAAAAAAATACATTTTCAACCAAAATTTGAATAGTTCAATCTTCAGTTGAAAAAATTAAATTTTAACAAACAAAAAAATGAAAAAGAAACATTTTCAACCAAAGAAATTAATTTTCAATTAAAATGATGAATCTTCAAACCAAAAAAAAATCATTTTTAACGAAGAAAGATTTTTCAGTCAAGAGAGAGAAAAAATGTCAACCATACACGAATTTTTAACATAAAAAGATAAATTTTCAAACAAAAATAGAAAAAATTCCCGGACAATTTCAGGTGTTCAATGTGAGTAGACACCCTGTTAATTGTCTCCGCAGGATTTAAAGCATGATTTAAATATGCAAAATCTTTTTGCTGACTAATTTACTAGACAGTGATTTGAATTTTCCTTGAACGCTTGAAGCAATAATTTCAAGTCACAGGATACGATGTGACCTCCTGACTAAGAAGAACTGTTCACAAGAATCATTAGAACTAACAATTTATCATTGAAAAAATTCATACTAGATTATTAACCAGGTGTTAAAAGGTACAGGCAGGACTGCCACAGCCTACTTTACTTAGTTGAAAAAACTTCAAAAAAATTTCCATCGAATTGAGTAAAATGGGAGTGAACCAGAATTCAGGGCAAATTCAACAGAATTTGAGTGATATGAAAAAAAAATACCAACGAATTAAATCAAATTTGAGTGGATTTTGAGAAAGGAAATGAGAAGAAGTCGATGATATCTATAAAAATTCAACGCGAATTAACAAAAATCAAGTTGATTAAAAACAATTCAAAAATAATAAATTTAATAAGAATTCAAGGTGAGGTTAAACGACTTCGAGGTGAATTAAAAGTAACTAAAAAAATATGTAATCCATTTACTCGAGTAGAATTGATTGAACTTAGAAGATTTTAAGTGAATTCCAAGGAATTGAAAAAAAATCAGCGAAAGTTGACATCAAGGGGAATCCAAAGAATTCAAAACTTTTAAGAAGAATTCAAGGTAAATTCCAAATAAATTGAAATAAGATGAAAAAAAGTCCGCAATATTCCACTGATTTCAGCAAAAGTAGAGTGAATTAAAAAAAAAAATTTAATGAAAAAAAAAACAATGAATTGAATAAAATTCGAGTGAACTCGATTAAAAATATTCAAAAAGTAAATTGAATTCATTAAATTTTGAATGAACTGAGAAAAATTCAAGGGAATTCAAAAGAATATGATGAAATGTCTAAGAATTTTAAGGTGAGTTTAAAAAACTTCAGCGAGAATCTTCAAAAACTATATAAAATCCATCGAATAGAGTAGAATTGAATGAATTTTGAAAAATCCAAGGAAATTTAAGAAATTCAAGAGAATTCCAAAGAATTTGAAAGAATTCAAGACAACTTAATAAGAACCCAGAGTGAATTCCGAATGAATTGAAAAAACTGTAATTCAAAATATTCCATTAATTTCAGTAAAAATTGAGTGAATTAGGAATAATACAAGGGAATTCAAAAAGATTCGATGAAATGCATATGAAATCAAGATAAATTAAAAACAATTCAAGTGAATAAAACGAATTTTTTTATCCAATAAAATTCAATTCAATTCAGAAAAATGGATGTGAATAGAATTAGTAAGAATCTGATAAAATCCAAAAGAATTCAAGATGAATTTAGAAGTCTTCAGGGGGAATTAAAAAAAAATTAAATCAAACTGAGAGGATTTGAAGGTAATTTCAAAGAATTCAAAAGAATTTTTAAATATTCAATAAAATTCATAAATCCTTGGGCTCTGTTTTAATTGGTTGAAAAAGTCATTGAAGTGATATTTTTATTGTAAAAAAGTGACTATAGTGACTTGGTATAGGCAAAATTGTTGCGGAATTTACGTCAAAGCAATCAAGATTTTTCATTTTGAAAATTAAGATGTTGAGTTCATTCGAGGTGCTCTTTAACTGGTAAGCATTTTTGAGGTACAAGGAGAACAAGAGGTTTCTGATGCCAAGTAGCCTAGCCCCATGCCAAAGCATGGGGCTAGAGAAAGTAGGAGGAGGTACGAAAAGTGATATTTTCGGCCAGTATAGGCGATTAATGCTATTTTAAAGTGACTGCTGCAAATATTTCAGTGGGCTCGTGTAAACACCTCACTTACGCTAACATTACATGCGTCCAGAACGATTTTCTGACAAGAGAATGACAAGAGAAAGGCAGAGAAAATTTATTTAGTGCCAGTAAACCACGAGTAAACTAGAATAAAATAGAATTTATATCTTTGCTCACGCCCGGAAAACTAATCTTGGACAAATGTATGATTATAGACAAACAAATATATGTATGGAAATAAACATTTTGAAATACACATAAAAATGCAAATTAAAAGTGCTTTAAATAGAAAATAATTAAATTAATTATTTTTATTTTTTATTTCAAGTATAAATAAATAAGCTTAGGAAAGCTAGTGCTTTCAAATTTTTATTCTCTCAAATTCCACATCTTTTTTCTGAAAGTACATTTTTTAAATAAACACAAACTTTAAAAAAATCAAATTGGGCAACAAAATTGCACAAGAAGGCTTAAAAAGAAATATGTTCTTTAAAAAACTGTTTTTAAAAACAAATACTCAAGAAAATCAGTTTGTGCAAAATAATTGCACAAAAAGAAAAAAAAGAAGAGAAATAGGTTTTAAAATAACATATTGTAAAAGACAGATATATGACAGTTGAAAAAAGGGACATCCAAACCACCTCTCATATCTTTATTATTTATCCTTCTTTTTTATACCACCATGATCCGACATGTTTCGAGGTCTTTTAGGCGTCCTCTTCAGAGAAATTTTAATATAAAACTAATAGGGAATATTTTTAATTAAAAAGCAGAATTGAATTTGAAGTTAATTATTAAGGAATTATTTTTAAAAATTTATCTTTAATATTTCTGAGCAATGATTGTACATTTCTTATCTTAGAAACTTATTCAATTTAAACAAAAATTCGACAAGTAATCACTCATGAAATTCAGACAACTTGAAAACATGCAATGAGTTTATTGACAAAAAAATGATGGTAATATAAATAGTGTGAATCAAAAATTATTATAAGACACAAGTTCAACTTCTTGGAAGACATTCGTTCTATTCTATAATATACTAAACAACTTCTTTATAGTTTAAGCATTAGCGATAAAGTTTGTTTATACAGTTACTTTATCATTAAGAAATTTTTATTGATTTATTCCCACAATATATACATTGTATTTCTATGATAACACAGGCCTGCGAGATTTTTTTCTGGAGATATGACAGTGGTTTCCTATCTATTTTCGGACGCTGAAACCGAATCCGACCCCAGAATTTTTTTTTGTTTTTTGTTTTTGTTTTTTTGTGGGTGATTCTGAAGCCAGCCCATACAGATTATTAAATTTTCCAAATAGGAAAAGAAAACAATCCAAAATATTAAATGCATTTCTAAATAAATTTCTAATTAATAAGAAATTAAGAAGAAATTATTACCTGAAAGTACAAGCTTCCTAATATAAATACCCCTCTGTGGTCTAATGATAGCCAGTTACGGACCTCACCTCACAGAAGACGTTTAAACGTCAATTTTAATCGCAGACTAGTTGAATTATTTTTTAACTTTATAATTTTAATGACCAACGTGATTTTTTAATTTAAACTTATAAGGTAATTTGTGTGTGTTTTTTTAAAATTTTGTTTAATGAATTAAAAAAATTGTTCTTCTACTGTTTATATCTTGGTTGTATTTAATAAAATTTCAGCCTGAAGAGGTCAGCAAACCAAGCTCACGAAACGTTGAAAAATAATTGTGGATTTATTATTAACCCTGGTAAAAAAAATCAATCTTCATTAATCAAAGAAATTTGAGCAGATTTTTTAACTTCTTTATTGACTGCATCTACGCCAACGTCACCGCCTAACTTTCGCCATTTATCCTCGACCTTGCAAAGCCAGTCATGCCCTACCCACCAACGTGAATCGCGTAATTGTTTCGCCTGACAGCCCCGCGACGTAAATCGGCCGGATTAAGCTCGCCATAAACATACTTCCACGTGCCGTTACAAGGGAACCTCCAAATTTCATGAAAGTGGTTCCAAACAAAAATTCTCCATTGTTTATTATCTTTAATCCAAGTTAACGTAGTTGTCGAGTCAGACCAATAAAAAACTGGCATCTCTTTTTTATCAAATACTTTTAAAATTTCCTGTGTCTGTCGACTTCCTAGCAATGCGGCTAAAAGTTCAAGATGTGGGATAGACATATTATTCGGAGTCACTCGAGCTTTTGCGGCGATTATTTTTAACGTGACACATTGATCGTTTTCTACGTGTAAAAAAGTCACTGCCGTATCAGCTTGCTTACTCGCGTCGCAAAACGTATGTAATGAAAAGTCTCCTTTACCAAGTATTCTTGGAATCTCGATATCGTTCAAATGATGTAATTGTTTATACCAAGATAAAAATCTCTTTCATAGTTTTGTCTACTTCACTATCCCAGCCCTTTTTATCGTTATGTAATTCTTTAAGGCCATGTAACGAGTATACCAGCTGGTCAACTCAGTCCTGAAATCAACATTTTTTCACCCATATTTAAAAATAAAAGTTAAAATAACGTGGAAATATTTTCGGAAAATATTAATAAATATTAAAGGACCGTTTGTGACAAGGCACAGAGTTGAGGAAAGAAGAAAGTTTATTTATGAAAAAAAATTTATGAAAAAATGTTGCGATTTGAATAAAACTTTCTTTCACCAGGCTTTTGAGGTTACAGAATTCGGATATAACCTCAAAATGAAAAAATACAAAATGCAATATGGATTTGCATGCAATGCATGAAACTTAGAGTTTAGGAGTTTTGTAAGATTTTTGAGGTTATAAAATTCAAATCTAACCTCAAAATGCAAGAAAAACAAAAGAAGCCATGTTATTCTTCATGACTTCATGTAATGTAGGAAACTTTTTTTACCATCTTAAATATTTAGGACCAAAGCCGCCTTCCTTCGAGCCTTCTAATTAGCGTGCTAAAATTTCAAAACGATGTCTCATTCCGTGTGGACGTAAGTTTACAAAGGAAAGTATCGATATAGCTTCCAGTTTTATTTTATTCGGAAATTTTTTTCTGCAAAATTTCCACCGAAAAAGAGCAGAGACATGAACTTCATTGCCTTCCCTTCCATTTTCCAAACTTTCAGGCCGATATATTATCTCGTTTGGATATAAGTTGGGAAAATTCGTGTAATTTTGACGAAAAACAATTCCGTCATGCGTAAATGACAATCATGCAATCTGCTTTACCCATAGACCCGTGTTAGTACGAAGTTGTCTGCTTGAGGCGATAGTGCTGCTCTGGGACAGCGGATACGTATGCTAGACTAACTTCTCTGTAATTAGTAATGAAATTTTTTTTTTCACAATTATAAATATTTTGGACCAAAGCCGCCGTCACATGGCCTTAATGGCGCTCCTATTCCTGATGTGCCTCGTTGCGGACCTTCTAATTTTCCTGCCAGGTCTCCTCGACCTACTAGACCTGATCCTCCTGTCAGGTCTCCTGCTCCTACTGAGGCACCTCTTCCAACCAGGTCCAGGTCTCCACCTGCCACGCCCACTTTTCCAAAAATATTTGGATTCAAACTTGCAGATCTTCCATTTATTCAACTTATTTCACAGAGGAATCTGAACCGGATATTCAGACTCAGAAGATACACTTTTGCTTCCAATACTCCACTTAAATTGAGGATAAAAAATCATTTTCTTACACCTGTTGCTACAAAGGGAAAACGGGCGAAAATAAACATGATCAGCAGCAAGGTTAAAGAATTGAACACAGCAGAAATCATAGAAACTCCACTAGGCAAGAATAACTCAATCCGAAAGTTTTTTATAATAAGCCGTGTGGAAACTAAAACTCTTTCGCGATAAATTACTGTTGATCAATTTGATCCCGAAATCAAGGCAAAATTATATGTAACGCTTTTATAAAAATATTGTTTTTTTATTTAATCCGCAAATTCGCAACAGAATGATTCGATTCTCAAGATCGAATATATATAATCAAACTATTATGGCAATGCGGGAT
The DNA here is from genome assembly GCA_011634705.1 of Andricus grossulariae. Taxonomy (NCBI): domain Eukaryota; kingdom Metazoa; phylum Arthropoda; class Insecta; order Hymenoptera; family Cynipidae; genus Andricus; species Andricus grossulariae. Next base: position 38,287,813 of record JAABKJ010007545.1, on the reverse strand, counting down.
TAAACTACTTTTATGAAATCAGAATATATATGTATGACACGATATAAATTTGGCACGCAAAAGTCAGCTTTCCTTGAAACGTATGAGATCGTATAAATCTTATCTATTGTGATATGCTTATATCGCAGAAGGTCCAGCTTAACGCTTTGGAACGAAGAGATAACGATGATAGTACAGATTATACAATCTGATAAAGCTCTCAAATATTCTTTGTCTAGATTGTCGATCAGTTTATTATTAAATTAGGCAGCTTCTTCTCGAATCAGAAAATATGAGGATTGTCTCTGCTCTGACCTTATCCTTGGCGGTAATCCTCAATTCTATTGGTAAATATAATAATATATCTATAATTTTCGGGAAATTTCTTAATGATTTACGCAATCAGGAAATCCGGACATCTTTGCGCTCACTGGATCCGCTAGGGCATATTTTCACCCTTATCCTCATTTATCCACAATTTCGCATAAAACTCAACGTACTTTTTATCTTTGCACCCATTTATATTCATTGGAATTTATTCATGAGTGAAAAAACTACAGCTTAAGCGCTGTATGCTGCAACCCGACGCTGGCACACTGAGATTATATTAGTTGAACTGTCGGCTTATAAAGGATAAACTTCTAACAAAAACTCATTTTCAGATGAAAAATTAATTTTTAACAAAAAAATTAATTTTCTACAAACTAGTTACATTTTTTATATATTATTTTCTCGAGGAAAAGGAACAACATTCGGTGATTAGGAACTCTTAGAAGGAAGAGAGGATGGGTTCTCGGGTTTGAGGTACACGTAACGGTGATTGCGAAGTGACCAAGTGATCAAGGGATTGCATCCCTTGAGGTTGTTTTGAACGGCTCCTAAAGGGCTGCAGGTTCCCTCCTGATTTCATGAGCGATTTCTACAGGTTGAGTCTCCGCATGCTTCGTATTCCTATATATTTTAGGCGATGTTGAAGAGTTCGCATTTCTGCAAGGAATTTCTTGATTGCGTAATTCCGTTCCTCCCGGTCGCGTTATATCTCCGAGATAGACGTACTTTCCCGACGGCAAGACAAGGCGACGTTTCAACCCCATATACAGGGAGTGTATGGTCTTCCGGATGTATAGAAGATACGCAGGATGTTCGTCTGATGAAGGCGATGGAAGTCGTCGAGTGATGGGCGTGTCCAGATCCACAATTGGGCACCGAGTCCGTTTGGTTGGCGAGGGCGTCCTTGGAGAAGAGGTGGCTGGTCCAATTGGTGGCTGCAGGTCCTCTTCTTCGTTCGGGGCTGTGGAATATCCGCGTTTCCGCAATTCCTGGAGCTCGGCTCGCGGCGTCGTTGCATGACACGGGCCTCCTTCTGCCGTGGATTGAGACCCATCCCTGGTTTCCTTGACTGGTTCATGCTAGGGCGTTAGGTCACTCCAGAGGTCTTCGCATGAGACAACTAACCCTCTGGAAAGCACTTTGATCAAGTACCAAAGTACTCAATCGTAATGGGTTCCACTGTGCGGTACGGAGGCCACCAAGAAGTTTCGATGAGAGGATCAAATTGGATGGCACCCGAGAGGCATCGAAAGTTGTCTTCAGTGTAAACTTCGATCGTTTACCAAAGAACTTGATCCTAATGCGTTCAAGGTGGAATGCGGAGACTTCCAAGAAGCTTTCATGAGAGGGTCAAGATCGATGGTACCCGAGGGGCATCACAAGTTGTACGCTAGTCTTAACTTTGACTAATTAACTAGGTACTTCATCTAGTACGTTCCCCAGGTGAGGCGCTGAGTCTCCCAAGAAGCTTTAACGAACAGTTGAAGAGGATGGCACCCGAGGGGCATCACAAGTTAACTTAGCCTAGGCTTGGATCAAGCACCAAAGTACTTGATCGTAATGCATTCAAATAAAAAGCCGAAGATCAATCATCAGTTCTCAAAGAATTATCTTTCTAAAAAGAGCATTTTTCATTCGATGTTAAAGGCTCTTCAGTCCTGATAAGGACTGAAGGAGCTATAAGAAAATGTCGGTCTGGAAAGAGCAGATGAAAAGAAGGCAAGGCAGTTCCGTGTATCTTCTCTTATTCAACAGAGCTCCTAGGTAGATGATGCTACTCGATAAGTCTGAGATCGGTAAGGGAGTCAATAGATCTTTGCTGAGTGCCGGGTGAGGGCCGAGTGACGAGTGGAGCTAGACCACGCATCTTAATGCCAGGGCGCCCGGGGTGTGCGTCACAGCTTTAAAAGATACCAACAATATAAGTAATGAGTTATTATTAATTATTCATGTGTATTTAAAATTTAATTAAAATACGTACAGTAAAGTCTCCCATATTCCCGCGTCCTTGAAACATAATAATTCTTTATTTTCAAGGCTGAAGGGGCCGCCACTTATACCGCGAGCGGGCAGGTTCTTTTTATCAAGCGACGTTCATTGGTTGCGTGAGTCATGGGCGTACTGGTGCGGTGTAGCCAGTCACGAAGGCCGTGCGTGATTACAAAAAAAAATTAAACTTTTAAACGGTTTCGGGCATGGTTTGCAACTGCGACCCTTATACTGTTTGTCATAATTGACTGAGCACCGCCTCTCTTTTGGTCTCTCCAAGAACATCAATTCTAAGAATATCGTTAACCGGGAGGTCTTATATCGGAAGTTGAGTGTAGTTGAATTTTCAATTCAAAACTTAACTTCATAAAAGAGACAATTTTAATTGTAAATGGTTTTATCATCTTTGAAAATAATTCTTTTTCTAATATTTTGCCCCCACATTACAATTCTCAAACTGGTCAACATTTTCAAAGAGACAAGCAAAATGAGATCATGGACTAAAACTTAGAATATCTTGATTTTAGAATTTTAGGAAGCTTTTTCGATTTTGCAGGATTTGATGAAATTTTTGGCAAACTTTGAGTTATTTTGGAAGGCAATTAGAAGTTTTAAAAGCTTTCAAAAGATTCGGAAATAATCTCAATCTTGAGAAGATTCCATAAAATTTTAAACAAAATGTAGATCTTTGAATATTTCTAAATGAGAAGATTTTGAAAAATAAGGAAAGGTTTTGAAGATTCTATGGCAATTTGTTTTATTCAAAAATATGTTTCAAATTTTTTATTTAGATTCTATTTTCAAATGAAAGTTTTTTATTTTCTAAAAGATTGATGTTTATAAATTTTGAATCGAAATTTTTCTTGATTCTTTATTTGAGAAAAAAATTGATATATTTTTCAAAAAAGTATAACATTATAAACAAATTATTGAACACAAGTTATTTTTCGGGATTGGAAAATTCAAATAGAGTGTTATGGTATGAAAAGTAAAAGAAATTAATGCTTTATTACAATAATTTAAAATAGGTGCTATTCAGCAATTGATTGAAAAAATTTTATAAACGAATTCACAATTTGTATATTTGTCAACAAATAGACTAAATTTTTTAACAAATCATCTAATAATGTATTTTTGATGACTTCTCACTTTGATTCCATACAAAATTAAGCCTTTCGCTTGAAAAATATTTAATTTGGGAATATGTTTGTAATTTTTTTTTCTAAACTGATGAATAGAATAGATTTTCAAAAAATTGTAAAAAGACATTAATTTCTCTCACATTTCATACCAAACCTCTGGATTTGATAAATCTCAAACTAAAATAAAAATCATACTCCCGAAAAGTTAAAGAAAAGGTTAATTTTATTGGTTAATAAATAATTAAGAATTTTTTTAATAACAAAGGCATGCGTACAACTATTTTCTTAATCGAATAAATAGTATAGGCTAATAATTAATTTGTGCACAGAAACTTTCCTCGTCGATTCTGAGTAGCTTAGCCCCTGTTCATGGTATAATGGTGTATTTTACAAAATTTGATTCTCTATTAATTGTTGTAGATTTGAGTTTACAATTCGACTGCTTACCTAATGGCGCCCCTATTCCTTATATTTCTCGCTGCGGACCTTCCAATACTTCTGCTAATTCTCTTCCACCTGCCAAACCTAATTCTTCTGCCAGGTTTCCTGCTTTTACTGAAACACATCTTCGTGCCAGGTCCAGGTCTCCTCATGTCAGGTCCATGTCTCCTCGTGCCAGATCCAGATCTCCTCCTGCCACGTTCACTTCTTCTAAAATACTTGGATTCAAACTTGAGGATCTAAAATTTATTCGACTTCTTTCTCAGAGAAATCCGAACCGGGTATTTGGACTTAGAAGATACACTTTCCCTCCCAATACTCCACTTAAATCGAGGACAAAATCTAATGTACTTGCTCCCCTGCCAATCGGAGAACAAATTGTATTATCGGCGCCCAATGGTGACGTCTTCGCAATATTGCATAAACAATGGACTCAAACAATTTTTCGGGGACTGTATATACCTTTTGACACAAAGGGATTACGGGCGAAAATAAACATGATCAGCGGCAAGGTTAAAGAATTGAACATAGAAGAAACCATGGTAACTCCATTAGGCAACAGGAACTCAATCCGAAAGTGTTTTAGAATATTCCGGGTGGAAACAACAACTCTTACACAGTGAATTACAGTTGATCAATTTGTTCCGGAAATCAAATCAAAGTTATATGCAACGCTCTTATAAATAATGTTCGATGTCTTACTTGATCTGCAAATGTGCATCAGAATGATCCAATTTTCGAAATTATTTTCCTGTCATGTATTTTTATGAATAGCACCTATCGAGTGTTAGTTGTTACGCTACATCTAAGATATGTCCGTGTAGATGCACTTTGAAATTTCAAAACTGAACTTCTTATAAAAAATATCCTACATTTACGTAATTTGTTGAAAATTTATATTTTTTGGTGAAAAATGTAAGATAAGATAATAAGATCATAATCTTATTGGAAATTTATTTATTTTTCTAATCTAACAATTTTCTTCGAATTTTATCATTTTTGGCTGAAAATTCAACGGTTTTGTACAAAAATCGCCTATTAGGCTTACAAATTCTTCAACTTGGTTGACATGTGTTTTCTCTGTCTAGAGCTGGTTATTCGGATATTGAAAAATGAAGTAAAAATGTTATTCTTTATCTGAATTTACACAAGAAGTGGAAGGTTGATCTACCGACGTGAGTGCTGCGAAATCCAGGTCTGCTGCATGTTCATCTTTAGCCACCTATTGTCTCTCTTGCAGCGAGGCACTACTATAACTAGATAACTACTGCACTTCTGAAACATCAACTGAAATGAAGAAAATATAAATTTTAAGTTACTGGTAGACATAATGCCTAGATAACTTGCATCGATTCGAGAAACCAATGAAAATTACAGTTAATTTAAACTTTCGACCTAAAAATAAAAATTTTCAATCAAAAATATAATAGTTGATATTTAAAAAAAAAAAATTTTGTTTTAAATGAAAAACTATTGAATTCAACCAAACACCTGCCACACTTCCAAAAGTGTATTCTGAAAAATTTTTAAAAATCAAAGTATGGAAAAAACTACAAAAAAAGTTCATTTTCATTTATTTTTTTGAGAATTTTCACAAGTTCTCGTGTGATCTGTCCCAAGAAAGGACTACTAAGATGTTATTGAAGGATCAAGTATTCAGAAGGACTTTCTTTGCAGAGAAGTCCTGGAAAAGTCATACTTCATTTTATGCTAATTCTTAGAAGGTCTCATCAATTTTTTGGGACAAAACTACTAGGAAGCTCACATTTAATTTACTTTTTTATTTTCAAACGATGTTCTTCATAAACTCGTCTAAGTCTGCTATTTCCCACATAAATCTCTATTTTTTTACAAGAAGTGTTTGTCACTTTGCACAGGTAAGCGTGCTATGTTCCAAAATATTTTCACTTCGTTCAACATTGAAACAGCACTCTCTTGTACATTGAGTTTTAAATGAGGATGGTAATAAAAGAAAACCAAAAGCACTTGGAAATTCGATGGTAATCTTCTTTCGCTAATTTCCCGATTCATTTAATCAATTATATAGATTTTTTCAGGCAATTTCATTTGAACTCAGAAAGGAAAACTGACTCAAAATCTTGACAGATTTTTAAAATCCTTTACAAAGAAGAGCAATGTTTCATGAACTCAGGTATATGCCATTTTCGGACTTGACTTTGGTTTTTGAGGACCTTCATATTGATCCTCATCACCACATATTAAGGCCTGCATCAATAGCCTTTTATCTTGCCGTTTTCATAGTCGGATTTTGGATGGCTATTCTTTTTCGAGTACTGCTGTTGCTTTCATGGATATAACAGGAATCCAAGCCAGCAGCCTTACTGGCCTTAGAAAGTCTTTGTTCTAGATCACTCCGATCATAGTTTCTATCCAGGGTTATAATCTGCCAACAGCTTCAATAATTCCTATGAATTTTCTTCTCTAATTCCGCTTCAATAGCCTTTCTATAAGAGTATTGGACTTATCAGCTGCATCTTCCTATGTTCCTTGATTTCATTCGATGTGCTGCTACCAAAACAGGCCCTCTTTGGAGTCTTCATTTGGCTAGTTGTTGCGGTCAATTGATTTAACAATTGGGATCTCAATCTCTTCCCAGGAGTACCAGCTAATTTAGCTTGTGGTGCTTTAACCGTTTGGTGTAATCTGCCGGCATCAGCATTGTACGTTGATCCACGTAAGTCCTCACCTTCCGCTACGCCAGGGTTACTCCCTGATGGTTTCCCACTTAGAGATTTTTAAGTATGCTCTAAGACTTCTTCGGTAATTTCCATCTTCACGAGTAGCTAGGGAAATATTTAGTCAATTTTCACAACGCCCCGCTTGTAGAGATAAGCCAAATTAACTCTCAGAGTCCGCCCGATATTCCAGAGATACCTGATAGGTCATGACACCCTAATAACATTCTTCCCTCGACACGGTAGTTCACATTTAAGCACTGGGAGTTGTTTTGGGAAACGAGAGCCATCCGATTTTTGCTCTTAACCGTCAGGGTCGTCCACGCTGCGCCTTCCGAGTCATCGCCACAAGCGAGAGTTTTTAGTCTTCCTCACCGCGGCCAGGTCCGAACTTGCTATCTCCTTGGGTAGAAAAACTAATTCCCCAACGTAAGGAGTAATCATGTTCACGTCAAGCATTTGTCCGCATATTGCGTCAAAGAAACAAAATATTTGAGTGAAAAGGACGAGCATGAGTATGATGATCCTGATTGGGTATTTTTATAAGAATGACAATGCTGGTAACATTGAAACAGATGTGAAGTTTTCTTTTGAAATCGAGATTTATGATACAATGATCTAAGTTACCATTATGTCGAATGGACATCTGGTGACATACCTCATTCTGAAGTGATATCTATCCTTCAACATCAACAATCCTACTACTTTGAAATGCAACTACATTCATGTGCAATCATCACCCTTTGCGCTGGAATAGAAATTGTGCCACCTAAAATGCTCTTGCGCTTAAGACTGGGTTCTTAAGATTTAACAATGATAACTTAGGTCAAGGCTTCTTCTTGAATAAATATAAGACAAAAGATAAAATAAAATGTGCATTTATTTTGAATGATAAAACGACTTGTTTATCTCGTTGCTAATTTAAACGCACTCTCTTTATTACTCGGAATCAGTATGGAACTTAATAAATTATGGATAGTATTTGCGAATAAAAAATCCTATGATAGAGATTTCGTAATATTCTGAAATCACGAAAAATACGCAATCATCTCCTTCTTGTGTGAACAGACAATCGCTCATGTAGAATTTTGATGCATTTTATATTTGAAAAAGAATAATCAAAATCTAACTTTTTTAGAATCTTTGGCTCCTATTAAGTTCGGATTTATCAATAATTATATCACGATACATTACAATTACAATATAGTGAACAGGGCACAGTGAACGAAAATTGTAAGAATTTTTTGGTATACTTCCGAAAAGATCACCCAAGAATATTAAATTGATACGTGGCCTAGGTGTTCATTTTAGACCTCAGTTGGAAGCACTGAAAGGATTTTTGGCGCAAATAAATATAAATTAAGTAATTATTAATTTATACTTTTTTTAGTCAGTTTTTTTATAATCTCGAAAAATATTAATTTTCGAAAAAATGTTGTACACATAAGTTGTATATCTAGTCGAAATACATATTTTTTATGTTTATACCTTCTTCTAAAGTTAATATACTTCGAGAAAAATGACAAAATTGAATTTTCAGATTTTTTTTGCATTGGAAAAGGGGTCGTCATAAAAGCCACGCATTCTAGTGTTGGTCTTAAAATCTTTCTGCAAAATTCTTTTTACCAAAATTGTTAAATGTTCACCAAAGAAGATGAATTTCCAATTTGAAATAAAGTGGTTAACCATTCAAGCAAAAGCATACGTTAACCAAATCATTTGCGAAAAAGTAATCTCTTCCACTCAACACATTTGTTTGCTCGAATTAACTAAACACGATCAAATAAATTATTACTTTGAATTGAGTAAATGGATTAATATACCCATAAGAATATATGTTCCAATAAAACAAACATTTCTTTGACCCTATATCAAAGATAGAATTTGCCTAATTTGAATAAAATTTGTGTGAGTTGAGTGTGTTTGAATCAACATTTTCTTCAAATCAAACTTTGTTCTTGGTAGCCAACAGGAAAAAAATGTTATCTGCTGGCTTAGCGAGTAGTCATAACGCTGTGATAATTCAGCATTAATGTTTGCTTTTTTGATAGCGATCAGTCTAAGCTGCGAGACGTGAGTATGTCATTCCCAAATCTAAACAACCACATTGGTGGCGTCATATTGTTGATAACACGAACCTTGGATTCGAATTTCCCTTACTTATCTACTAACATTAGATCAAAACTATGAAAGCATGAAAGTCACCTTCCCACTTCTTATAACTAATTTTGTAAAATTGAATTTTCAAATTTTGAAAGCAAGTGTTTTTGGAAATAGTACAGTTTTAAATTAATCATTATCCCAGCACTCACTTTTGTTCACTAATTTGTTTATTCTGTGATGAAGAATAATTTCGAATTGTTCATGCCGACCGGAAACTATTTCCAGAACCTTTTGACACAAATATAAGAGCTTCTTTAAGAAATCTTGAAATTTTAAAAAAGTGTACTTTATAAAGGTTGAAATAAAATGTCAGTCTTGTCGTTAAACAAGAAATTAACAACTTTTTGCTTGAATAATTCATACAAATAAGCATTCTTGAGATTTAAAAATCATTTATTAAAAAAAACGTGTAAATCGAATGATTAGTGTAGGCTGAAAATCGATTTATTCACAGAAACTCTTTTTGCTGCTGTGAGCGCCCCTTAGCCCTGCTTAGCCCTATCCTCTTTTCCTTGCAGAGTTGAGTTTACCATTTGAATTTTTACCTAATGGCACCCCCATTTCTGTTGTTCCTCGTTCCAGACCTTCTAATTCTCCTGAATGGCTCTATTCTCCTGCCAGGACTCTTCCAGCTGCGAGACCTTCTCCTACCAGGTCTATCCTACCTGCAAAGCGTCATTCTCCTGCCAGACGTCTTGCTCCAGCCGTGCCACATCTTCGTATCAGGTCCGTGTCTCCTCATGCCAAGTGCATTCCACCTACCAAACCTCATTCTTCTGCCAGGCCTGCAGCTCTAGCCGAGCCACATCTTCGTGTCAGGTTCAGGTCTCCTCATGCCAAGTGCATTCCACCTACCAAACCTCATTCTTCTGCCAAGCCTTGTGCTCCTGCCGAGCCACTTCTTCGTGTCAGGTCCAGGTCTACTTATGCCGAGTGAATTCCATATACCAAATCTTATTCACCTCGCAGGCCTTCTGCTTCTGCCGAGCCACATCTTCGAGCCAGGTCTAGGTTTCCTCTTGCCAAATTCACTTCTTCTAAAATACTTAGATTTAATTTTGAAGATCTTGGAATTATTCGACTTATTTTCCCGAAGCATCCGAACAAATTGCATTATCAGCGTACAATGGTGAGGTCTTTGCAATATTGTATAAAGATTGGGGTCAAGCCATTTTTCGTGGAATATATATACCTGATGGTTTAAGCGAAGTACGGGTGAAAATAAATATGTTCAGCGGCAAGGTTGAACAATTGAACACAAAAGAAATTGCTAAAATTCCATAAGGATGCAGCAAATCAATCCGAAAGACTTTTAAATTGAGTTGTGTGGAAACCACAATTTTTTCACAGTAAATTCCAATTCATCCCAAAATTAAATGGAAATTATATGCAAAGCTGTTATAAATATTTCGAGTTTTCTATTTAATCTGCAAATTGGGCATCAGAAGGATCCGATTCTTAAGATTAATTGTCTGCCACGATTTTTTATGAGTAGTACCTGCCGAGTGTCAGTTGTTATGCTACATTCAAGTTATGACCGTCTATAGGCACATTGAAATTAAAAAAAAAGCTTTCTAAAGAATTTCCTACATAGTTTTGAACAAAAAATCAGTAAGTTCAAATCAATACCTAACTGAGGTAAATCTATAGAAACACTTTTATATTGCCAGTGTTGGATATTTGTTTCTTATTAAATGAAAATCAATTTGAAAAATTGGTTAAAAATTTTCTATTTTGTATTATTATGTTGAAACTTCAACAATTTCGTTCGAAAGTAATTTTTTAGCTGAATTTTCAACTTCTTTGTAAAAAATTCATCTTTTTGGTAGAAAATTAATATTCTTCTCTGAAAATTGATATTTTTCGCTGAAAATTGAACCCTTTCATCAAATATTTAATTTTATGGTTGATAATCCATCTTCTAATCTGAAAATTCATCTTTTACTTTGAAAATTGAACCATGTTGTCGGAGAATGGTTTTTTGGGTAAACATTTTTTTTCAACTGAAAATTTAACTGTTACATTTTTAGTTGAAAATGTATCCTTTTCAACAAAAAATTCAACTATTTGGTTGAAAATTTGTCTATTTAATTGAAAATTCATTTTTTTTCTATTGAAAATTAAATTTTTTACTGAAAATTTAACTGTTAAAGATTTATTATTCTAGTTGAAAATTTATTTGTTTCGGCAAAACTTGCACCTGTTTGCTTAAAAACTCAACTATTTTTGATTGAAAAATCATTTTTTTTGTTTGGAAAGCCTGGTATTATATTTTTGGTTGAATATTTTGCTGCTGTTGAATACTTTATTATTTGGTTCAAAATTTAATTACTTTTTTCAAAAATAAAACAATTTCATCAGAAATTAATTCATTTTGGTTAACATTTTTAGCGTTTTGTTAAGAATTAGCCTTTTGTGCTTGAAAATTCTGCAATTTGGTTGAAACCTTTTTTCTATCTAGACTGAAGAATCTTCAATGGTTAAAAATTCAACTTTTTCATGGGACTTGGTCTCTGATTCAAAAATTCATATCTTCTAGTAAAAATTTAATCCTTTTTGTTTCAAAATGCAACTATTTAGTATTGCAAGGGAGTGGAAAGGAGTGGGATAAGCATGGAGGTATTATTGCATAAAAGAGAGGACAAAAGGACGATTGCATGGGTGAAGGTGGTGTTGGGTGAGATGGAGAAGTAAAGAAGGAAGGAGGAATTGGAACGGAGAGGAAAAGATTGTAAAGAGGAGAGGATGTAAAGAGCGAAATTGTAAATATTGTAAATAACGTGCAGGTCAGTATTAGATAGTAAACGCAGAGGCAGAGGTTGGCAAGAAGAGGCAAGCTGAAAGATAGGGACATGCGTGCGAGGCGAAGCCAAGAAGGCAAAACGATAAGAGTGAGCGGTCGTAGAATTAAAGTAGCAGTAAGATGTGGATGGATGTTAATTTGTAAGGACTAATTCTAAGACAAATTCTGTAAAATATGTAGGTCGTAAGCAAGGCAATTTTTCAGGGCCAGCAGGCGAAAAATAAATGTTTATCTATCTAACAAAGTGGAAACACCCGAGATCGAATTTACAGCTAGTCTTTCCTTGAAACTGACTCTCGTGAAATTCAAATATCTCAGAAGAAGAAGCTTAATGCTTTAATACTGAAAGATAACGACTATGGTATAAATTATGTAATCTGATAAGGCGCAAAATATTCATTAGTTACATTGTCAGTCGAATTGTTCATTATTGCATTGCGCAGTATTTCCTCGAATTAGAAAAGATGAAGATTGTCTATATTCTGGTCTTATTGTTGGCTGTAATCCTCAATTCTATTGGTGAATATAATCATATAACTATAATTTTAGGAAAATTTTTTAAGCTGTGCGCAAATCAGAATCAGGACCATATCACGGCACTCAGTGTATTTTACAGGGGTGGCAGTTGCCCTCGACACAAATAAATGTGTCGTGAGTGACCAGACATACGTAAATGTACTGTAAATTAAGGGACGCTTTCCCTATTCGTGGAGAAATAAGATACCACATGTATTAAAATAAATAGACTGCAAGGAATATTTATTGAATGTACAAATCTTTTATTAAAAGAGAAGTCTCAATCAAATGAACAGTGTAGAATAACAAATGATTTATCCACAGAAACTTTTTCTCTCCCACGGCCAGCCTCTAATCTTAGCTTACGTCACGATTGTGTAATTTAAAATAATTTAATTCTCTTTTTATTGTTGCAGAGCTAAGCTTACAATTTGAATGTTTACCTAATGGCGCCCCTATTCCTGGTTTTCCTCGTCGCGGACTTTCTGATTTTTTTGACAGGCATCATTCTCCTGACAAGACTCTTCCAGCTGCGACAACCTATTCTCCTGCTAGGACTCTTCCAGCTGTGAGAACCTATTCTCCTGCCAGAACTCTTCCAGCTGCGAGAACCTATTCTCCTGACAGAACTATTCCAGCTGAAAGAACCTATTCTCCTGACAGAACTATTCCAGCTGAAAGAACCTATTCTCCTGCCAGAACTCTTCCAGCTGAAAGAACCTATTCTCCTGCCAGAACTCTTCCAGCTGTGAGAACTCATTCTCCTGCCAGGTCTCCCTCGCCTTCTATACCTCATTCTCCTGCCAAGTCTCCTGGTTCTGCCGAGACACCTCTTCGTGCCAGGTCTAGGTCTCCTCATGGCATACTCCCTTTTTCTAAAGTACTTGGATTTGAACTTGAAGATCTTAAATACATTCGACTCACTCCTCAGAGGAATCCGTACCGGGTATTTGAACTTAGAATATATACCTTTCCTCTCAAAACACCACTCAAAGTGAAGACCAAAAATAATGTCCTTGGTCCCATGCCAAGTGGAGAACAAATTGTATTGTCAGCGACCAATGGAGACGTCTACGCAATATTTTATAAATCATGGAACACACCGGCTTTTCGTGGAATATATGTAAGTGCTCGAGTAGTGGGAGTACGGGCGAAAATAAACATGCTGAGCGGCAAGGTTGAAGAATTGAACTCAGAAGAAATTAAGGAAGCTCCATTGGGCAACAACCAACCAATCCTGAAGTGTTTTAAAATAAAGCGGGTGGAAGCCACAAATCTTCCACAGTAAATTCCAGTTGATCAATTTGCTTCAGAATTGGAATGAAAATCGCAAATTGCCCATCTGAACGAACTTGTAGCAAAAATAATTCGTATTTATTTATCAAATGTGCCTGAATTCGTATTGTATTAAGTGACATAAAAACTCAAAATTATTGAGTAAAAATAAAAACATTTTAGTCAAACTTAAATGATAATGAAACAGATTTCAATAAAGTAAGTAAACATTGTAAAATACATTTTTTAAATGTTAAGTCTGAAATAAAATACAATTTTTCACATATCTAACGGACGTAATGATAGCAGGAACGTCATCATGAAGCAGATCAGAGAAAGCAAACAATTTAAATATTACGTAATAGCTTGTACAAACTTTTAAACTTAAATAAATTATGACGAGATCCTATTAGTATTTGAATGTGTCTATTCAACATTAGTAATGTTGAAATGTGATCTTTGTTAATTCACTACAACCAGTAAAAATAAAAAGTTATCAATTACCACATATTTTAACCTTACCGTTCAACCGAGATAATTAGATGAGGAACTCTGTGGATGGTCGTCAAAACCACTTAATTAAGCATCCCTACTACGAAATTATTCTGCCTTCTTTCCATGCTTAAGGGGATTTATCAGAGTTAGAAAACGGGATTCCAGTTTTTAGCCGTACGGTCGAATATTTTTGTCTTATGTTTTGCATACCTTATCTAAATATTAGTCTGTTTGGCCGACCAGAGCCGATTCTTTCAAAAAATGTTTATATTTGATGTTAGAAACAAAAAGAAAAGAACAATAGAATACAATTTCAGTGACGCTCAATGTTAGCTGTATGTGCATTTTAGCGGCATGGCCATGGACCCTCATCAAACTCACGAGGCAGACACCCCAAAGTGCGTCGAATTACACATAACAAATGACTGAGTAAGAAACTGCAATTATGAAAGCATGGCTTGATTCAATTTTAATTAGCAGAATTAGTTTATTCATATAATTTGGAGAAAATCAAAAGAAGATTCATGAAAAACGGTTAATATTTGCAGTATTAATAGAAATGTTGAAGAGAATACAAAAGTGGAGCTGTACCGAAAACTTGACAGGAAACTCGGAGGATCATGGACATGGTGCTGGATTTTAGTTGGAAGATTCGTGTGTTTTGATGAAAAAAGGTTTTAAAAAATTATCTTTCCGATAAAAAATTTAACTTTTTTGTTGAAAATTCGTCGCTTTTTTTTTAAAAAGGTCATTCTTTATATTGGAAGTTTCAATTTTCGTTGAAAATTGATCTTTTTCTGTCGAAAATTCAACGTTTTTGTAGAAAATTCACGTCTTTTTTTCAAATTCCTCTTTTTCGGGAGAAAATTATTTATATTGTTTATATTTAATTGTTAAAGTATCAGAAATTAAATTTTTCTCTTTTTTTGATTCATGAAATTTATTTTTTTACTGAATGTGTAACTGTTCCAGTTGAAGATTGGTCGATTTATTTAAAAATTCATTGTTTTTGGTTATAAATTCATATTTTATATTTCAAAATTATGGGGAGATGTTAAATGTGAACTTTTTTACATCAAGGCATGATGAATAAAATAGTTCTTAGGGATTAGGAAGAATATGAAATATAAAAAAATTTTAATATAAAAATATATATAAAAAAATGTAACAAAACAATATTTTATATTGCAAATTCAACTATTTTTCTAAAATTTCATCTATTTTGTTGAATATTGGACAATTTAGTCTGAACTTTATATTTTGCGAAAGAAACTAAATTTCAAAAATCTCAAATTTTAAAAAGTACAAACTGCCAACTTTCGTACTTTTCGACGCAATAAAATAAGGATTTTTTCTACATTTGGCATAAAACTATTATGATTCCAAAAATATTTTAAATTAAAAAATTCTTGAATAGTTATGATTTTGATCCAGAATCAGGCGAAAAATTTTCAAATTAAAGAAGTTGATTAGCAAATTTACGGCCTTCAAATTTTTAAACAATCATACATTAAATTTCAACTATACTCATATTATTCTCATGTTGTAAATTGTTTAACTTGGCCTGATTTCCTGATTTACTGATATTTTTTTCTCTCTTTAGACGCTATTTTATCAAGAAGATTTTATCGTCGTAAGTGCCTTTTTCACGATTGGAACATTGCCGGGAATGCTGTGAAGATTTAGGATTGACATACCACCAATTTTCGTTGCCTTATTGACCGTAACAAGATTGGCCAACGTTTATCGTCTTTTTCCACATAAAAGGCACGAGACTTTGATCAAAAAAATCCTGAAAAAAGTCATTGTCGGATTTTTATTTTCCACAAGAAAATATAAAAAAATCATACAGAAAAACAGTAAATGCCAATTGATCCATTTGATACCGAAATTGGATCAAAACGATATTCAAAAATTTTATACGGATTTCGAATTTTTTTCTATTAGAAAATTGCGCAACAGAATTATAATTATAATTATAATTAAATTAATCCTTGGAAGAAATTTCGAACTTTTTTTCAAAGAAAAATCATTAAGTTTCGGCGAATACTTGAATGGCTTAAAAGACACTTTTTAAAAGTGAAAAATAATTTCTAGAAACATAGAGATTTATAGGTGAATATAGACAAACTGTAATATTGTTCTCACTCTGAAATTGAAAATCTTATAAAACTTTTCTTGTTGGTCGTGAAAAATTAAAAAAAAAATTAAATTAAATTAATTTAATTTAATTTTTTTCCTTGTAAATCTTCCAGACATGTAAATTGAACCAGCTTATTCCAAATTTATGTATGTAGTTGAAAATTCGTCCCTTTTAGCTGGAAATCAATATTTTTTGTTCAAAATTCAACTCATTGGTTAAAAATTTAACTATTTTATAGAAAATTTGCGTTCTTGGTACAAAATTTATTTTGTTAACTGAAAACTTATCTACTTAAATGCCAAATATTTTTTGTAGAAAGTTGATTCTTTTCGGTTGAAAAGTCTACTATTATATTTTTGGTTAAAAATTCAAATTTTTAAAGTTCAATTATTTTGTTTGAAAATTCGTCTGAAATTTTTTCTTGAAAATAGTTTTTTTTTAATTAACTTTTTTTACCTCAAAATTGAATTATTCCAGTTGAAGATTCATCACTTAGTTGAAAATTCATCTCTTAGGTTGAAAATTGAAGTACTTTGTCGAAAATTTCTTTCCTTGGTTGGAAGTTAATTTTTTTAACTGAAAATTTAATAATTACATTCTTAGTTAAAAATGTATGAAAATTATTATTTTTAGTTGAAAATTCAACTACCCCACTCGTCACATGGCCTTAAAATCATTGAATTCATTATTTTTATACAATTTTTAATTTTTTAGGCCTAAGTTCATATATAAATTTAAATATTTAATTATAATATTTAGCAATAATAATTTATTCATAATAATTAATAATCTCCATTTTAATAGATTTAAAAAAAGATACAAAATGTTTTGACCAATTTTAGGTTATTTTCACGCTTTCATCGCAAATTAATATAGATTCCAACAAATATTTATATTTTTGAAGCAATTTTAGGTTATGTTCAAACTTTTCACTGGAAATTGGTTATTTTAAACAAAAAACATGACAATTAAAACAAGATTTACAATCTTAAATCATTTTTTATAATGCCTCATAAAAAATTCAACAGCGTTGTAGAAGATTAATTTTTTCAATTAAATTTTTTTTTTTATATAAAATTGAACTATTCTATTATTTGTCAAGAAATGATTTTTTTTAGTTCAAAAATTCAACTATATGGTTGAAAATGTAAGTAGTATGTTGAAAATTCGCAGTTTTCGGTGGAAAATTGATAGAATTTTACGTAATCATTGCACGGTCCTTTAGCCGCCTTATTATTATTATTGCAAACCCTCTTTTCATAGTAAATTACACTCAACTCCCGATATAAGAAACCCTGGTTCACGATAATCCTAGAATTGATGTCCTTCGAATTTTTGTGATGAGGGGAGCCGCGGGACCGAGAGAGTGACGGTGCTCAGTCAAGCGTGACAAAAAGCGGGAGGACCGCACTCTGAGCGCATTATATGCATCAGGTTGCATCATGCGTCAATATCCAATAGAAATGGTCCATGCTACCCTGCCTCTTTACTTTTGGATTCCCCCGATTTTGGATCAAGGCTACTGCAAGCCATGCTTGAAAGCGTTCTTATATCGGGTGTCGAGTGTATTTTATTTCTTTTTAGTATATTTTACTACAAGTTTCAGAAAAAAATTACACATTTTTTTTTCTGCTGATCTTCTCTTTCCAACCCTCAGGAGAATCTTCACCGTGTCTGAGAAAGATGAGTTTGATAAAGCCTAGATGAAAACACTATATGGAAACTTTGGCAAAGTTCTTATCTTCCGCTAACTTTTAATTCACGGGCACCAGTAAATATGTGAATATATAGATATATCTAAGCTGCAACATATTCATAAAGTACATGATATATGTATACATGTGCATATATACATGTACATGTGTGTGCATATTTCGTATAGTGGCGGCAGAGAAACTCTATGAAACCACGAAACTGGAGAGGGTTGAACAGTGAAGTTTGAATAATTCAATTAAGAGAGACTCTTATAGTGAATTTTCAATCGGATTAATACAAGAACCACCAAACGCGAAAGGCTTTTAGTAAAGTATTATATAATAGAATGAAATTGTCACTCTTGATTTGATGAAGAATAATGGACTTGTTTTGTAGAGCATCAGTCTATTCAGATACGAAATTTATGAAAACATGAATTAATTCCATTTCACGATTGCTCGCGAATTATTAACCGCACTTGTGTTGTCATTATCAAGTATTTTCATTTGTGAGACTCCATTATATTCGGCAGCCTTTCAATCTTTCATCAAATAAAAAACGGGTTTTTTCTTAAATAATGGATTCATGAATACATGCAAACTCGGGTGGAACATATGTCATGAGAAGCATATAATTCAGAAAATTAAAAGGGCTCTGAAAAACATTTGTTTCTTTTGAAAAAAATGAGACAGTATTGAACTGACTTTGAGAAAAATTATGAAAGTGAACCAAACGTTTATGAACAAATTACAGTTAAGAAATTTCAGAAATAATAAAAATTATTTCTCAAAATGACAAAAATATTCTTGCTTTCTATGTGTTTATATGTGTTCCAGTTTAAAATTTGATTCGCTTTAATATCTTCATTAGAACTGAAAATAGTATAGTTGTACATTCTGGTAATTTTGAGCAACAATTTTTGTTATTTCTTAATTTTTCAACTCTAATTTGTTAACAAATGTTTGGTTCACTTTCTTAAATTTGTGCAAATTTTTCCCACTGCCTTCTTGTATAAAAAATAATTCTCCAAACTTTCCTCTTCTTAAGTGCGCCCGACATCTCTTACTTTTTGTTACATTTTTTAGTCTGTAAACCATACATTTTTTTACATCACCGTCCTCAAGAATATTTACGCAAAAGAATTAGGTTTTTGAATGACTATTTCTCCTATTTCTCCTATTCCCCAATTTTCCCCTTTTTCATTCATTTTTTTAACCAGTTTTTAAGAAAATTACTCTTTTTCCCCCTTTTTCTCGTTGTTTCGCCTAATTGCCAATTAAATTAATAGAAACTAATGAAAAAATCCAACTTTCTTCGTTGGAAAGGTAATTAATTATCTTTAATTGAAGAATCTAATTTTATTTTTTGGTTTAGAATTAACCTTCCTTGGTTGAAAATTCTACTATTTTGTTGAAAATTCATTTCTCTTTATCGAAAATTCATTTTGTCAACTTAAAAATAAAATAATCCATTTATGACTGAAAATTGATCGTATTTAGTTGATAATTCACTTATTGAACAACTTCGTTGATAACAATAATTTCGTGGGTTGAACATTTCACTTTTTTGTGAAATTTTTTGTCTGTTCTTGAAAATTAATTCCTTTAACTGAAAATTTAGGTATTCCATTATTGGTTGATAGTTGATCATTTTTAGTTGAAAATTCGGCTATTGAATTTTTCATAAAGATTCATCTTCCTCGGTTAAAAATTCGAGTACTTGGTTGAAAGTTTAAGAGTTTTGTTAGAGATTAATTTTATTGGTTGAAGATTTTACAATTTTTTGACAATTTTTTGTTGGTAAAAATTGATATTTTTAGTTGATAATTGAACTACTTGCTTCAAAATTAATTTATTTTATTAAAAATTCATCTGCTTAGTAGAAAATGTATTTTGTCAGTTGAAAATTCATCGCTTTGGTTGAAAATGTAACTATTTTGTTAAAAATTCTTTTTTTTTTTGTTGAAAATTATTCTTTCAAGATACAAATTTAATCATTTAATTTGTTGAGTTAAAAATTGATCACTTTCAGTTTTAAATCTTATTATTCGATTAAAAATGAACTTTTGTTTTAGTCATTAAGATTTTCGGGTTGAAAATTTAACTGCTTTTTAGAAAATTCGTCTTTTTGGTCTGAAATGTCAACCGTTTTTTTTGTTGTTGAAAATTTGACTTTTTTGGTTGAAAATTCTATTATTTTCGTGGAACATTCAACGATTTGGATAATTAAACTGTACGATAAAGAAGTCAAGTATTTTTTATTCAAAATGATTCTTTTTTTATTTGAATTCTCAACTATTATATTTTTCGTTGAGAATTAATTTTTTTGAAATGAAAATTCAACTACTTAGATAAAAGTTTAACTTCAACTTTAAAAATTAATTTTTTTATCAATGATTCATATTTTAGTGGAAAATTTGTCCTTTTCCATTGAAAATTAAAAAATTTAAATAGAAATTGAACTATTTTTCTTTGAAGTTTAATCATTTTGGTTCAAAATTCTACCATTCTGTTGAAAATTCGTTTTTCTTAGTTGAAAAGTAATTTTCTTCACTGAAAATTTAAATGATTAATTTTTGTCTGGAAAATGATCGCTTTTAGTTTAAAATTCAATTATTGAGTTTTTTATTAAATAGTTATCAATTTCCGTTGAAAATCCTACTATTTTATTGAAAATTGAACAAATTCGTCAAATATCAATTTTATTGGTTGAACTTTGTACTATTTTCTAAAAGTTCATTTTTTGTCGCAAATCAATTTTTAAACTGAAAATTTAAAAATTCGATTTATCTTAAAAATTTATATTTTCAGTTGATAATTCAACAATTTGTTTCAAAATTTATATATTTTTTGTCGAAAATTAATTTTGTTGAAAATTTAACTATTTTCTTGAGAATTCATTTTTTGTTGTTGTCGCAACACGAAAGTCACGTGTTTCATCTGAGAAATTAAATATTTGATTTTTGTTTAAAAACTGATCGTTTTTAGTTTAAAATTCAACTATTTGATTAAAAATTAACTTTTTCGTTGAGAATTCGTCTCTTTGGATTACAAATTCGATTATTTTCTCAGAACATTCAACTATTTGGTTGAAAAATAAGTTTTTGCTCAAAAATTCATATTTGCGCGTAGAAAATTGTACTGTTTTGTAGAAAATTCGTCTTCTTGGCTTAAAATTTTAACTTTTTTGTACAAAATCTTTTTTATTTGGTTAAAAATTCTATTATTTTGGTAGAAAATTCAACTATTTGGTTGATAATTTAACTGTTTTGTGGAGCACTCGGCTTTTTGACATAAAAATTCAACTATTTGCTTGACAGTTTTTACTATGAAATAAAAAATCGTTTCAGTTTAAAAATTCAACTATTTTATTGAAAATTCGTTTTCTTTGTTTGGAAATTTATATTTTTTGGTAGAAAATTTGATCTTTTTTTATTAAAAATGCAACTGCTTGGTAAAAAATGATCTTTTTGTCTAAAGATTCAATTATCATATTGATTTTTTTTTTGTTCTGAAATATTAACTATTACTTTTTTCGTTAAAAATTCACCTTTTTTAGTAAAATTCATACTTGGTTGAAAGTAAAACTACTTTGTTGAAAATTTATTTTATCGTTGTTGAAGATTTATTATTTTAGTTAAAGATTCAAATATTTTGTTAAAAAGACATATTTTTGGCCTGAAAATGTTTCCTTTTGAATTGAAGATTCAACTTTGAACTAATAACATCTTCGCTTTTGCTTGAAGTTTCAACTATTTGTTTAAAAATAAAACTATTTGTGGTTAAAATTCACCCTTTTTTTGTTTAAAAATTCGATTATTTGGTTAAAAATTCAACTATTTTGTTGAAAATTCAATATATTTTGACTTGAAATTCTAAGCGTTTCATAATGAATTCAATATGGTACATATATTGTTTCTAGTACGTATGTATTGATAAAATTATTTTTTCATCTGTTTCAGGTAAGTTCTTCTATAATTACATGACTCTATTCATCTGGTTGGTAAGAGAAAATATATTTATTCTGGCATCTCAATTTGTAATTCAAAATCAAATTGAAAAAGCTCTCCTATTGCTTAATAAAGAAGCGCAACTCCATCTGGAATTTCCAAGGAAAATTGTTTTCCCTTTTTCCACTTTTGTCGTATAAAACGATTTTAGGAGTTGGCTTTTTGTATAAATTCTATCTCGAGATTTTTATTCTTCAATGCATACCCTTTATAGAAAGGAATAAAATTACTTAAACTAATATAATACAGTTACATTTTTCTTTCTGTAGTTAATATTTAAAATAAGTCTTAAAAATCGATTACATTAATCATTTTTACGCTTTGAGAGTTCTTTTCAAATCATATAAATCAAATGGAAATTGCCTTGCTATCTGAAATCACATATTTACATTTATATAGAAATGTGAGGTTAGCGTAAAAAATACTGCTGATTCATCATCCAAATTTAAAAAGCGTGCCTAAATGAGGAGTAAGCGAACAAACCGTGATAAATTCTTTTTTTTTCACATTGAGATAATGATTGTTTCTGTATGTTTAGAAAATCATCAATTCGATTATTAAACTAATTTTAAAACTATTTGAAATTGAAAATCAATTAATATTAAGGGATAAAATAGATTGAAAAGCTTTCTATGGACTCGTCAGACACAAGATGATGATTAGCATTATTGACAATTATATATATTTTTTTCAATAAAAACTATTTCAGCACAGGTACGTTTATAATAATTAGATTCGATATGTTGGATTTCACTCTCAGCCCATTTCATGGAATTTTGATCGCCATTATGGCACTGCATCAAATGTTAAGCCATAAATTTATGATTTTTTCACAATAATTGATGTTGTTTTTTATGTTATACGTAGAGGGCGTTTTGTTTCACCTACATATGTTTTTCCACAGTTACAAGTAATTTTACAAACTGCATTGCATTGGTCTAAAGTATCTCGTTTTTCTTTGCAAGTTCAATAAATTCATTTAATTTCAAGTCAATTCTAAAAATGATGATGATTTTTTCTAATAATCTTTCGAAATTTTGTAAGATGGTATTAGGGAATTGGATGAAGACCATTTCTTGTTTCACAACGATTATTACATCATCCTTTTGGATGTTTTTGGTGGGTTGGTTTTGGTTAAATTCTAACTCAGAAATGCTTTCCTTTACATGTTTTTCAATAAATTCATTAGGATACTTATTGTACCATACAAATTTTCTAACAATCTGCAAGTAATGCAGGTGGAAAGGCTTGTCAGAAATAAGAATATCAGCATCAAGAAGTTTTTTAATGATCCTTATTTTATGTTGGATTGGGTGGTTAGACGAAGAATTAAGAAATCTTCCGGAATATGCAGCTTTTTTGTACCAGTTATTGATAATACAATTATTGTCAATTTCATGAGTAAATTGCAACCTGCTGTGGTAAGAGTTGAATTGTGATATTATGAAACCAATTTCATCTTTCGGAAGAATAAAGAAGGTATGATCTATCCATAGTACTTGTTATCAAATCTATAAAAGGTAGAATCCGTTAAGAAAGTGATGCCTTTCTTAAATTTATCTAACAGAATTTTAGTATTGTTGCTTATATGTTGCTATCCAGTGTTTGGTAAGTTTTTTTTTTCGAGTCACTAGTTAAAGTTAAGTTACTTTGCGAAAAAAGTAACTAGTTATAGTTACGTTACTCATAATGGTAACTAGTTACTGTTTCCAGATGAAGTGACTTCGAGTGACCTAAAACGTTACTTCTTTCAAATCCTTAATTTCAAAATTTAAAAATCACAGTAACCAAGATGATACTTTTGTAAAACCTTAATTTGAAAATAAATAGACATTATTTGAAGTGAATAAAATATACAAAATCTATTTCGGTGAATAAACAATAATATATATTTAAATTAAAATTCAAATTGACTTGTTTCCTTGACTTTATAATCATCAGCCATTAACAATTATTTTTCATATTGAATTTCGAGTTAAAATAACGATTCACGTATTCAATTCTAGCAATCCACAACTTTCGACTGATAAAATAGTTGAAAATACTATTTTCATGACTGTAGAAAAAAATGCTTATATTTGTTATATGTACCTGAAAATTGGTTTGATTAAATTCAATAACATGTGTCTAGATTTCAAACTCCATTCTAAAATTCAGATATCCACTTAAAGTTTCAGGGCTCAAAATGTTTTTCTACATTTTTTTGCATTTCCAACAAAATATATGACTTTTTAACAAACTAGTTGAATTTTTAGTCGAAAAGATGAATTTTTAACAGAAGGGTTAAATTTTCAACAAAGACAGTTTTTTCAGTCACTATTTTTAACCAAACAGTTGTATTTTAAACTAAAAATATGAAATTTTTTATCAGAAGAAATGAATTTTCAAATCAAAAAGAACACTTTTAAACAGAAGAGTTGATTTTTTCAGCCCAAAAAATGAATTTTCAATAAAAAAGTTACTTTTAAAACAAGAAGTTTTCAATTTTCATACCAAAAATATTAATTCTTAACAAGAAAGTTAATTTTCAATCAAACTGTTGAATTTTCTACCATTTTCAAACCAAGAAGACGAATTTTCAACAAAAGAGTAAAATTCACAATAACAAAAGTTAATTTTGAACCTGATAATAGTTGAATTTTATACTCTAAAAAAACAAAACTACAGAAAACTACAGAAAGTTTTTTAACAAAAGAAATTAATTTTTAAACCAGAAAGACGAATTTTCAACAAAAATGTTCATTATTTATGTAACAACTAGTAGAACTTTCTACCCGAATATTTGCTTTTTAACAAAATACATTAATTTTCAACCAAAATAGATAAATTCTCAATGAAAAATATAATAGTTGATAATATTTTAACCAAAAAACATTTTAATTTGAAATGGAACAGTTGAATTCAGCCAAAGAATCCTCAACCAAATCAGATTAATTTTCTACGAACATAGTTGAATCATCAACAACAAAATGAGATTTTTTACCAATAGATATACATTTTTAAAGGAACGCGCTAAATTTTGAACCAAGATGAAAAAAAAATTCATCTGAATTGTTGGATTTGCAAACCAAAAAGAAGAATTTTTTACAAATGAGTTGCATTTTCAAATCGAAAGTATGAATAATTTTCAACAAAAAAGTTGCTTTTGAACCGAATAGTTAAACTTTCTACCAAAATAGTTGCATTCTTTTTAAATACATAATTTTAGCTACCAAAATAGGTAAATTCTTAACAAAAAAAATAATAGTTGACATTATGTCAACCAAAAAATATTTTAATTTGAAATCAAACATTGTTGAATTCAATAAAAAAAGACGACTTTTCAACAAAATAGCTTAATGCTTAATAAAATCAGATTAATTTTCTACAAAAGTAGTTGAACTGGGAACGAAATAAAATGAAATTGTTTTACCAGAAGACATAAATTTTGTAACGAGAAAGCTGAATTTCGTACCAAGAGAGAAAAAAATTCCCAAAAATTATTCAATTTTCAAGCCAAAATGACGAATTTTCTAAAAAAAAATTGCATTTTCAAACTTAAAATATGAATTTTCAACAACAAAAGTTACTTCCCAGCCAAACAGTTGAACTTTCTTTCAGGTCTAAAAGGATAGTTTTGTTAATGGAATTTATAAAGACATTATTATAGAAGACATATTATTATTGGAGACATACTATGTGTGGTGATATTGAAATTGTCTGTAAGAGGCCGTAAAACATTTTTGAAAAATTCAGAGATTTAAAAAAAAATCTTGCAAAAGTCAGGGAATTTCTTTAACTTTAAATAACTGTCAAGCATAATAAATCTGAAATTTTACGATTCTAATTTGAAATTGTTTTGTTCCGTTTATACAAGATTCTAGGTTAAAAATATTGCTTTGAAATTCTGATCATTGAATGTTAATGGTAAGGGAAAATGAAAAATTAGAGAATTTTTAAAACGAAGACTTGCGGTAACCTTGATATAATATTCTTGTCAGTAATTTAATTGCCTTTTAATTATTTTTTTTGCAGTCGCTTCCTCCTGAAGATTTTTTTTTCAGTTAGAAATGTTACTATTTATTTGAAAATTCAACAATTTCATTGAAAAGTAATCGATTTTGGTCAAAAATTCAACTCTGTTGTCGAAAATTTGCCTCTTTGAATTGAAGATTCAACTATTTTTGTAGAAAATTTACTTTTTTATTGAAATTCATATATTGATGTTAAAAAGTCAACTGAAATATTTTCTGGATGAAAATTCCACTATTTTTTCTGGAAATTTGTCTTTTTAATTTAAAAACTTATCTATTTTAGTAGAAACTGCATCTTCCTTGGATAAAAATGCAACTATTTGATTAAAAATACAAAATTTTGGTTGTAAAGTTGTAAAGTTTTAGTTGAAGTATCAAATTTTTATTGATTGATAATTTACCTATGTTTTTCAAATCTGTCTTTTTGATTTGAAAATTTATCCATATTAGTAAAAATTTTATCTTTTTTGGATAAAAATGCAACTATTTGGTTAAAATTTCGACACTTTTGTTGAAAAAGTCATCCTTTTTGGTTGCAAATTTAACTTTTTTGGTTGAAAATTTAACCATTTTGCTGAAAATTCGTCTTTTTGGATTGAAAATTCAAGTAATCTTCGTAGGAAATTTACTTTATACCAAAAACTCATAGTTTGATGTTAAAAAAATGAAATGAAATCTATTATGGATGAAAATCTAACTCTTTTTTGTTAATTTGTGTTTTTAATTGAAAAACTCATCTATTTTAGTAGAAAACTTCTACCTTCGTGGATAAAAATGAAACTGTTCGGCTGAAAATTTAACAATTCTTTTAAAAGGTCATCCTTTTTGGTTGAAAATTAAACTGTTTTTTTGAAAATTCAACTATTTCGTAGAAAATTTACTTTTTGTCTGAAATTTCTCTTTTGGTGTTAAAAAGTCAACTGAAATTTTTTGGGTTGAAAATTTAAGTATTTTTTGAAAATTTGTCTTTTTAATTGAAAAATTCATCTATCTTAGTAGAAATTGCCTCCTTACTGGATGAAAATGAAAATTTTTGTTAAAAAATTCACTAATTTTGTTAAAAAGTCATCTTTTTGGTTGAAAATTCATCTGTTTTGCAGAAAATTAGTCTTTTTGGTTAAAAATTCAAGTATTCTAGTAGAAAATTTACTTCTTGTTCAAAACTCTTATTTTTATGTTGAAAAGTCAAACTGAAATCTTTTTTAGATGAAAATTCAATTTTTTTTTAAATTTGTCTTTTGCATTAAAGCATTCATCTGTTTTACTAGAAATTTCATATTTTCTGGATAAAAATGCAACTATTTGGTTAAAAATTAATCTTCTTTGCGTTAGAATTGAAATATCTTCTTTAAAAATGTTGGTTGAACCACTTTTTTTTCAAATCATTTTTATGTTGAAGATTAATATTTTTAGTTGAAAATTCATCTCTTTGGTTGAAAGTGTAACTATATTGTTGAAAACTGATCTTTTTTAATTGAAAATTTAGTGGCGTGGGCGAAAGTTGAACTACTTTTTGAGTTTTTTCAAAGAAAAATGTAACTACTTTGTTGAATATTAATTTTTTTGATAAAAATTTATATTTTTCGGTTGGAAATTCAATTCCTGTTCAGAAAATTCATATTTTTGTTTGAAGGTCCAAAAATGTAGGTGAACAATTTCTTTTTCATAACCAAAAAATATCTATGTGTCAAGAGTCGTCTTTTTGGTTTTAAAATTCATTTTTTTTCATAAAACTTTATCTTTTTTGGTTAAAATATCAATTTTTATACTTCTTTGTTCAGAATTGATAATTTTAGGTCGAAAATTCTATTATTTTCTTGAAAATTCAAATATTTTGTTAAAAATCATTTTTTATGGTAGAAAAATATTTTTTTTTATGAGTAAATTTGAAATTTTTAAATTCGTACCTGAAATATTGTTTTGTTCGGTTTATAAAAGATCTTATATACGCTAAAAATAATATAAGATTAAAATGCTGGTATTTGAATGTTAATGGTAAGGCAAAATGAAAAAAACATGGTCAAGGAAAAATCAGGGAGTTTTGAAAATGAAGTTTTCACCCTGCAAAGCATGTTTAATCTTAAATGAAAAAAGTTTTAGTTAGTTTCAATTATCATATTTTATTATTTCTGGAAATCATAAATTACGTACAGTACAAGAGGGGGGGGGGGAGAAGAAATATTTTGTTATTTAAGTTACGTCCTGGATAAGATCCTTTCTTCTAACATTAGGATTAAGGAACTTATTTAGTATCCACACATAGATTAGTTTGAATGTCTCTTTTTGTTAATTTTTTAAAGCATCGGAATTAATATGTTCTTAAGTGTTAGGGTCATCAAGTGAACTATTACATTCATTAATGTATCCTTGTCTGTCCATCACAACACTAACACTATCCTGATTCGCTGTGTTGATAATAGGACTTTGTTATTCTTTAAAAAATACTCAGTCCTTCTGATGTTCTTTGCAATAATTCTGTCGATGTTAGAAATCTGAGTAGTTGGTTTCAAGTCTACAGAAGTCTAATTCCAGAGCGTTTCCTGGAATTTTATTCATATTGGGTTCCAAATCCTTAACATTTTCAAAGACATGTTGATGTTTTTTCAAAACAATCAAACTTAGCATTGAACTTCTCACCTGAACAAATAACATCTGCTACACGTTCTGTAATAATAGAATTGGACAGAGTGATTAGCTAAGAATCGGTATGATGCAAAGTATTGCTATTGTCGTTTTCGATTCTGTATGTGTTCAAAACGGGAGCTTCAAACTTTCGTTCAGATTTTAAATATTCAATTTTCCTACTGAATTTATCTTCGTTCAATCTAAAATTACAATTTGATTCACCCTGGTGTTCAACAACATCTTTTAACATTTGGGTAGGTAATAATACAGCTAATCTGATAATTACTTTTTCGGACAGGTTAGCAAAGAATTTTAAATGATTGTGAGTTTTTTTGATTTCCAGTTACCATAGCTGGCGTTGTAAATTAGACTAATCAATTTAAGTTTGTTCTCACATAAATCACTATAGGAATGTAAGGATCCAACACAGGAAATACTGATATCTATTTTGCGAGGAGAAAGGTTGCATAGCCTACAATCCATTAGGAATTGTTTTTTCTTGACGTAGCTCATCTAAGATCATCATTTGTATTAATCTAGTATTCAGTAGTGCGATAGGTTACAGGACCATAAACAAAATTAGAACAAACTTATCACCTAAACAAATAACATCTGCTACATGTTCTGTAATAATAGATTTGGACAGATTGAATAACCAAGGATCGGTATATTGTAAAGTATTGCTATTATTGTCTTTTTCGATTCTATATTTGTTCAAAACGGGAAGTTTTGTTCTGATTTTGAATATTCAATTTTCCTATTTGATTTATCTTTGTGTTATTCAAAATAACAGTTTGATTTACCTCAGTGTTCAATAGCATCTTCTAACATTTGGGTTGGTAATAATACAGCCAATCTAGTCCTTACTTCTTCGGACAGGTTAGTTAAGAATTTTAAATGATATTGAGTGTCATTGATTTCTAGTTGCCGTAGCTGGCGTTGTACATTAGATTGATCAATTTAAGTTTGTTCTTACATAAATCACTGTAGGAATGTAAGGATCGAAAACGGGAAATGCTGTTATTAATGTTGCGAGGAAAAAGGTTGCATAGTCTACTATCCATTAGGAAGTGTTTTTTCTTGCTGTAGCTCTTCTAAAATCACCATTTACATTAATCTAGTATTCAGTAGTGCGGTAGGCTACAGGACCATAAACAAACTTAGAACTAAACTTTTTACCTAACTAAATAAAATCTGCTATAGGTTCTGGAATAATCGAATTGGACAGATTAATTAACCAAGGATCGGTATCTTGCAAAGTATTGCTATTATTGTCGTTTTCGATTATGTATGTGTTCAAAACGGGAGCTTGAAACTTTTTTTCTGATTTTGAATAATAAATCATCTTATTTGATTTATCTTTATCTCATTCACAATCACAATAACATTGGTCTTCTACAACATCTCGTAAGATATCTTACAAGATGTTCTAGAACATCATTGATTTCCAGTTGCCGTAGCTGGCGTCGTACATTAGATGTAATAAATCTAAGTTTGTTCTTACATAAATCACTGTAGGAATGTAACGATCCAAGGCGTGAAATACTATTATTTATGTTGCGAGGAAAAAGGTTGCATAGCCTAAAATCCATTTGGGATCGTTTTTTGCTGTAGCTCCCCCAAGATCATTTATATTAATCCAGTATTTGGTAGTGTGACAGGCCGCACGTATTCTTATGAGGAACATAGTAAAGTGGATCTTCTTTTATTTTTACATCCGGGAAATTTGTTTTTAATTCAAAAATAATAACTAAGTATTAATCAAGCTGATTATAAAATTAATTTTTAATATTGCTGTCCATTAAAAATACTACAGAAATTTGACGTTAAAAGCCAGTCACTTTTATCCATTATTCAGATCATGCTGGTATCCACCTAATCTTGGTTTCCCCTATGAGAATGTCAGATATCAGTCAGCCAAGAAAAAA
The DNA here is from genome assembly GCA_011634705.1 of Andricus grossulariae. Classification (NCBI taxonomy): domain Eukaryota; kingdom Metazoa; phylum Arthropoda; class Insecta; order Hymenoptera; family Cynipidae; genus Andricus; species Andricus grossulariae. Next base: position 38,257,571 of record JAABKJ010007545.1, on the reverse strand, counting down.
ATAAAATCGAAAAATTTCATTTTCTTCAATCTTCAATATCTATATATTCCATCGCATGCATGGGGAGTTTAATACAGACATCAGTATAAACCGAGAGAACAGCAAGATGGCAAAAAGACAAGAGAACGAATAAGAAGGGGAAGACCTCTTCATCTCCATCCTCTTTGAGCATTACGACAGTCTTACATTGCCTTGGAATTCATTTAAATGAATTTGCATTCCAAGGGGAGCTTTTTTCCTCCTTTATTATTACGACTTGTGACGATTTTTATTTAATCGCACTCTGTAAATAGCTTCGGAAATAAAGGAAATTATTTTCTTCCTGGAGATTCCACATTGAAATTTTCTTTTTTTGGTTTGCATGTAATTTTAAAGTGTGCATATTAACATAGGGGAAATTTAGAGATCTATTAGTTCTTTGTAATATTTAGTTTTTAGTAACAATAGATGGCATTCTTATAAATATCTTGAAATGCTGGCTAACTGTTTTTTGTTAAAAGTTTATTCTTTGTGGTCAAAAATTAATTTTCTTGAATGAAAGTTGATCCTTTTCCGTTAAAAATCCAACTGTTGATTAAAAATTAATATTTTTTTTTTCGATTCAACTATTTTGTTGCAAATTCGTATTTGTTAGTTAAGTTCAACTGATTTTTTATTTCAATTCCAAACTTTCTTGATTGAAATATGGACTGTTACATTTTTCGTTGGAAATTTTGTTTGTTGAAAATTCATAATTTCAGTCGAAAATTTAAATACGTAGGTGAACAATTTTGTTTTGATTAAGAATTAATCTTTCTCAATTAAAAATGTGGCCATTACATGCTCAATGGAAATTTATAATTTTAATGGAAAATTGATCTGTTCTTGTTGGAAATTCATACATTTGTTGCAAATTTGTCTTTCTTGGTAGAAAATTAATCTTCCTGATTAATAATTAATCTTTTTTTGTTATAAATTCAACTGTTTGGTTGAGGATTCTACTAATTTTCTTTGTTAAAAGTTGAACTACATTGTGAAAAATTGATTTATTTGGTGAAAGATTCATCATTTCAGTTGGAAATTCATCTAGTTGGTTCTAAATTAGATATTTTCTCCAAAATTCATACTTTTGGGTTGAAAATTCAACCATTTCTAATAAAAAATTTTCTTCCTGGCCTGAAAATTAAACTATTTGCTTGAAAATTAATTTTGCAGTTGGAATTGCATCTTTTCGGGTTGTAAATATAATAATTTTGCAAAACATTTGTCCTCTTTGTTTGCAAATTCATCTCTTTAGAAAAAATTGCATATTTTGTGGTGAAAAATGCAACTATTTTGGCAGAAAATTCAATTATTTTGTTAAAAAGAAACTGTTAAAAATTTCAACTATTAGGTTAAAAATTATTTTTTTTTTTTTAAATGCATTTATTTTGTTAAAAATTTAACTCTTTTGTTGAAAATTCGTTTTTTCGGCCTAAAAATTTAACAATTTAGTTAAAAATTCATCTCTTTGGTTAAAAAGTCATCTTTTTTTATGGCAAATTATTCCTATATGTGAAAAATTCATCTTTTTGGTTGAGAATCTAATTATTTGGTTTAATATGTATGTTTGTATCCTTTTGTGCAGAAAATTCAACTATTTGATTAAAGTAGAACGAATTTGTTACAAATTCATTTGTTAAGAAATCACCATTTTGGTTGGAATTTTAACTGTTTGGTTGAAAATTCGTTGTTTTGTTCTGGTTCTAATTTAATTTTTCTTTATCCGAAAAGTTAACTATTCCGTTTTTGATTAAAAAATCTGTTATTTTGTTAAAAATTCCTCTTTTGGTGTAAAATTAATCTTCTTAGTCGAAAGTTTATTTTTGCATGATGAAAATTCAGCTGCTTGAATAAAAATTCAACTGTTTTGTTAAAAATTGAACAATTTATTTTTAAACTCAACTATTTTGTAGAAATTAGCCTTTTGTTCAAAAATTAATTTTTTGGATTGAAAATTTAACTGTTTAATCAATTTTGATTTGAAAATTAATCTTTTTGAATGGAAATTACACTATTTGGTAGGAAATCAGCTTTTTCGTTGAGAATTAATTTTTTCGGTTGAAAATTCAACTGTTTTGATCATTTATTTAGACATTCCTATCGTTTGTTAAAATATAATCTTTTTTGGTAGAAAAATAATATTCATCGTAAAAAATTTATTTTTTGGTTGAAAATTTAATAATTTGGTTGAATATTGATCTTTGTCTGTAAAAATTTAACGACTTGGTTCAAAGTTGAACTACTTTGTTACAAATTTCTTTTTCTTAAATTCGCCAGTTTGATGGAAAATTTAACTATTATTTTCAATTTTTTTTTTGGTTGAAAATTCGTCTTTTGGTGGAAAATTTATTTTCCTGGTTGAAAATTCATTTTTTTTTTTTGAAAATTGTACTGTTTGGTTAAAAATACCACTTCTTTGTTGAAAATTGAATCAGTCTATTGGAAATTGAACTATTTTGTTAGAGTCATCTTTTTTCGTCGAAAATTCATTTTTCTTGGTCGAAAATAAACTTTTTTCTCGAAAATATAATTTTTTGGGTAGAAAATTCAACTATCTCATAAAGAATTCGTCTCACTGGATAGAAAATTTATCTTTTTTGGTAGAAGAATAATTTTTTTGCTTGAAAATTAATATTTTTTGGAAATTCAACTGGCTTCTGAAAAATTTGTTTTTTTTTTAATTGAAAATTCAACTATTTGTTAAAAATGCAACTGTTTCTGGTTGAATTGTAACCATTTTTTATTGAAAATTCCACTATTTGGATGAAAATTCAACTTTTTTGTTAAAAATTTGGCCTTCTGGATTGAAAGTTTTTTTTTATGGCAGAAAATTAATCTTTCTTAGTTGAAAAATTATTCCAAAAAATTCATATTTTCGGTTTGAAAATTCAACTTCTTGGTCATAAGTTTAACTATTTCGTTGACAATTCATCTTTCTTGACTAAAAATTAACTCATTGTTAAAAATTCATATTTTTGGGCTCAAAAGTCAACTGTTTTCTAAAATATTCGACTTTTTAGCTTGCAAACTTTATTTTCTTAAAAAATTAATCTTTCAGGTAGAAAATATTTTTTGGTTCAAAATATAACTATTTTTTCAAAATGCAATATATTTCGACTTCAAATCCTAGGAAATTAAAGTCTTTCATCTCTAATTTAAAATGGTAACTAAATTTATTTTATTAACAAGAGGTAATTCTCCTATTTTCCTGAACAAACACCCTATTTGTCCTCTTCTCCGTGCAAAATTCTAAAATATCACTGCAATATCATTGGAGATTAAAGTGGCTGTTTCCTTTCAATTAAAGTGCAAAATTTTCATTGTTACCTGTAAATTTATAGAGCTTCAAAATGAATAGGAAAGCTTGTTTGTTTTCAAAATAAAGTACACTATCTCAGCGGAAGCTAGTGGAAATCGAGGTAATGATTGGAGACAAGAAAACCAGACCGAAGTGGAATTTCAGCGAGACATTGCTTTTTCTGATGGAGAATGACTTGTGTGACTCGTACCAATAAATGACAATCTTCTCCTTCGATTGCACCGAATTTCTCTATAAATCAAAGGTTACTTACTCCAAGATTGCAGAAAATAAATCCTTCTTGCGACAAAAACGTTGATTTATATTGAAAACGGTTTCAACTTTAAAGAGAAGCGTTTCGATTTGATTTTATGTGCTGATTTTTCAACCTCATTGCACCTTCTATCTGCTAAACTCATAATTGAAAATATCCAGGAATATGAAATTATGTACCCTGTTCCTAGAATTTAAAGAGAAAACTTTGAAAGCAAACGCTACATTTGAAGACAAATTTTTTTTTAATTCTAAGCTTTAAAGGGGATTTCTTCGAATTTATTATTGTACTTTTTGAACTGTGTAGATTGATGCAGGGACTGCAAAACTTTCATTTCAGAATTCACTGATTATTCCCTGACTAATTTTTCATTTTCACAGCCAGAGCTGGTAATATAAAAAACATTATTTTCAAAAGGAACAATAAATATTTTCAAAACTTGAGGTCGCGAGATGTGCGTCGCCGATTCGACTGGGGCCTTAGAGGGTGAAAGTGCATCCAAATCCATTAGGTGCTTATTTTTTCTCTCGACCCACTGGGCCTTGGTTTACGAGATATCGAGATTTGAGTTTTGAGGCAAAGCCCCAGTCGAATCAGCGACGCACATATCGCGACCTCTCCTTGTAAGATAGCTTTGAGAAATATATTCGTGTTTATTTACTTTGTATCAACCTCAAAACCAAAATGTTCGCTTCTAAATATAACTTACAATTAGAACTTTTGAAAAGAAGTAAACAAAGAAAATTGAATTAATCAGAATGCAAACAGAAAATAATAAAAGGGACCGAGTAGTTGATATGAAAAATATTATGTTTGGAAGAAACAACCAATATTTTCAAAATTTAAAGTCGCAAGATATGCGTCGTCGATTCGACTGGGGCTTATAAAAGTCGCAGTCGAATCAGCGACGCACATTTGTGACCTCTCCTTGTAAGATAGCTTTGAAAAATAGTCGTGTTTATTTACTTTGTATCAACCTCAAATTCCAAAGTGTACGGTTCTAAATATAATTTACAATTAGAACTTTTGAACCGAAGTAAAAAGAGCAAATTGAATTAGTCATAATGCAAGCAGAAAATAATGAAAGGGTCAGAGCTGGTAATATAAAAAAGTATTATTTTTAAAAGGATCAATGAATATTTTTAAAATTCAAGCTCGCAGGATGTGCGTAGTCGATTCGAATCAGCGACGCTCATCTTGAAACCTTTCGTTGTAAGGAAGCTTTGAAAAATAGTTGTGCTCATTCACTTCGTATTAAACTTGAATTCTAAAATGTACTTTCCTAAATATAACTTACAATTAGAACTTTTGAACCAAAGTAAAAAGACAAAATTGAATTAATCAGAATGCAAGCAGAAAATAATAAAAGCGTCAGAGCTGGTAATATAAAAAAATATTATTTTCAAAATGATCAATAAATATTTTCAAAATTCAAGGTCGCGAGATGTGCATCGCCGATTCGAATCAGCGACGCTCATCTTGCGACCTTTCCTTGTAAGAAAGCTTTGAAAAATAGTCGTGCTTATTCACTTCGCATCAACCTTAAATTCCAAAATGTACGTTTCTAAATATAAATTACAATTAGAACTTTTGAACCAAAGTAAAAAAAGAAAATTCAATTAATCAGAATGCAAACAGAAAATAATAAAGGGCTAGAGAGGCTGAGAAAGTTAAGGTTAATAAACAGGAAACATAAATACCAGTAGTCAAACGTCAAGAGCTGGTAATATCAAACGTAGTGTTTTTAAAAGTAAGAATAAATATTATAAAAATTTGCTGAATTCAATTTTCAAATTTTCTTCAACAATTTAGGTATTTCATTGCTTTCATGGAATAGAAAAACACTTCTAGAAATTTTTCTTTTTTATTTAATTCAACTTTTTTTGGCTTAAAATGAAAATATTTTTGGTAGCAATATCAGCTATTACATTTATCGTTAAGAATTTCTCTTTTGTAATGGAACTTCACGAAATTCAATAGAAATACATGCTGAAGAGTGCAACTATTTTGTTAATCAATTATTTTTTTGGTGGATAGTGTGCACAATGTAATATAAATCTCAATTTAAATATAAAATATGAGCAAATATGTTTCCATAATTAAAATTTTTTGAATGCTTAGCTAAAGTTTGAAATAAGCAATTGCCAAACCCTTTTTAATCAACATCTGTTAGACTCAAAGATGCTTTGATTCACGATTTGACAAATTTAACAGTTCTTCATTGTTAAGTTTTTATACTTTTTGTTCATAATATGAATTTCCATTTTGTATTTCAATTTCAATACTTTTAATACAGTTCGGAAATTCACACTTCACTTCCAAAACAAACATCTCCATGCAAACTGACTCTGCGACTTTCAAATTAGAATCATTTTAAAGATTTTAAAAATTAGCAGCGAATTAGCCTACGTTGAAATGATTCGAATAAAGGAGTTGAAATATATTTATTTTCAAATTTTCAAAGTTTTTCCTAGCTGAATGAACTTTTCCAAATCTCAAATTCAACGCTTGATCAAATCTAGAAAATTTTTAATGAATGTATTCATTTTCATTCTGACAAGAATTTCAAAATTTTAGATAATCAATCAGCGTGATTTTTATGAAATATGATATGTATAATATCAGAATTTGATGACGAAGATATTAAATTTGACATGATCTCAACATCAAAAATTCTTAATAAACCAAGAAATATAATCAAATTTTATCGCTCTGAATTTATCAATGTAAAAAGTAGTATTAAATTTCAAAATTGTGAAAAGAAAACCTTGAAAATAAAACAGTTCGACAATAATTATTTGCAATTGGAAAAACATTCAAAAGGAGTAGCGTTTAAAATTTCAGCAATTTTAAAGAATATAAAAGCGAACTATTCATATGATATGAAATTTTATTTTATATCATATAGATTTCACAAAAAATATAGAGTCGTTTATCATTATATAACATTTAATGAGTTTACAATACGATAATTTATCATCAATTAATAGATAATTAAATTAATTAATTATTTAATAATTTGAAGTAATTTATAAGAAGCCGTTCAGAAACTACGTCTCGCTATTTTAGAAACTTCTTCCATCCCTCCCCTTCTCGTTACAGATCAGCACATAATTTGCTGAATACCTACAACTTGAAAAAACAAATAAAATCATGATATTTAAACAGAAGTCATAGCCCAAAATGCTCTCAAAATATAAAAAATAGGGTGATTTAAACGAAAATAATGAAATAACAGGACCATACATTTTTTAAGATATGAACTTTCTACAAAAAAAAAGAAATGTCAACGAAAAATGACTTTTTGTGCTAAAAAGTCCAAAAAAGGAGATTATTTTATGTAAAACCAAAAACAGTTGAATTCAGTCAAAAGAGACAAATTTAAACTAACTAATTAATAAAGAAACAGTTGCAATTTCAACAAGAATGGATAGAATTTCTTTCAAAAAAGCTGATTCTTTAGCTAAGGAAGAATTTTCATTCAAGAGAGAGATGATTTTTTTTAACATAGAAGTTTGACTTTCAAGCAAATCGTTGAATTTTCAATCACGAAGTTCAATTTTATACCAAAAAAGATGTATTTACAAAAAAATATACATAAATTTATAACCAAATAGGTGGTTTTTCTACTGAAAGCGATCAATATATTTATCCAAAACTGGAATAGGTTACTTTTCAGTTGATCACATTACTTTTCAAGCTAAGAAAAGATGAATTTTTAAGAAAATAGTTAAATGTGCGTCCAATAAAATGAATATTTTTCAAAGCGTTTTAAGTTTAGATCATAAAGTTGAATTTTAGACCAAAAGAATGAATTCTAAATAAAAAATTTAATAGTTGAATTTTCAACTTATTCAAAAATATAAAAGTTAAATTTTCAGTTAGAAAAATTGGCATTCAAACACCAGTTCAATCTCAAAACTATGAAATCAATTTCTCACAAAGTAGTTCAATTTCCAACCAAGTAGTTAAATATTCAATAAAAAATATAAATATTTTTTTAACTGAAAAAAAAACAAATTTTTAACAAAATAGTTAAATCTTTAACCGAATAATATTATTTTTAATAAAAAATAGTTGAATTTTTTTATTCAGTTTCATTAATTTATTTCGCATTGAACCGTGAGAACAAGAAAAAAGAAAAGGTTCTTGAAAACTCGGGGAAAAAGAGGAATTCGAAAAAAAAGTGGGAAAGAAGGGAATAGGTTGAGATTGTAAAGTTTGTGTTGACATGCTCTTCTTTTAGAATAAACTCACTTTCTCTGAACTTTTGAAGAATTTCAAAAAAATTCTTCATTATATTGTTATATTTGAATTACAGACAGTTGTTTTTGAACGCTCCCTACATTATTTGCTCGAATTTCTTACCCTAAAAATTATTTGAGTGTGACTTGAACTAGGGAGAAATGCTTATTATTGTTAAGCAAGGACCTTTGGTTTTAAAAATAATTTTTATAATGTATTAAAAATTCTGAATGTAGCAAGGACTTTTCAAAAAATGCAAAAATAATTTTGAATAACTTATTTATTCATGCATTAGAGCCTGCAATTTTAGTACTGAATTTGATGTGAGATAATATTATCTCTGAATCTGTAGTTCTGGCTGGACACACTTGGACAGAAGCACAGGAATATGATGTCCAAAACTCGAAACTTGCGATAGGAGATTCAATTTGGCGGCTTCCGGTACGAAACGTGTACAAAAATTATTATAAAAGTTTTGGGTCACTTCCTTCAAACATGATGCTCAAGACCAGAAATTAAATAGGATGGATCCAATATGGCATACTTTGACACAAAAATGGTATCAAATTTAAAAGAATATTGTATCCATAGGGTTTTTTGTGCTAGTGATTTCAAATATGTTGTTAAAAATTGTGATTTCGTGATGACTATACGGATTTTTATGTGTCTAATAATATAATGAATAACAACAATAATATAATAAATGTGTAAGCATAACAGCGGTATGAGACGAACTGAAAACTACACCATGCTCCTAGTTTTGTACCTACAGCATCAACGCAAATGATTTCAAACATTGTCTTCAATTGACTGATTACATCCTCATCTCATCAGTCAGTTGACTTAGTCCGTGGCTATGATGGAAAACCGGGTTCACCCGATAACAACTTTAAAAAAAATTTTATTTGGCATTATTCTTATTATATTGACGCCTGCTATCAGGATATGAAGTTTTGTTTCTAGAGTCTACCACGTGCAGGTTGCAAAAGCAAACTCGGACCCTTTTTACCTGTTTGGTAATATGACAAAGATAAAAACTGACGGTTTTGGATACATGCTTTATTTTTAAACGCGCACTAAAGTGCACAAAACCGTGCTTTGAATGCAAATCACAGACATGTATCGATAACACCTATATGGTCACAAAACGAAAGGCTCACATGGATCGTTTGAAAAAATGACTTTTTCTTAAATTAGGTTTTATGTGGCAAAATAAGTGATTACTTTACATTTTTTATATCTACATTATTCAACTTCACCTTCTGAACTCATTACACAGATCATACTTCCGGAAACGAGGTGATACTGAAATTCAGAGGTAACACGTACTTAAAATATTCAAGAAAACACACAAATGATAAAATGTTAATTAAACAATAGAAAACAAACTCAACTTGAGCATATTAAACAGTGGAAGTGTAAAATATGAACACATCTATAAACATTTACGTCCACTGTCCAACAACCTAACAGGTAATTATGACAGCAATTTTTAGTTCATCATGTGTTTATCCAGGAATATACATGATGAAAATGTTACATAATTTCCATAAAATTGTAGTTCTTCACAGAAAAAAAACTGGTGATACGAAATGTTGCGGGTAATCCTTCAAGCAGGTTGAAAGTGAGCTGATTATTTTTAATTGAGGTAAACTTTCTGTGGTCATGGGCCTGTAATGTGCTGCCTTCAGCGAAGTCCGTCAGAGATATCTGCAATTCACTCCCGTGTCGCTTTTCCTCTGCTGGAGGATGCCCCGCTGGAGGTTTTCCCACCTCCACCTTTTCTTTTCCCCAGTCTGGTATCTGTTTCTTCAATACTATCTCCTATAGTATACTCATAATCATCGATGAGCTCAGCTCCTGTAGTAAATCCATCTCTATTGAACACATTAAAGCGTATGCCAGCACAAGAAGTCGGTGAGGGCCTATCCTTCTCATGGTCAATTACTGTTGTACCAAGGAGAGTAATTCCAAACACTATCCTTGTCTGAGGGTTTACAGTTAGCCTATATTTTTTTCGGTCATAAGTCATATACCATGCACTTGGAGTAGGATTTTTCTGGCCTTGACCTTGAAAAGGAAAGAAAGATTTGTGAATTTCAAACGATTAAAAATCAATCTCAAAATTAAGGAATGAAGAATTTAAAATTGAAGCACTGGAATTTCAACAAATTTAATTTACCACTCTTCAAGATTTCACGATTAAAGTAAAAGGCTTTTGACAATCTCTCATTTTGAATTAAAAATTTTTTAAAGCATAGAATAATAATTAGAAGATGCAATTTGAAAAAATTGAACGCCTTAGAAAGAAAAATATGTCAACCTGAAACTGTGTGAAGTTATTCAATTTATTCAAATGCTGACTCATTTGAAACGGTAAAATAATAAATATCAATAAGAAAAAAGGAATAACGAATAGTTGCCGAATTCGCATTGATAAGTCCGGATTCGTATTAATATTTTCTTCTCTCATTGTTAATTTTTTATGAACTATTAAAAAATTCAAAGAAATAATATTTCAAAAATAAAATTCTCTTTTACCTATATATTCTCTATAACAAAAAAATAAATACCGCATACTGTACTATAAATAAGGCGATGAAAATGCAAATGAAGAGTCAATTTTTTAAATCAAAATCGTCATAAAATTAGGATTTTTTCGGGCTATTACTATTTTTGTCTGGAAAATTAAAAAATTGGTATCTTTCTTTTATTGCATCAGAAACAGTGGAAAATGATACGCCGGAGACATTATGCCGAAAAAAATCATGTCAAATGGAAATCTACGTCAAAAACACAATAGAGAAAGTTTAAATTGTTTTCTTGTGAATCTTACAAATTTTCTAAATGGTCATTTTCACATTATACGAAGCAGTTTCAGCTAAATAGAAATGGGTATTCTTCCACACACTATAACTTCAATCGTGAGAGATATAAAATTTTTGTTTTTTCATATTTCCTTTTTATTAAGTCTGCTTCAACTAATATTGTGACTATTTTTGTTCACAGTGCACAGAAAATATGCTGCTTTACAAAAACCAAATCTAAATTTTATTTTTATAAATATTTCAAGAAAATATAAATGTTCGAGGCTGTATCGGCCAAGCCATGTGAGATAAAAAATTCTTCTTCCTCTAATTTTACGGGGAATTGATTGCATTCGAATTTTTGTTAAGACGACTTGGAAGTGTTATGCTCTGAAGTAAAGGAATATTCGTAAAACTATTACAAACTGATAAAAGTAGTAAAAATTTAAAATTTTCTTCAAATATATCAAAACCAATTGACGGTATTGTTCTGCAAGGATAAGAAAACAGAAGATCAACAGGGTAGGGAAATGGAAGACGAGCTCACTAATGAAAAACATTGAATTAAATACGTATTTCTAGATGCGGATGATGAATTTTTTAGCAGTGTATCCTTTTGTTCTTTTGTTATTCGTTATATAAATGTTAGTAAAGTTCTACAGAAACTTTCAAGGTTGGCGAAGGCATTGTTTTACTGAAATTTATACCACATTTTCGAAACAATGTTTCGGCAGCGTTACACAGAAATATTATTAAAAATTAAGAGACAATATTTGGACAACATTTCGCGGACACTTTGCAGACACATACGGCAAGCTGAATTCAATATTCTTTTGAAATATTGCTCAAACATTTCAGACAAATATTGCCCAGGTCAGACATTTTCATGTTGCTCGAATGCTGCTGCAATATTCATTTGGAATGTTGCCAATGTTTTAGTTAAATATTCCAGCAATATTTCTGCAACATTACGTATTATGTGGGATCTTAAATTTGTTTACTTACGTAACAGTGCCAGATTCGGTCCCCTGACTCCAATAAGTTCACCTGCCGCATCTAAATATGCTATTAATGCATAACCCTGTAGTCTAACATAACGGATTACTATATCATTGTGTACATAATATACTGGTTCAGGAAGCATACATCCATAATAGAAAGCTTTCCGTACTGTTCTATCTTCTTCTAGCCACAGTTCAATTGGCATATCCCCATAATAGACAACTGCATTATATGGTCCGTCCTCAGGCAATTTTTTTACTTCTATCAATCCCCTTCCTTGCATACGTTGACCTGAGCTCTTATACGCTGCATTTAATTCTGTAAAAAACAACATCGAAGATTTGTAAGTTTCAAAAGAATAAATATAAATCTAAAAATTATTGATTCAACTATTCTAAACTGAAGCACTGAAAATCAAACAATTTTAATTCGGAATTCTTTCCGAGTGTATGATTCCGAGTGCATAATAACCATGCGTCTTCAATTAGCATCTACAACTGTAACTTGGTGATTGTGAATTCTCTTTTGTTACAGCTCCTTTGGCTTTAACGAACACATTCTCATCACGTTTTTCGTGCTTCGCACTCGATTTTATCAAAACGAAGAACTTTTCTACATTACGTTTACCACTATTATATCAAATGTGCATTATATTTATTTATGTACCTCAGCCTCGGATTGCTAATTCAGATATTGCGAAATAAAGTACAAATTTTAATCATCATGATAACTTTAATATTTGTTTCTTATTCTGCATCAAATTTTATCATCAACAACCCTGAAAAATGTATCATTTTAATAAATTTATATTATCAAAATTCCTAATATGCACTGGTATTAAAACAAACGTATTTTCATTGTTTGGCGTTTATAACTGAAGAAAGTTCGCATGCTATAGAAACAATTTTGTTAAAAAACATTTTATTGCATCTTTTAAATTTTTCCATATATTTATTTTTTGTTTATTTTTAATGTTATTTTTCCGCGATTTGAACCAAAAATACGCATCCTAGCGTAAAGTGGTTTTAAGAAAATTTTTCATAACAAAACTTTTTAACAAAATCGTAGATCATTTTTGGTTGGAAAATGTAATTTTTTAAAATTTCAATGCTATTTTTAACGAATTAAACAAAAATTAGGCCTACAAAAAAAATATTTCTGACTAACTTGTATAGTTCATTTTTGCGTAATCAACTTTTGTCTATTCATTTTTGTTCATAGCTTGTGTCGTTCGTCCAAAAATTTAATACTTTCATTTTTTCAATTTTATTTCCTGAGGTTAAAACAAAAACCGCGCATGCTTACAAAAAGTGATTGCTAACAAATTTTTAGATCTTTCCTTAATGTACAATTTTTATTCATTCAGCTTTTTACGTAACTTGCGTTTAACAGTTAATGTTTTTCGTTTGAAAGGACTACATTTTTTTCGAAATTCATCTCCTTTGTTTGGAAATTCTACAATTTGTTTGAAGATTTAACTATTCTGTTGAAAATGCAACTATTCTCTTAAAAAATTAATCTCTTCGAGTAAAAGTTCAATCGATTGGTTTAAAGTTGAACTGATTTTTGAAAATTAATTTTTTGTTGAAAATTTAACTAAATTCTAAAGCATTTGATATTTCAGCTTGTAAATTCAATTCTTTTGTTATGAGTAAACTTTCTTTCGGAACAAAACACGTTGAATGGAACTAGATTGAAATTCGTTTCGTTTGTGGCTGAAAAAACAAATTTTAATGAAAATTCAAATCTTTTATTTTGGGCTCAAAAATTATGTTTGTTGATTAAAAATTCAACTATTTGGTTTAAGATTCATGCATTTTGTTAACAATTTTTATTTTTCAAGAAAATTAATCTTCTTGGTTCAAAATTTTTCTTTGTATGTTAATATCGGTACAGAAACTGGATTTATGACTTTACAAGTAGCCAATGCATTTTACAATTCAAAATAGTCGCAAAATTCAAATTCAGAAAAGTTCTGATTATGTTTTTAATCCCATAATAATTTTTCCAATTCCATAGGAGAGGTCTCGTGAGAAAAAATTGTCTCAAGGGATAGGGCGGTAATCATAAAATAGGAAAAGAAAAAATATTTATTGTTTAAACTATTAAAATTCAGCAATTTTGAACGCAGAATAATTTGAAACACATTTATTTGAAACTATGTTCATAGAATTACGTATGCACAAGGTTTTACCCATGATTCGAGCAAAACCGATTTATGTTTATTCAACGTTATCTTCACGGAAGGCCAATTTACAATGCGTCGACACTTTTTAAGATTGCGCAATTCTAAACACGTATAATTTCAATTTTTAAATGTATCTGTTCATATATAAGAATTTGAGCAGAATAAATATACCATATTGAATCATTTTCATTTCGGTGATGTCAAAACTGATTTTAAACTAATAAATTATTAAAATTTCGAATAAAATTTTTTGAATATCATAAATATTGTAACTTAAATCGACAACTTTGATTTAAGCCCCTGGCGAAATAGGATAATTAGTTGAAACTGAAATTTGTTTTTAATTTTTTTTGAGCACCTGAGGCTTTTCTGTCCGTTTAAACTACAGTTCTAAGATAAATCTACTATGATTAATCAAACCAAAAAATTTTCAATTTGTGTCCAATTAAAAAATTTTCTCGAAATTATTTTTGAAAATGATCTAACTTTTCAAACTTTCGTCTAATCGTAAAATTTATTTAAGATAGTTTCAAAATATATTTAATATCTGGTAAAAATTTTAAATGAAATTCTTTTCAATCTATCAGAAAAATAATTTTTTCTCTTTTTTTTCTAATTTAACAATTTTGAGAGGTGCCGATATAGCATTAATAATTTCGATCGAAATTAAAAATGCCACGAGAAGAATTTTCAAGTCCTTTTTCCACAACCCAGAATCTTGGATAAAAATTGATATAATTGTTGAAACTTTTTTTTCAAATATTGAAAATGTCTTAAGTTTTTGAATTTCTGTCTAATCAAAAAATTTAATAAGGATAGCTTTGAAACATATTTGATATCCAGTAAAAATTTTCAAAGGAAATTTCTCAATCCATTACAAAAGTAATGTTTCCTATTTTTTGAAAACTTTGAAAAATACGTATATAATTTTTTGTTTATCAAAGTGAAATATATGGTTAACGAATTTAAACTTTATTTTGGGAGCCAAAAAAATTATTTTAAAGTCTGAGTTGATTGGACAAATACTTCAAAGGTTAGCGCGGCTATAACAGACTGGTAACAGACATACAGCTACACAAACATATATACAGAAAACAGACATGCAAACATACAGACAGAAACATAGAAAAATTTACGACTTTTGGACTGAAGATCCATTAAAAGCCAGAGAATGAAAAATTTGTACAATCATATTACACTCTCGTAAATGAGAATGTAAAAAGCTAAAAAGATTAGGAATGAAAAACTGTAAAATTTGACCAATCGAAAATCGAAGCGCCTTTAAGTCTAGCATATGTTAAATAAAAAGGGTTGAGTAATTGCGTATTTGAAAGCAAAGTTCAATATTTTAGAATTCAATACTTCAAAAATATATGTCCTATTTCATATTTACATTGAGATTTATATGATATTGAGTAAACTTACCACCAAAGAGTAGAAAAAGCGCGTTGGTCAGCAGCAGGAAGCTGATACGTATCTTCATTTTTCAGATGATTTTGTGCACGATGAATGAGAATGAATAAAGATATTCCTTGCTATATATACTAATCACTATCAGTTATCATTACCCTGAAAACCTACAGAATTACTGAAATTTCGAATGTGAGGGGTTTATGCGGAAGAAGCATTGCGACACCTTTTAAACCAGAACAAACTTTAAAAATTGAAAAGAAGATTTAAGAGACCATGTACGCTTTTCTTATACTGACAAAAAAGCTAGTTTTATATCTCAAGTGAAAATTATTATCAGTGCAATCAATCTAGCTTGGGAAGTAAAAATATGCCAATGTTGTTTTTACAAAACACAAGCTTCAATATTTGTTTTCTTCTAACATATTCATCAAGTTGCTACAATATTTTCAATTAAATAGATGATAAAAGTTATATCTATTTTAGAATTGCATTCGAAAAATCAGATATTTCAACATAAAAAGTTGCCTTTCGATCAAATATTCTCATCTTTATATTATTTTTCATACCGTCTCTATTGGTCTACCCATGGATTTGAGTCAACTTAAAAATGTTTTATTACCTTAGAACATGTTAAAAAAGGTTATAGTGATGTCAATTTTTTAATAATAAAGTGCAACAATTTTTGTACAGAATCATTTTTCAAGCATCAAATTTAACACTGGAGTGTATGTTCAAATAGGTCTTTTGAAACATTCATATAAAATTGGGGAAGCAAAAAGGGTGTTATTACAAACACTGAAATTCCCATCATAAATTGGTGCATGTCTGCTGAATTTCTAAATTTGTTTTCTTCTTACATATTGCTCAAGTTTCTACAATATTTCCAATTAAGTAGATGATAAAAGTTATATTTGTTTTAGAATCGCGGTTGAGAAATCAGATATTTCATCCTAAAAAATGTCCTTTTGATCAAATATTCTCATCTTTATATTATTTTTTCTACCGTCTCTATAAGTCTACCCATGGATTTAAACCAATTCAAAAATGTTTTGTTACCTTAGAATATGTTGAAAAATTGTATGCTGATGTCAATTTTTTAATAATAAAAAGCAACGATTTTTGTACAAAATCATATTTTTAAGCATCAAATTTAACACTGGAGTGTTTGTTCAAACAGGTGTTTTGAAACATTCATATATAATTGGCGCATTTCTGAAAAATTTCTCATTAATATCTTGCAAGAAATATTATTTTGAAACTAATGTTTCACACTTAGATATGGAAAAAATAATTGTCATTCTCCTTCCCCATCGGTTATACCTACATTTTTAAAATTTATCCAAAAACTACACGCAGAAAAATAAATTATTGTTTACAAACACGCTTATCTTAAGTAATAAATTAAAATATGGCAAACTGTAGACCGCAAAGAGTTCGAATTGGGGTCGTTAAATTTTTTTTTCTACAAGATTGTTTACACTAACTTAAAAAAATAAAAATTTGGGAATTTGGAATGAATTAAAATCAAATAATCTGAAAATTTGAGTTATAAAAGTGGAACAATCTTCAAGAAAAAATGAGTAGAATCAACATGAATAAAATTGTACAATTTTAAATGCAGAACCTGAAAGTTCAAAACGGGACTGCCCAAACATAAAACATCTAAACTGGAACTAACTTGTTTAAAAAAATCATAATTGAATTTTCAAAAATTTGCTAATTATATTTTTAAGCACCCTAACTGAAAATTCTTAATTTTCAAAAGATACAAATAAAATTAATGTTTTCTCAAGCTTTTAAATTGAAACGAATAGTTCTCAAAAACTTTTTGGATATTCAGTTCTCGTTGGATTTCAATTTCCTGCAAAAATTTTCTATTTATACTTAGTTTACACATGCAAAACTTTTTAATTTTGTGAGAATGTGCAAAAACGTATTTTTTTTGGACTCAGTTAACTGACCACTTTTTGTGAAAAAGTTCAATCAACAAACGTGAAATTTCATCAACTTGAATCGAATAAATATGCTATTATTTTGCTTTCATGAGAGACATATTTTTTTGCTGTTCTTGAACATTGAAAAGGAATAGATCAAATTCACGATTTTAAAGCGTTTGAAACACCATAAATGAATCATTTTTTCATTCAAGAAAAATAATTTCATTTCTCCTCTATTCGAAAAAGATAAAATGCAAGTTCGATAAATTAAACTTTTTTCAAAAAAGTGCGCATAATTACAAGTTCAAGAAAACATGTATTTTGCATATTTAAAAAAAGTTTTTTATCACACAAAATTTTTTGATTTCCAAAAGGCTGGAATTAACCTTTTTTTCAATTTCAAAAATGTTTCAAATTTTTTAGATTTTGAAAATTTACGGAAATTCAGATTAAGCATAAATTTCCAAACTTTCTCGAAATATAATTTATGGTCAATTATGGTGATTTAATACTAAATTATACACAATTTGAGAATTCAAGAAGTCTGTGAATCATAAATTACCAAAAATTTAAACAAAATTTTAATTTTTGAATGCTTGGAAGTTTTTAGCATTTTGAAATATTTTGTAAATATTAAGAATTCAAAATTTTTGGAAATTGACGGGAATTTAGAGTATCCAGAAAATAAGCCAAATTTCCGGAAACTTTCGGTAATTTATGGTAATTTAAGAGAAACTAATGGCTAATGACGGAATTTTTTAAATCAATTTCAAACTAACACAATACATTCTACAAAATTATGTTTTCTGACACTCAGAAAGTTTAATCAGCAAAAATTAAGTTAGTCGTTTGAATATTCTTTATATCCACACTCCCAGGAATCTCAAGATTTTTTTTTGTTCTTTCGAAAGCTTTCATAATTCTTTAAAATCTCCTTTTTTTAATCTGCAAAAATCTGGATTTTGTGTTACATTTCTTAAAATTTTTACAATAATAATAATTATTATTATTATGTTTTTGTTAAATCAAGCATCGTCTAGTTATAGTGTAAAGGCAGATTCTAATTTTATATTCAGGAGCGTGAAAAAAAATAAAACAATCCCTTTTTCTTCAAAGAAAGCTTAACACTAACCATAAAAAAGATTCTCAGATGAAAAAACACAACAATAAGAAAATAGTTTCGGCCGTGAAAAACTGATTTTTTTCAAGAATGTGGTTTCTAAAGTGCATAATTTCAGCCAAAATTTGAAAAAATGCCTTCCTTTAACAAAAAAGTGAAACAGCATCGTTAGAAATGGAATTAAGAAAAAAAAGGGATCACGATGAGAAATGTAAAACCAAAAAATGTCGAGTGCAAGAAACTGAAATTTTTTTCGATAACAATTCAGCTTCTAAAGTTGATATAGTTTAAAATAAATGTCGACATCAGTTTTAACGAAATGAGTGAATAAATGTTTGTCTTCTCTGACTTATGAAAAATCATTATCTCCGAAGGACAGTCTTAATATAGCACAATTTATAAGATAACGACTGTAGTATATGGAAGAAAATAAAAAAAGTTGAAATTGTATGATTTTAAATTAAGAAGAACAAAAATATTTCAGATGAACGTAAAACATTTTTTTTTTCAATAATATTCATTAAAATAAGATTACAAATAATAACATACCATTCAAAGAAGCACACTTTTGTTTTATAACTATAATTTCTCTATATTTAATGACAATCTTTTGATATAAACCATTTACGATGTTTCGCAAGTCAATATAACAATTAGATCTGCTTTTCGAGACTTGAAATATGCAAATTATAGGTTTATTATTATTCTTTGTACTAACATTATTTAAACAAATAATTACCGCAACAAAATTTTTATTTTAATAACTGTTCCACGCTCAGTTTGTGTATGATTTATATATTCAAATAATCACAGTATCTTAATTATTCTTACAATAAATATAGAGAAGTATTACGTTAGTTTTATTAAAAATTTTTTTCAAATCCAAAAGTATAGAATAGAACGATTAATTTATATTCCGAAACTAATTTCAATTGTTGCGAATAAATTTTGTGTCTTTAGATTGACAAGGTGTGAAAAACAAAATTTTTTTTTTTTTAAATAAAAAAAAAGAATTTCCTTAGAATCTTTCAGATTCTTTTTTGATAATTTTTGGATTCTTTTGAAATTTTTTGAAGTATATTTTAATATTTTGTTAACAATTTTTCTAAATCTTCTCTAAATTTAAATTGTTTTTAAATCGTTTCAAAACTGCTAACACTTCCAAATATGTTTTGAAATAATACATTGTTTTCTTAATCTACTTAAAAATTCTGTAGAATTGAAAAAAAATCCTAAAATCTTCAAGATTTTTTGTTGATATATTTTGTAATCATCCAAACGTAAAATTCGTCTCTTCAAATGAAATCTAAATCATTGAAGATTTTCTCAAAAATCTCACTGTCGAGGTTGTTAATTTTTTATCGGTATCTTTTATCGATACCGACAAAATCCTTTTCCGGGTAATTAAAAATATTCTAAGCTTTTCTCTATAATTTAATTTTTCTCATCTCTTCAAATATGTGAAAATTGTAATTTTCTCTTTTATTAACAATTTTTAGAAGCATTTATAAATAAATTGTATGATGCATATGATTCGCAAAGTGTACGTTCGACAGTATTTCATGACAGATATTTTTTTTCAAATATAATTATTTGCAAAAAAAAATCTATGAAAAATTTACTTCGTGTTTCTTTTTTCGTTTTTATCTAAGGAAAACTACTTTTAAGATATGAGAAACATTTTTTACATTTTAGTTCACAAATTCCTAAAATCAATCATTCTTCTTCATACTTAAGCAAGGTCAAAAAGTTTTTTTTTTGTGTAAAAACCACTTTCTTCTGCATATGATACAGATCGTGACATCAATTTTTAGAATGTAGTCCATAATGGTTTTTCCTTGAGACTGACTATGGCTAATTTTGAACAGAAATGTTGAGTTTCAACTCGATTTACCTAATATTGACAATTCTTGATAAAATTTACAAGAACGTATTTTTTTCTAATGGAAAATACGTGTTAAACTCCATGGGGCTTGCGCCACCTCTAAATACCGTTTTTGTAACGGATTTATTTTTGTCTGGATTCAATCAGAATTTCCGGGCCATAGACATAAGAATTAAAAAAAAAAATTCAGATGATTTTTTCGTCCATCGCAGTGCTGGGGCTCGAGTCCAGTCACCTTTACTATTTTTATTTTACATATCAATTCACTATATTCTTAAAACTTTGTTTACTTAACAAAGTAAAATAGGGAGAATGTCTAAATGAACACAACTATTAAATTGCTAACTTCACGCTGCACAACAAATTTTATTCTATTAAAAAAAAATTATTATACCAATCGCTTGGATGTCGTTTGCTTGTAGTTGGAAAGTCACTGTTGACGTCTGGACGTCAAAACTGTGTGAGTCGTCAAATAAAAAAGTAATTAGCACTATACTCGCGAGGGGCGCCTTCTCAAGTAGTAGTGACCTTCTTTGGTCAGCCATACCCTTAAATTTAATATCATGAGTCAGACATCCTAAAGAGAAATTTTTTTAAATAAATTAAATTTTTGAATGATGAAACATTATACATCTGTGAGCACATATGTTGAGTTAATGAACCCCTTCAGCGCGAAAAATTTAGTACCGGGAATTTCCAAAAATTTTGAAAATTTTTTGATTCATATAATCATGAAAATTTCACAAATGTTTGAAACTTGTTAAATTATCAAAATTCCTACTCTTGAGCTTTTTTTCTTTGCTTTTAGAAATTTTTGAAATCTGTAACTATCATGAAAAAGCAAACATTTTCAATTGTCTACAGTCTTCAAAAGCACAAAACAAAATTTTTTTTGATGACCCTACCAGATTTCCTCAATGATTTTTCAAATAATGTTTCAAACCTCTGTTGTTACAAATGAATAATTCATTCAAAGATGAAGATGATGTTTCGAATATTATGCTGCTTTTAACTTTTTTGAGACAAAACCTAGAATCATCAAATGCAGTACTTGTGCGGGTAAAAAAACAAAAAAAAATGTTTCTCAAATAAACCTTTTTTTGGACAATCGTACTATGGGTTCAATAACTTTTTAATTAATGTTGTGATTTATTGTCATTCCAAGATTGTACGAAGCAGCTTTAGCTAAAAGAAATGTTCTTTTTTATAACACTGTTTGTTGATTTTTTAATCGAATTTGTTTTTTTTAATTTTATGTATGAATAAACAAATTACTTGAATTTTTTAGGTTACTATGCATTCATTTAGTGCAATTTATCATCTGTCATTCATATATAAACCAAATATACTTTAAAAACTGAAAAGATCTTCAAAAATGTATAAATCATTTTTGAGTTTCTTTCAAACTTCTATAGGTCCTAAATATCTTCTGAATTGACTTAAATTATTCAAGAAATAGCAAAAATGGAAATTTCTAATGAAGCTAATCAAAATTACAGAAAATTTTATTAGTTTTTGAAAACTTGCATTCGAAAATTTTGAAATTTCTAGAATGTAGAATTATAGCTTATTTCATTTCCAGGATTTATATTTTAAAGGTATATAAATATAAGTATAAAATAAAATTATATATAATATAGAAAAAAAACTAAAATAATCAAATATAAAGTTCTGAACATTTGAAGAGTTACAATTTCAAACTTCATAACTTTAAATATGTTTTAATAAAAGTTCTGGAATTTTGATTATTCTGGAAATCAAAACTCAAACTTTCAATTCGAAATCTTCAATATTGGAGAGTTTTCAAATGTATAGAGTCAAAATTACAGAATTTTGTAGCATAAAACTTAAAACTCGCGAAATTATTAATTAAAAACTGTACCAATTAGAAACTTTTTAATTTGAAATATTTACAATTGGATGTTTTGCAATACTGTTAATATTATTCCTATATAAATTAATAAATTTACCTGAAGCCAATTCCTGTGGCCTGACACCTATAGGTTCTCCTCCTCAATCCCGTTCCTTGCACTTTTGAACCGGATCCTTGATACATTGCATTCAATTGTGTGAAAAAGAAATAGCAAATATTCGTAATTTCAGAAAGACTAAATTTAAGTCTCAAAATTAACCACTCAACAAGGTAAGATTGTAACACTGTAAATGAAAAAATTGCAATTTAGAATCCTTTGCGTATTCACGATTAAAGAAGATAGCGTTTGAGAATAACTAGTTTCAAATTCAATGTTTTTTCGAGCAACAAATAATCTGCATATCTAACTTGCAAACCTTTGAACCGCATATCATTTCATCAATGCTAACGAATTAAAGATCTATCCACTCAAAAACGAAAAATAAAATTTGACAAATTACTCCCAGTAAGGCACACACCACTAACATAGTAAAAAACATCTCTAAGCATCCCCTTAGCAATTAAATGATTTCAGCCTTTGCTAAAGGACATAATTTTGCAGTAGCTTCCTTCGGAAATCCCGAAAAAAGAAGTCATCAGTAATTAGGAATCCACCATATATAACCCTGTCACACAAAAAACAGAATGACATACGGTAAAGGACGGCTTACATCTTACAAGCCCAACTTTTCTCCTCAAACTCAACAAAACAAGAAAGAACAGGAATTAAAGAACTCAATCGGAATAAAGACATCATAATATAACTTCCAAACAGAGGCAACACAACAGTTATAATAATTTAGGAAGTCTATAACAACATAATCATGGACCTTCTGAATGAATATACATATAAAAAACTTAAAAAAGACACCACAAAAACAATAGCCAGCAAAACAAAAACCCATGCAACAGATTCACATTCGACCCCAAGACATCCTAGTGAGTTTCAAAATAGCATCTCTCTTTACGAAAGTATCATCTCTGATACAATCAATATTATTGAATTCTTTGCAAACTGCTCCTCCGATCTGATACCTTTGCTAGAACTATGTCTCAATGATACTTACTTTTCGCAAGAGCCAATTCTACGAACAAACCTCAGGAGCAGCAATGGGATCTCCAATCTCATCTGTAACAGCCAACACCTTCATGGAAAATCTAGAAACTAAACTCTTTAACAAATCCAAGCTCAAACCGGAATTCTGGTGCCGTTACGTTGACGACATTTTTGTCACCTGGAGACATGGACTAGATGAATTACACAAGTTTTCCGATTTCATCAATCGATTGCACCCTATTATCCAGTTCATCATGGAAATTGAACAAAACTAAAAATTGCCTTCTTTGGATTCACTGGTTTACAAAAGATCTGACAACACATTAAGACATGAAGTTTACAGAAAATCCACCCATACAAACAGATTTCGACATGGCTCCTCGCACCACCACTTATCTCAGAAGCAATCAATCATCAACTCCCTTGTATACAGAGCTGTCTCTATAACACACAACCTGCTAAAGAAAGAGAGGAAAACAATCACCATCCTACCGTACATCCAAGGCATCACAGAAAAAATTGGAAGAATTCTCAACAAACGCCACATCCAAAGCATATTTAAACTACATGCGAAAACTGGCCAACTTCTAAACAACTCTAAACATAAAAAGGCACATCTCAGTGATCCGGGAGTAAATAAAATTTCTTGCTCTTGTGGCAAAGTCTATATTGGTGAAACAGGAAGAGTGGCGAGATAACGTGTAAATGAGCATGAAAATAAGGTCAGACTAAAACAGATCACGCAATCAGCACGAGATGAGCATCATATCAAAACAGGCCATATCATTTTATTTGACAAAACAACCCTCATTGCAAATACATACAACATTTTTCCATGAAAACATTGAGAAGCAATCGAAATCTTGAAACCTTCTGATAACATCAATGGGGACAATGAATATAATACCAATCCAATTTGGCTTTCCGTTCTCCCAATTTTTTTTTTTGTAGGGAGTATATATAAGAATAAGATAACCTGAAACTTACTCTTAGGTCAGCCCTTATGAATTGAAACTCAAAACACCTCCTTTTAGTTAATTATAATAAATCATCGTGAAAGCATTAAATCTATAACTTGTAAAATAATAGTCAAAGCAGGCAACATGCGCCTTAGTGTGATCCGAAAATGCAATAGAGATTTTTTTTTAATTTTCATACGTGTCAATCAAGAAGTATCCGGAGTAAAAGAGCAATAAGACATTAAAAAACTTGATTTTGAGAATAGTAAAGTTTTGGATCATGTGTGGTCCGTTTTCGAACCTGATAAAAAAGACGCGTACATTTTTTTGGAAATTGGATTTGAAGAAACATAAGTAGTTAAGGTATCAAGCGTAGTTGTAGCATTTAGTGATAATTAAGAGGGAAAATAATAAATAGAAATAATAGTGTAATTGTAATGTTGACTGTTCCAAAAAGCCTATCAATTTTAGGTCTATTTGAAATAACGATTGGTAAGACTTTTACGAAAATTCTCTCGTCTTTCATCTCGATTAGCTATCTCAAAAAATCAAAGGATTTGTTGACAAGATGCCGAAAAGGTGGAGTTATTCCACCACATGTAGAAAATTATAACAGATTTGAATGAAATTGATTTTTCAATAATAAAATTTGGGTTTTTTGCAAAACAAAATATATGAAGTGCAAAACTTTTATTTTATTTTTTTGTTTATCGCAAACTAATCATTTTTGAGGGGCGAAATTGAGAGGGATGCCTTGGCGCTAGAGCCGACCCCTTTATATGCCTATCGGAAAGCTACTCCGCTAGGGGGCTTGTGGGTACGAAAACTGGTCGCGGCACCGCCTAGCGGCCGGGCGCGCTACTACTGGCGCGGGGATGTGCTCTGCAGCGTATGTACGGCATCGGGCGGGCTGCGCGTTGGCAGGGGCTTGTGCGAGAGAGCCTGCGAGTAGGTTATAACAATGTTTTCTCTTTATCTCTGAAACCGCTCAATTAACAGCAAAACTAAGAACATATTTGGAATCAGCGTACCAAAAACTACTGGGTAATACACTTCTCAAAGATAGACGCATTGGGCCCAAAATTGGCACGCTCCTTTACCTAAGTTTGTGTACTCACCTGGCCTTTACCCCGCTTGACCGATTACCTGCCACATTTGATACCCTCAGTTTTTCTGTGATATAAAGAGGGGAATAGGGGAAAGATTACATATAAAATTTGCAAATCAGTGGATTCGCAGTACTTGAGTAATGTTTTACACAATTAAATTTGATGAAAATGAAAAATATAACAATCAAAGCCGAACTCTTTAAGTTAATGATTTGTTTTCTTTATTGATACGCAAAACAATATATTGTCATCGTAGTTCCTTTTTATATCATGAGCACATTATAATATTTTATGTTGTTAAAATTCATTGGGAGAATTCTTTAAATTTCAAATCATCTCCAAAGATGTTTTCAATTTTCTCTTCTCGTTAAATTATGAATCATGGGTAATCCCTATTTTCTTAATCAATAGAAGTAACTCCTGATTCATAATTTAGTAAGAAGAGCGTGTGGTTTTCCTGCGTAAAAGAATTTCCCAGGGATAATCATTTCAGTCACGAAAACAGAAAGGAATTTATTTATTGAATAAGTGGTTCATTTGATAAATCAGTATTTCAAATTGAGTCTTTGATTAATTTTATAGTTTGAGGAATTTTGAATACAGAATCTAGAATTTTGAGAATGTCATCTTGAATGTGAAACGTACTCCATGTGTCTTTAGATCCGATGAAAACCTTCTATTCTTCTTGGTGAATCGAGCCAGTGTTTCAATCCGACATCAGGAACTCTCTTTCTTAGATTATTGAAACAGCAGGCCCGAAATTGTCGTGTTCCACAAATTTCCATGCATTCCCGTCCACATTGATCGCAGGAACGTGTCTCACCAAAAGTCCAGAGTGCACAAACTGTTTAATAAAAAATAGAAAAATTAAATTTTAAACCAAAGAGGGGAATCTTCAACCAAAAAAATTAACTTTTATCAAACTAGTTCAACTTTCAACATAGTAGTTGAATTTTCAACTAAACTAAAGCCTCATACGCGAGCTCCGCGCGCGACCAATTTATTTCCATGTAATTATTATATTTGGAAATGAAGTTCGATAATATCATGAAATTAATTTCTACTTCGATAATTTTGATTTTTACACGGCTTCGCATGGATACTCTCTCACGATGCAGAATAAATAATTGGGCAACTCTAAACATCTGATGAAAATAGTTTGAATAATTAATAAATCTTGGGAATTTAAAAAGCATAATAGAAAGAAGTCATCGGAAAGATATTCTTAGTTGATTCTGTAAAAAAATTCACCCTATTCGTTGAAAAATAGCCAGATTCTGATTTTTTTATGAAAGTTGTTTAAATAATTAATAATTATTGTAAATTTACAAACCAACATAGAATAGAGTAATCTGAAAGACAATCTTAGTTGACTCCGTAAACAAATTGTGTCTATTCCTTGAAAAATACCCAAACTCTGAATATGTTTATAAAAAATATTTAAACAATGAGTAATTATTGTGAATGTCTAAATCAATGTAGGAAAGTCTTATTGGAAATACATACTTTGTAGCTTCTGTAAAAAAATTGAGCCTATTCCTTTGAAAATAGCCAAACTCTGAATATGTTTATGACAATTCTTTAAATGATTGATAATTATTATAAATTTGCGAAATATCGTAGGAAATAGTCCTCGAAAAGACATTCTTGGTTGCCTCCGTTAACAATTTGAGCCTATTAGTTTAAAAATAGCTACATTCACAATTTGCTGATAAAAATTGTTTAAATAATTAATAATACTTGGGCAATCACAAAGTATCACAGAAAAAGTTATCCAAAAGATATTCTTTATTAATTTTGTAAAAAAATGTAGCCTATTCGTTGATAAATAACCAAACTCTGAATTTGTCTATGTAAATTGTTTAAATAATTAATGATTATTCTTGTAAATTGAAAAAGCAAGATAGAATAGAGTCATCAGAAAGACATTGTTAGTTGACTCCGTAAACAAATTGTCTCTATTCCCTGAAAAATACCCAAACTCTGAATATGTTTATGAAAATTTTTGAAATAATTAATAATACTTGAGAATTTACAAAGTATCACAGGAAAAAGTCATCAGAAAGATATTCTTAGTTAATTCTGTAAATAAATGTAGCCTATTCGTTGACAAATAGCTAAACTCTGACATTCGTTTTGAAAATTGTTCAAATAATTGATAATTCTATCAAATTTACAAATCAACATAAAGTAGAGTCATCAGAAAGACATTGTTAGTTTAATCCGTAAACAAATTATGCATATTACTTGAAAAATAGCCAAACTCTGAATATGTTTATGAATATTGTTAAAATAATTAATAATTATTGTACATTTGCAAAGTATCGTAGAAATCTTTATTCACTAAACTTATTGATCCTATTCGTTGAAAAATGGCCAAGTTCTTGATTTCTTTATGAAAATTGTTTAAATAATTATTAATTCTTGGAAATTTGCAAAGCATCAGACAAAAAAAATCATCGGAATGATATTCTTATTTAATTCTGTACAAAATGTGACCTATTTGTGAAAACATGGCCAAATTTTAAATTTTTCAATGAAAATGGTTTAAATCCTTAATAATTCTTGTAAATTTATAAAGCAACATAAAAAAGAGTCATCAGAAATACTTTTAATAGCAACATAGAAAAAATGAATCATAAAGATATTCTTGGTTACTTCTATGAAAAAATTTAGCCTATTCGTTGAAAATAGCTAAAATCTGAATTTGTGAAGCAACCTAGAGAAAGAGTCTTCCGAAAGACATACTTAGTTGACTCCATAAAAAAATTAGCATTTTCATTTAAAAATAGCCAAACTCTGAATTTGTTTATGGAAATTGTTTAAATAATTAATAATTATTGTAAATTTTCAAAGTATCATACATAGGAAAGAATTATTTGAAAAACATTTTTCATTGATTCCGTAAACAAATGGAGCGTATTCGCTGAAAACTGTTTAAACTCTTAATTCGTTTATCAACATTGTTTAAATAATGATTAATTCTTTGAAATTTGCAGAGCATTATAGAAAAAAGTCACCGGAAGGATATTCTTACCTAATTCTGTAAAAAATTGCGCCTATTCGTTGAATAATAGCCAAACTTTACATTTTTTGATCGAAATTGCTTGAATAATAATTAATAATTCCTGAAAATTTACAAAACATAGTGAAGAGTAATCGGAAAGACAATCTCAGTTGACTCCGTAAACAAATTGTTCTGAATATGATTATGAAAATTGTTAAAATAATTCAGGATTATTGTAAATTTGCAAAGTATCATAGGAAACAGGTGTTCGAAAAGAATTCTTTATTTATTCGGTAAACAAATTCAGCCTTTTCTTTAAAAAATAGCCAAACACTTTATTTATCAAACTGTTTAAATAATGATTCATTCTTGGAAATTTGCAGAGCATTATAGCAAAAAGGCCCTGGAAAGATATTCTTACTTAATTCTATAAAAAATGGAGCCTATTCGTTTATTAATGTAGCCGAGCTCGTAATTTTTAAATCGAAATTGTTTAAATATTAATAAATTCTTGTAAATTTACAAAGAAACATAGAAAGCAGTCATCGGAAAGATTTCCTTAGTTGACGTCGCAAACAAATTGAGCCTATTCGCTGAAAAACAACCAAACTCCGAATATGTTCATGAAAATTGTTTAAGTAATTAATAATTATTGTATATTTTCAAAGCATAGTAAAGAGTCATCGAAATAATAATAATAATAATTAATGTAAATTTCCAAAGCATGATAGGAAACAGTGACTATTTGAAAAACATTCTTTATTGATTCCGTAAAAAAATGGTGTCCATTCGTTGAAAAATAGCTAAACTCTAAATATCTTTATGAAAATTGTTGAAATAATTAATAATTATTGTAAATTTGCAAAGTTACGTAGGAAAGACTTATTATAAATACATTCTTTTTGGTTCTGTAAACAAATTGAGACAATTTGTTAAAAAATAGAAAACTCTGAATTTCTTTATGGAAATTGTTTAAATAAAATCAATCTTGTAAATGTACATAAGCAACAAATAAAAAATTCATGAGAAAGACTTTTCTTAGCCTCATGAAAAAAATTAATCGGAAAAATATTCTTGGTTAATTCTATATAAAAAATTAGCTTATTTGTTGAAAATAGCCAAAATCTGAATTTGTAAAGCAACATAAAAAAGATTATTCGGAAAGACATTCTCAGTTCACTCCGAAAAAAAATTGTGACTGTTGCTTGAAAAATAGCCAAGCTCTGGATAATTTTATGAAAATTGTTGAAATAATTAATAATGAATTTAAATGCGCAAAGTATAGGATAAAAGAGTTATTAAAAATACATTTTTGGTTGCTTTCGGAAACAAATTGAGCCTGTTCTTAAAACATAGCCAAACTCCTCATTTGTTTATGAAATCTGTTTGAATAATTAATAAGTCTTTGAAGTCTGCACAAAAATATAGCAAAAAGTCACCGGAAAGATTTTCTTAGTTAATTTTGTAAAAAATTGAGCCAATTCATTGAAAAATAGCCAAAGTCCTGATTTGTTTATGAAAATTGTTTAAATAATGAATAATTATTGTAAATTCGTAAAGTACCGTAGGAAAGAGTTATTGGAAATACATTCTTGGTGACTCCGTAGACAAATTGAGCCCATTCGTTAGAAAATGGCCAAACTCTTAATTTGTTGAAATAACTAATAATTATTGTAAATTTGCAAAGGAGCGTGGAAAAAAAGTCATCAGAATGATATTCTTAGTTAATTCTGTCAAAAGGTTTGGCCTATTTGTTACAAAATAGCCAAATTCTACATTTTTTAATGAGAATTGTTTTAATTATTATTAATTCTTTTGAATTTACAAAGCAACATAGAAAAGTGTCATCAGGGAGACATTTCAAAGCATCATAAAAAAAATTAATCGTAAAGATATTCTTGGTTAATTCTATAGAAAAATTTAGCCTATTCGTTGAAAATAACCAAAATCTGAATTTTTAAAGCAACAAAGAAAAAGGGTCTTCAGAAAGTAATCTATAATTGACTCCCTAAACAAATTATGCCTATAAGTTGAAAAATAGCCAAGCTCTGGATATTTTGATAAACATTGTTTAAATAATTAATAATTATTGTAAATTTTCAAAGTATCATACATAGGAAAAGTTGTTTGAAAAACTTTTTATTGATTCTGTAAAAAAATTGCAGAGCATTATTGAAAAAAGTCACCGGAAAAATATTCTTACCTAATTCTGTAAAACATTGAACCTATTCGTTGAAAAAAAACCAAACTTAAAATTTTCTAAGCGAAATTGTTTAAATGATTAATCATTCTTGTAAATTTACAAAATATAGTAAACAGTCATCGGAAAAACAATCTTAGTTTACTCTGTAAACAAATTGTTCTGAATATGTTTAATGAAAATTGTTTAAATAATTAATAATTATTGTGCATTTTCAAAGTATCATAGGAAAAAGGTATTTCAAACAAAAAACTTTTATTCATTACGTAAACAAATTGAGCATATTCTTTAAGAAACAGCCAAAATATTAATTTGTTGATCAAAATTGTGTAAATAATCATTCATTCTTTGAAATTTGCAAGAGCATTATAGCAAAAAGTGACTGGAAAAAATGGAACATAGTCGTAGAAAAAGTAGCCAACCTCTTTACTTGTTGATCGAAATTGTTTAAATAATTGAAAATTCTTGTAAATATCTTTATGAAAATTATTGAGATAATTAATAATTATTATAAATTTGCAAATTCACGTAGGAAAGACTTATTATAAATTAAATTATTTTTGGTTGTGTAAAAAAATTGAGCCACTTCTTTAAAAAATAGACAAACTCTGAATTTGTTTATGAAAATTGTTGAAATAATTATTCAATCTTGTAAATGTACGTAAGCAACATATAAAAGATTCATGAGAAAGACTTTCCTTAGCCTCGTAGAAAAAAAGTAATCGGAAAAATATTCTTGTTTAATTCTAATTAATAATTCTTTTAAATTTACAAAGCAACCTACATAAGATTCATCGGGAAGACATTCTTAGTTGAGTTCGCAAAAAAATTGTGCCCATTTGTTAAAAAATAGCCAAACTCTGAATATGTTTATAAAAATTGTTTAAATTATTAATAATTATTGTAAATTTGCAAAGCATCATACAAAAAAGTAATCGGAAAGATATTCTTAGTTAATTCTGTAAAAAATTGACCTATTTGTTGAAAAACAGACAAAAGCCTATTCGCTAAACAATAGCCAAAAGTCTATTCGTTGGAAAATGGCCAAACTCTGAATTTGTTTTTGAAAATAATTTAAATAATTAATAATTATTCAGTTAGCAAAATATTGTTGCAAATTCATCGAAAAATTAAAAATATGCAAACTCTAAATTTACTTATGATAATTGATTAAATAATTAATCATTCTCGGAACATTCACTAAGCATCATAGAAAGAAGTCATCGAAAATGAAATTTCAATTGCTCGAGATTTCAAAAATAGCTTAAACTTGAAAGAAATCATATTCGTCGAAAATGTAACTAAAATATTTAAAATATGGACAATCTGAATTTACTTATGAAAATGGTTTAAATAATTAATAATTCTTGGTAATTTACCAAGCATCATAGAAAAAAGTCATCGAAAATGACAATTGCTTAAGATTTCAAAAATAGTTGAAACTTGGAAGAAGTCATAGTCATTAAAAATGTAACTAAAATATTAGTATCAATATTTTCATCGATAACGTAAACAGATAGATAAGCGTGTGGCTCGAGAGCACTCACACTCTCGGATCTACGACACAACACTGACACTGACACTGACATAAACATGCACTGTGTAACGCAGTAACAGTACTCATAGCAACTTTTAAAGATAGGGAATATGTAAACAACAGAATTTATCAAATAAAGCGAAAAGATAATAATTAAAACAACAAATAGACTAGAGATTTTAATAGGTTCAACACGGTAGTTGTATCATATTTTGGGAAAATTCTAAAGGCTTTAAGATCATTGCTAGGTAAAATGAGCTTACACATGGTTTATATAATTCCGTTTTAAAGTAACAGAGCGATAAAATTGGGAAAAGAGATATGCGATAAAATAGACAAAAAAAATCTTATTTTTGAAATCACATGTAGAAGCTGCAATGCAGTATACATAGGGTCAAACAAGAAGGGCCCCTAGAAATAAGGAGAGATGGACACGAAAATAATTATAACAGATATGAGAAATACCATGGTGTACTTTCGAAACAAAAAATCATACACGGACATGACTTAGATGGAAATGATGTGAAAGTTGTATTCAATTTTTATAATAAAGAGTATCATTTTGGAATTTCTGTGTTTTTTTGTTGTTTAAACAATATAAAAAGTATGTATGAAGATTTTCAAATAAGTATTGAAGATCAACACGTATACCAAAAATGTAAATAGTATCTTATTAATTAATTTCATTTTCATATCTAAATTCTAATTAATATTAGGCATAAGAGCAAAATATTTACCAGTTTCTTCCTATAAAAATTTCCTATTGAGGAGGTCTAAATAAACTTTGAAACATGTTGGTTCCCTGTAGTATAAAAAAGGCGGAGAATGAATAAGGAAAAGAATGAGAAGTTTGATTTGGTTGACTCTTTCTTTTTTTTTCTCTCTTTCCCTTAGTTACATAACTCTATTTACTGAGCCGAAAAAATTGTTTTGTTTAGAAGCATACTTGTCTCGTTTCATAGATTTTTGTGTAATTCTGTTACACAAGTTGACTTTTTTGAATTTATGTTTTTAAAGATTTTCTCTAATTTGCTGTTCATAACCAAATACAGGTCACATTTCTTAATCGATTTTGATTGTTTTTTAGGTTTTCGTAGGGTCGGAAATCATCTCCATGGCCAACCATACCACGCAGTCTTTAAAATCTTATCAAAGCGTATCTGGGTTGAGTTTTACTCGGTGATCACCAATCCTCTCGGCCTGTCCACTGCTTGCCTCCTTCGGTGAATCAGTAATTTTTTAATAATCATAAAATTATAATAAATATGTATTTTCAAAACCTTAAAATAATTTTTAACAAAAATTACTGATTAAAGGTATCAGATTAAAAAAAAAACAAATTAAAAGGTTACCCTAGCAAGCGTCACCTCTATTCGTGGCCTATTTGGTCCTGACTCAACGAAGGAGGCGCAATCATCGGACTGGCCTACAGTGAATGAAATCAGGAAATTCATATTCAAAAAAGTCTACAGCCCTTATTTTTTATCCGCTTAACTTTCTTTTAAATTTAATATAATCAAATTTTTAATAGATATACCAGACGCGATTTTTCTGATTTAGATTTATTTATATATATATATTTATTCAACTTTAAGTGTATCTTAAATCCATGAAGGGGCACCAAAAGCATACAAATACCACAGCGCCACAAACAAATAAAGTGTCGTGAGCAAGAAACTAGACCCCAGCTATCCTATGGGTTTTGACCCGCTGATTACGAATCCGAAGGCCGTTTTATCAAATTGTCTCTAGTTCTTACATAACCTCAAAATTTTTTTTTTTTTGTTGAAAATTTCATATTTTTTTCAGATACTGTAATTTTTCAGATTAGAATCAGGAAAAGAGCACAACTATATATTTGCGTGATAAATAATACAGCCCAACAATAAAAAAGTAGTTGTATTCAAATATATTTAGATACTACTGCCATTTTAGGTCAGCTGCTGTGAAAACGTCACCGAAATTCAGGATACATATGTTTTTCTGAACATCACTGTGAAAATGTATCACGTTACATTTAAGAGCAAGTTTGGGATGTTTTTTACGTCATTAGGTGATTATATGACAAACTTTGCAGATTAAAACTTTTAGAAAATAAAAGTGTACGCAATGATA
This sequence comes from Andricus grossulariae, assembly GCA_011634705.1. NCBI lineage: Eukaryota > Metazoa > Arthropoda > Insecta > Hymenoptera > Cynipidae > Andricus > Andricus grossulariae. Next base: position 38,223,485 of record JAABKJ010007545.1, on the reverse strand, counting down.
GATTAAGTCCACGATAATTAAGTAAGAACAGTTTATAACGTTTATATTTTAGAAAGTCACTAAAAAAAAAAACTTGGGTATCAAGGTAACACAACACAAACAAAAGATGTAACACAGAGATTGTATCGTATTTAAAATCAAATATTAACAAAACCAACAACTTGATCTTATGAGATGTCTCTTTTCATTGTCCAACAATAGTCGGCCATCTTACTGACATCGATTTTAGTAAAATATGTGCAGCATTTGACTTATAATGGTAGTTTTATGTAAACATTTATTTCGGAAACATGTTTAATTGTGCTCTTTGTCTGATTTTAATTCGAAAAATTATATTGTTATAGTCTATTTTTCAGAAGGGTAGTTAAATTATTTCTCGGTCGACTACTTAGTTTTTCGTTGCAATAATAAAAGTTTATTCAAAGGTATTCTGTGACTTCAAACAAGTTCAGACTTATGAACTAATTTATAGAATATAAGTTTGACCATGCGGCTGACCAACTACGAACCGAACGACTCTCGATGGGACTTATCGCAGCGCATCGCATAAACAAAGCACTTGTTTAATTCGAAATCGCGTAACCAGCTTTACTGACCGGGAACTTATTTCCTCGGCGGACATACGTCGACATACGCCAGCAAAGAAGATGAATCGATCGATTGCGAATCATCTCCAGAATCAATATCTCTCGGCGTCTCAACGACAACTGAATTCAGCCTCCCCACGCGCGCCCTCTAACCCTCTTTCCCGACTTTTCTACAGGGTGACAACTTAATACAACATAAGTCTTGCTCTAAATAATAATGTTAAAATTATGACTCTTACAATACTTTTCGAAAAAAATGAATTTTTCACAAAAAATAAAGTTTTTGAGGTTACGTAAGAAGTAGAGCCAATTTGATAAAACGGCTTTCGGATTCGTAATCAGCGGGTCAAAAACCATTGGATGGATGGGGTCTAGTTTCTTGCTCACAAAACTTTTTTGTGGTGCTGTGTAATTTGTATATTAATCAACTTAATTGTTATAAACAAATAAGATGAACAATTTAACAATGGAGTGGTTTAATAATCCAAAAAACTTTTTTTTCACTTGAACTGCTATAGTTTTATCAAAATTTTCTGTAAAACTGACCTTTTTATTACAAATTGTATAAACAAAACAGAAAAATTGTCATGGTTGTAATCAAATTTTATGAAAAAAAGTAAAAGCTTGAAATTTCAGTGTTGGAAAAAAATGATTTTTATGTAAGTTACTTCAATTTGACTGAAGAAATATGGTAAAGTACGAATGCTGTTCAGAATGAAAGTCCTCCATTTTCATTCAAAAAAGGGCGTTTTTGGTATTCCAGTGTAAAATTTTTTTTTTTCCTTCCATTCACTGTAAATGGCTCATGAAAGTAGGTTGACCACGAATATTTGTCTTAAATTGAACTTCTGTATTTGCATAATTAAATTGAATAAACAAAAGCCATTTTTCGACTCGTGGTTTATGAATAAAAAAAAAAAGTTATTTTGAGGCAGTCTTGCATAAAAGGCTAAAGATTTTAAGCGAAAATGCTAAAATTTTGCTTTTGTTTATCGAATTTGTTCATATAAAATGAAAATGGTTAATACTTATCAATTTTTTGCAATGAAGCCTCTCCGATAACGCATTTTGTGGCCGACTTCCGTTAAAAACCACAGATTCTGCGTTAAAATTCCAAACTTTTACTTTCATTTATAAAATTTGTTTATAACAATGGCAATTGGTAATATGGTGTCCGCTAAATATTATTTAGTGAACACATTTTCAAATTCTTCTAGCAGCTAGATGTTCACATTTCTCCCTTGCTAAGCAAACCAATAAATATTATTATAATACGCGTCTTTTTCGTGATTGGTTCGCGAATGTATAAAGATGTCTGTCTATAAAAGGACGGTCAAGAAGCCGGAAGGAATCAGAATCCCGTATTCCCTCTCGATGTGAGCATGGACACAGAAAATAAATTAGAGTTATCCAACAAGATTTCTCTTGTGTTTTTTTTGTCTTATACGTATTTTTCTTTGCTTTTGTTCATGTTATTCCTCTCGTATGCCATCTTCCCGTAAAAGACATCGACTAGGAGGACGAAGTCCATCAAACCCAGAATGACAATTTTTGAGTCAACAATATTTGGTAGTTAAACCTCTCAGGTAACGCATTTTGAGACAAACTTTGCGTTTTATATTCCTAATTTGTTTATAAAAATAACATTTGTTAATACTCACTAATGTTTCATAGTAAAGCATCTCCGGTAACGTATATTGAGGCAGACCTGCGTTAAAAACGAAGATTTTGCGCGAAAATGCCAAAATTTTCTTTGTGTTTATCTAATTTGTTTATAAAAAATGACAATTGTTAATACTCATCAATTTTTCGTAGTTGAGCCTCTCCAGTATTAATGAGAATATACAACATCTAGATATCTAGAAGCACATTAAGCAATGAAACTAAAAGTAAAAGGTCATCTTTACAAAAAATTGCGAATGTATGAATTATTTGTGATGGTTCTTTATAACAATAATAGTGAACAATTTTGTACATAATTGAACCAGTGCATTGTTAAATTGTTTACTGAATTTGTTTATAAGAATTAGGTTCATTATTACGAAATTTATTCTTATTCTGTTAGTGCCCCTGAATGAAGGACTTAAGCCGCTTTCTGATATGTGGCGGTTGCTCCTGAAGACTAAATGATGAAGATGAACAAAGTTAAATGAAAAATTTGGCCTTAAAGATGTTTTAAAAATTAAATTATCTTGAATGTTATTTTTATCTCTTAAATGGAGTGTTATTAAAGGAAATTATTTTTGATGTGGTTCGTAATAAAATATTTCGATTTGCTTTCCCCCACGAAAACGAAAATTATTACAAAAATCATTCTGAAGGACGAACAAAATATTTTATTCACATAAAAATTTGCATAAATCGTGTTCGGGTACTGGAAAATATAATCTATTGCACAAATTTCCACAAACTTCTGCAAGTCAAGTTTCTCACGAGTTTTTTTAAACAACCTAACTAAATTTCTAAAACTGAGAACCTTATATGAATGCACTTTTTATTCGTTATAACTAACGAAGCTGCACTTTACAGGATTTAAAATTGCGCTTAACGTCTGTGAAAAAGAAAATAATGGCTAGTCTTAAAATACTACATAATCTCTTATACTACTCAATTGCCCACCCGCCTAGAATAAGAGGTGAACTCACACGTAAATAGTATTATAAGAAAAGTCACCACTTTAGTGTTTAATAACTGTGCTTACTTTTTACATTCCCATCCAGAGAAGGTATTACATTTGTGTAGAATTTGACCCCCCCCCTCCCATTTTTTGTCAAATGTCCATGTTTTGAGACCTTCGAACCCTAAAAACAGGTTTTTACGAATGTGTACGTATGTCTGTCTGTCTGTATATATGTATGTCTGTCTGTGAGCATGATAACTTTCGAAAAACTACAAGATTATCATAACGACTTCTTAAATTTTCTTGAAAAATGTAAAATTCACATTTTTATTGCACAACAAATAATGAAAAATACCAAATTTAATTTTACGGTCAAGCTGTGCAAGATACGATAAATGATGATTAAACAAAAATTGTGCAATCAAAAAAGATCTACAAATTTGTTATTGGTCACTTTTTGATAGGATGTGCACTTTTTGTTTTATTCGTATAAAATAACATTAGCATAAAAAAGTCGGCCCGATAAGTGGGCACATTCTCATAAAAACTTTACTTATTTAATTTATTTTTCATCTCGTGTGTGGGTTTTCAAAATTATTAAAAAATTTATCATATATATGTTCCAAAAACGACTTACATACTTTTTTTTCTCCCCTTTTCAGATATTTGAAAAAAAATATTTCTTATTGTATGATTTATTAGAAAGATACGGAAATATACGCTGAAGTAAAGGAATTTCCTTCTTCAATCTGAATCAAATACCAATTTAGTCATTTTTATCTGAAGAACATAGAACATAACATTTGGTCTTTGCGAAGCGCGACGACCAAATCGCGCGCCGTAAGCGCGCTCGAACTTTTGGGTTTCTATTATACGATTAACAGAAACGAGCGTGGAGCGCGAGGTTTACATGATTTTCAAACCAAATATCGAGCGCGAGTGTCTTGAGGAGAATGTGTTCCTTAAGGTCGATAGAACCTTAAATAAATTAGTTCTTCTTTTTATGTAAAACTGACATAATTAAACCAAAATCATGTCATAACGATGAAGCTTACTAAGAGAGTATCAGCCCGCGAAGCGCGCAATAGCGAGCACACGAAGTGGGAAAACCTAAACGAACCGAGCTTAAAACGTCAGGCAAATGTGTCCGAGCGCGTAGCGCGAGGTGAATACATTATTGAGCGCGAGGCGCGAGATGAATACCTAATCGAGCGCGAAGCACGAGATCCAACAGGTGCGCGCCCTAGGCACGCTCAAACTAGCGAGCCGCGCGAGAAGCGCGCGATTAGAATGTGCCCACGAAGCGGGAAGATTTTTTTATACTTTAAGTCTCTTTAAATATTAAGTAACTGATTCAGTCTTAGCCCACTGACTGACCTCAATACAATTGTTTTACAATTATTATTCACGTTGATTCAGACTTGACTAAAATCATCGGAACAAACATATTTGGAAATGTTTTCCAGTGAGTTCAAAGAAGTTTGAAATTTTTAACAGTATTTTTGTTAAATTAAATCTTTCCTTACATTCATAAGTATTCCTTATTATAAACACGCATCAGAAAATAATTTTTAATTGTTTATACCATATAAATTTTATAACTTCAAATAAATTTATTTGAAATTATTTGGAATCACTTATTTAAGGAAAACTACTGTTAATTTTGAAGAATCAAATTGCTACTGTTTATTTGTCATACAAAATTTATAAATTTGTATAGACAATTGATACTTACTGTCGCACAAGTAATTATAATAAGAAATATTAGTAGGGAATTATTTATTTTAATAAAACTACTGGTAATTTTTTTGTAGAGAACGGGCGGTCAGATGGAGTGGTGGTAGAAATTTGGGGATTAAGAATATGGCGAGGGGGAAATATCTGAAAAGCATCCGCGGAGAAAATCCTGCCAAAGAAAAGTCCAGTGATATAATTTTTTAATAACCTTTTCCACTAAAGAAATATATAACCCTTTCTAGATTCAATAGTTATAATTTCACAAAAAATCGTGTAGAAAAGTTTTGACTATATTTAATTTTTAACGATCCCTGCGTAAAAAAAATTTTTTTATAGATATTTTTCTCATCATAATAATTTTGAATTTTAAAAGACCGCCCCCACGATTATTATATTTTTTGCGCAAAATATGCGCATACTATGTAAGAATAATATTCCGCAAAAAAAAATTCCTGTAATACCTTTTTTTGGTTAAATTTAGTTGAGGCTCCCCGTGGAGAGGTTTGAAAGGCTGAGCAGAAAGTGCGTTACTACTTGCAGGGAACAATTAGCATATTGTAAGACATAAAACAGATAAATGCCCTATTTATCATCCTCGCAGGAAAAATTTGTTTAAAATCAAAAATTTTACATTATCACCCACTTCCATTAAACTTTATTAATATATTTTCAATTATCCATTAATAAAGAACTACATTAGTGCCATCCGTATTATAGAAAAATGTAGGCTTTGAAACGAAAAACAGATTACTATATTATTTCTATTACGAAATTTAGTGTTGAACTTTTAATTAAATACCGCACTTAGTGTAATAATAAGATATATATACTATTGCATATTCTAATTTTTGTATTAAGTACTATAAATAAACGGTCATATAGCTGTATTCGCTATTCGGTTAGTTTAATGTTTACTTTCAGATATTTACCTATAAAAGAATGTTTAGACTTGCAAGAACACTGAAAACTTTTCTATTTTCGTTTAGCATATGTTTAATTAAACAATTTTGAGAGAAATTCATTTCTAAAAATAGGTACTAATTTCATTTTATGCATACCATAAATTACTTACTGCTTACACTTTTCTTTAATCTGTAATGAATTAGAAATTTTGGGTCAGCACTACAATTTCAAAATCATCATGTTCATTAGATCTTCCATTGTCAGGGAGGATGGTATAACCCCCCCCCCCCCTTGACTACGCATCCGTAGCAGATGGCTTATAGAAAAAGAGAAAAGAGGACAACGTAAGACGAGTGCAGGTGAAAGTAGTTGATCGGAGAGCGAAAGGAGAAGAGGAAAGATGGAGGTGACTGGAATAGAGGATACAAAATAAAATCAGAAGAAACAGGATGAAGAAGAAGAAGAGAAGTAGGAAGTGATAAAGTAAAGGTTTGAAAGCAGAGAAAAATAAAGTGGCGCAAAGTGAAGAATGTTAAAAAAAAGTGGAGCTAAAGGGCCATTCATAAAAATTCGAACGGCCCCTCAGTGAATTGTTTGAAATGAAGCGGAATGCATAATGGCTTCAGTGAATAAAGATTAGAGACAGTTCGACTAATCATGTGAAGTTTTTAGTTAGAGAAAAAATGGATGTAAGGTGGTGTAGTTTGTAACGGAGTCCAAGGTATAAGTGAAAAATGTGAGTAGCTCGTCTAATGACGTAAAATAGAAGTAAGGAAAAAGTAGAGCATGCAAAAGTTAGAAAAGTAAAGCAAAGGTAAAAGCAGATTTTTTTAAGGATGAGATATGGAGATTGAAGTGAAATGAAGTTGTAGAATAATAAGTAAAGGACGAGTGACAGGTAGGATAAAGAAAAAGGTTTTTTTTCGAAGAAGTAGGCGAATAAAAAGTCTACGAATGATATAAGTTTCTGGTAAATTTTTGGTAAAGAGATAGAGTGGTTTGGAATTTAGGATGGTAGGAGTTAGTAGTAAGATCTATTTCGCTAAATTAGAAAAAAGGGGCGCTCGCCAGCCTGTGTAGAAGTAGCATAAAGACGTAGGTTAGGTTAGAATGGGGATAAAGAAAATAGTATAGAAGGGAAAATTAGTTATAATTACAATAAGTTAAGGGTAAGAAAATGTTGTGGAAGGAATGTAAATTATTCTTGGCCTATGGCTGAATAAAAACTTTTCATACATTTTTTAATGCTTTTTTTCGAAGATTTTAGTAAATTGTGAATCAAAATGAATAATAAAAAAACGGTATACTTAAAAACTGTAATGCCGTATAGTGGAGCTTGATGTCCGAGAGCGAATGCGAGAACCCCCTTTACAACCGGAGTCCTAAATTTTCAAGATGTTCATTATATCTTGCGTGCACATTGACTGTTGTCGAAATCACAATAAGATGAATAGATGCATGTTTGACATTCCTCTATATTGTCTTTACTTCATGCCTTAGCTCACTACACCTATGGATCTTGGTTGTATAGGTTGGCTGCAAATTCCGGTTAAGTGGACAAGCAATGTTAAAGATGTACTCTTCCACCTTTTTTCTCACGCATGACGATGTCGGGTCGATTGGCTCGGATATAATGATCCGTCTAGATAGTAATATCCCAATATAAGATGTAATCTTCATTTTCTAAATCAAGCACTGGAATGTATCTATAGAAAGGCATCCATTCTGTTAAGAGTCCTAGGTTTAGGGCAAGTTGTTGATGTATAATTCCCTCCACATAATTACATCTGTGCCTATATTCTCTCTGACCCATTACGAGACAACCATTAATAATGTGCTCGATGGATTTGTTGGGCACTGATTGGCGAAAAATGTAATTCAAGCATTTTGAGAAGAGATTACATGTATTTTAATTTTTATTTGAATTACATTGAAAGGTTTTGTGAATTATCCAATGTAATTGAATTACATTACAAATTACTTGTGTGTAAGTTGTATTTTCTACCAAATACACAAGGTCCAATTATTATTAATTTATTTGAATTAAACAGTCAAAGAGAGGTTTCGAGTGGACTGGAGTTGAGTAAAGTGGAGTGAAGTGGAGTGAATGGTCTGCGCAGTACACTTATATAGTACATGTGGCTACGCTGAAGACTTCTGATATGCTTAAAACTTCGCATTACAGCCATGTGATACATAGGGCTGCACAGTAGATTTCTGCAATGCGTAGAGCTGCGCAATGCTGTTCTACGACTCTACTCCACTCCACTCCACAGCTCTCTTGTAAAGCACCTCTGGTAAGTTAATGCTCAAACTAATTCTGAAGTGTATTTGGTAGAAAATACAAATTACATACAAGTAATTTGTAATTTAATTAAATCAAACTGGAACGAACGTAATTTCTCTCAAACGTCATTCAATTACATTGGAGTAAAATACATGTAAGTTGTCGTGTGTATTTGAAATACTTTGTGCCCAGCTCTGGTATCTGCACATAATAGACACCGGTCAACCACGTCTTGATATAAGACGTGTTTGCGATAACTTCTGGTGCTGACAATCCTGTCTTGAATTACAATGTCGAATCCTTCTGTTTCTGGAAATATGACTCCCTTTTTCAGCCAAATATTGGATGCCTCACTATGCACTTCATGATGATCTAACGTTTTGGGGTGCTCGTCGTAGATGGCTTTTTATCTTCGTTGCGTTTCTAATTCCTCTATGGTTTCCGCTCTGATATTCAAGGCCTACTCTGAGGACAAATTCAAGGAAGTGTAATCGAGATCCGCTTTACAGATGGTTTTGTAAAGCGCAACATCTTGCTTGCTGTTAAAATAGTCGCGCAACTGTATAACGCGTAACTTACACGGTTTCTTTACTTTTACAACGCCCCTACCCCCTCTATGTCGTGGTAGAACTATCCTGTAAATCACCGAATTACTGTGGTGCATTCGGTGCTTCATCATTTCTACGCAGATGGTTCTGTTCAACCTTTCAAGGTCGGTGTTCGACCATTTCATGAGCTTGAAGGAGTACGTAAGGACAAGGATGGCATAGGTGTTGATTTCTCTGATCTTGTTTGTCGAGTTAAGAGAACTCTTCAGAATCAATCTTAGCCTTGAAGTGATGGCAGTCGTTATGCTTTTCTTAACTAACGTATGCTGAATACCCATAGATTCGAGAATACCCAGGTATTTATATGACTCGCCCTCAGTCATTGCCTCGATGTTATTCTGCAACTCGCTTTTTTGCTCTGCGAACCCTAATTCTCGTTTGGCTAAGTGCAATGTTATGCGTTTATCTAGTTCGAACTCCATGAGGATATCATTGGAAACTTGCTTCATGGCATCGATCACTTGCGACTGTTTCTGGTCTGAACAAGCGTATAGTTTCAGGTCATCCATGTATAGAAGATGGGTCAGTTGATGACCATACTCATTATCATGTATTCTGAACTCATGAGAAATGCTATTTAGTATTTTTTTTCAACGGGTTCAATGCTGGGCAGAACCGTAATGCACTGAAGAATTCCCCTTGAAAGATACCTTCGTAATGCATCATAGCAACAGCGTCTATGGTGACTAGATCTATACTGACCCGCGAGAATTGACAACATCCTTTTTGTTCTTCTGCAAGGATGTCATTCTCGTCAGAGTGAGAATATGCCTTATCTGTAATAATAGCTATAAGGCATTTATAAATTATTGGTAGACAGGCTATCGGTCGAAATTCATATGGATTTCGAGCGTCTGATTGTTTGGGCAACATATACGTAGTACCTTTGAACATAAATCCTGACATCAGATCTGGCTGTTTGATGATCTTCTGAAAACACCTGGCCAACGCAGGATGCACACTCGTTCAGTACTCGTTTCAGTCAACTCCATTTCAGGGATATTACTTGCTCTTGCTTTCTCTAGTTGGTACCCCGCAGCGTCTAAATGGCTTCTGTTCGTTCTTCTTCGAACACCGGACCAGTAGTTAGTTATATCTTCCAATTGAGGGACTTAGGTGTGTCCATAATCTCATCTAATATTGCTAGTGCCAAAGTATCGATGTACCGAAGGTGGCTGATTTTAGTAACATGGCGTATCAGCTTTCTGGTTCTATTTTCTTTTTTATATTGAGTCAGTCGACCCAATTTGCACCTTACTTTGCTGACATCCATTATTCAATTTTGCAAGTTTACAAAGTTTTAGAAATAAGTCAAGTAAGTTTGAGAGATATTTAGAAAATTTGAAAAAATGCACAAATTTATGGAAAAAATTCAAATTTCTTTTCATTTTGAAGAGTCAATTTTTAAAGAAAATAAAAATAAAATCTGGAAGATTTAAAATAAATTTCTTAAAGATTTTTCAACAATTTTGGGGTAAATTCGAAACATTTGCAACGATATTTTGAAATTTAAAAAAAAAACTGAAAAAAAAATTTTAATTGTATAAGATGTCAAAATATTTAAAACAAAATGTGGATTTTTGAAAATTTCAAAAATGAATTTGGAAATGGTGTAAGCATTTTGAAAGATTTTTAGAGAATAAAAAAAGTATACATTGAGAAAGATTTAAAAAGTTTTGAATTATTTACTAAAATTTCGGAAAAGAATTCAGAAAGACGGAAGCAAAATTTTTCAATTTTGCAAGATTAAAAAATTTAGGTGAGGTTAGGATATATTTAGAACTTTTCAAAAGGTACTAATATTCCTGGAAAAATTTGAAATTAACTTTAATTTTCAAAAGTAGATTTAAAAAAATTGTGAATAATGTCAAAAGTCTTCTAAAAATGTCGAAAAAAATCTGGAAGATTTGAGGGCAATTTTATTCATTTTGAGATATTTTACAAAATTTAAGTGAAAATTCTAATCACTTTGATACAAAAATATTTCCTAATTTATTTATAGAATATTTTTTAATTTCTCTCGAGTAATGAAAATAAGTAAAGAAAATTCTTCTTTTTTGGTAGAAATTTAATCTTTTATGGTAAAAAATACAACTGTTCAGTTGGAATTTTTTATTTTTTTGCTGAGGATTCAACTATTTTGTCGAAAATTCGTCTTTTTTGGATGAATTTAACTAATTTGCATTTGAAATTAAAATCTTTTTTGGTTGAAATATTAACTGTTATAGTTTTAATTAAGAATTGAGATTTTTTGGTTGAAAATTCTAATACTTAGTTAAAAGTTAAACTAATTTGTTAAAAATTAATTTTTTGTTGTTGGAAATTCATATTTTCGGGTTCAAACATTAAACTGTTTTGTAGAAATTTCGTCTCTTTCGGAATTTTTGTTATCTATTTCGATTAAAAATGCAACTGCTTAAAAATTAAACTTATTTAGTTATTTTATTTAAAATATCTGAAAACTTGAAAAAATATTTTTGAAGCTTCTCGAGAATCTGACAGGAAAATTATATAATTATAACATCCATAACAATAAATATAAAAGTGGAAAATATAAAATTATGAAAGTGGATAGATATCATCCAGTAGTCGAGGATGGTTTTAGCCAGACAGAAAGTTACTGGATTGCACCGAACCACATAAATAAAATATTGACTCCCGTAGTGAAGAAAAATGTTCTGCACTTTAAATATTCAAAAAAATTTCAATTTTCTCAAGAGTCTGAGGAAAATGATATTTATGTAACCTTAGCAGTGAATCCTTCACACATAATCAAGAATTCAGTTTTAGTTGAAGGGCAGTAATAAAAAATGTCACATTTGTGTGCATAATATAAATGAGAAAAATTGAGGATTTATTCATGTGAAATTTTGTTATTCAACTAAAGCCAGACATATATCGCAGAATTAAAATTCATATTTGACATAAGAAAAAGTAACCTTATGGACAAATAACAATAAAATGTTGCATTTTTGCAACAGCTGAAAAATTATCATTTTTCAATGTTTTCATTGCATTATTCAAATTGAGTGATGAATTTCGGATTAGAAAATGATTAATTTTTGAAAAAAAGTGTAATAGTTGATATTTACACCCATACAAAGAAGTTGAATTTATAACCAAAAAATATGCATTTTCTACCAAAATAATTCAATTTTCTAACCAAAAAAGACGAGATGTGTACTTTCAAATAAAGAATATCAATTTTTTAACAAAAATGAAATGACTACATTTTCAGGCAAAAAAATTATGTATAGCAAAAAGTTAAACAAATTTTTGACAAAATATTGAAAATTTTAATTCAGAGAAATAAATTTTCTACCAAAAAAGATTAATTTTTAACAAAATACATGAATTTGCAATCAAATGTTTAATTTTCAAAGGAATATTCAACCCATAGTTACATTTTTAACCGAAGAGATAAATTTTCAAACAAAAGGTGAATTGGTCACCTAGAATATTAATATTCTACCACAAAAGAAAAATTAAAAAAAAAATACAGAAATTCTCAATTGAAGATAATAAATGTTATACCAAACATGAAGTAAAGGAATTTTCAGTTACAAATTCATTTTAACGAAAAAAAAAGAATTTTTAACCAAATAGTTACAGTTTTGATCAGAGATAATTAATTTTTAACCAAAGTAATGAATCTTTAACCAAAAACACAAGAGAATTTTTAATCCAACAGTTGAATTTTCTACAAAAAATGGCAAATTTTCAACAAAATAGCGTGACAAAAAAACTAATTTTCAAAAAAGACGATTAAATTTCTATTCAAAAATTTTCTTGGACAAAAAATGCAATAGTTATATTCTAGGATGAAGAAAAATAAATTTTTAATAAAGAAGCTAATTTTCAATCAAGAAAATGAAATTTCAACCAGAAGATTAATTTTATACAAAAAAATGTTATTCAACAAAATACATGATTTTTTAAATAAAACTTGAATTAAAAAAAACATTTTCAACCTAACTACTTTTTTTTCAAATCCGAAAGATTTGAGAAATTAATTTCCAACCAAAGAAATTAATTTCTAACCAAAAAATAAATTTTCAACTGGAGAAAATAAATGTTATACCAAACATGGAATAAATCCGTTTTTAGTTAAACAGTTATTTTTAACAAGAAAAAACGAATTTACAACAAAATTGTTAAATTTTAAAGGAAAATAAATTAATTTTCAAATGGAATAATGAATCTTCAACAACAACAAAAATTAATTTTCAACCAAGATGATTAAATTTCTATTAAAAAAATTTTTTGACAAACAATGCAATAGTTAGATTACAAGTTAAAAAAATTAATTTCGATTTGAAGAACTAATTTTCAATCGAAGAAATGAGTTTTCAACAAAATGATTAAGTTTATACAAAAAAATTAATATAAACAAAATGCATGAATTTTCAACCAAAAGTTGAATTTTTAAAAGAATTTTCAACATAATAGTTAAATTTTCAACAGAAAAAAATTAATTTTAAACAAAAAAAGACAAATAAAAAAAAATAGACGAATTCTCAACAAAATAGTTACATTTTGAACCAAATTGATGAATTTTCAACCAAAAAGATTAATTTTCTACCAAAAAAGATTAGTTTTAACAAAATACATGAGTTTTCAACCAAAACTTGAATTTTTAAATGAAGTTTCAACCTTATGGTTAAATTTTCAACCAAAGAAATTAATTTTCAACCAAGGCGAATAAATTTCTAATATGAAAAATTTTTGACAAACAATGCAATAGTTAGATTTCGAATTAAAAAAATTAATTTTTATTACAAAACCTAATTTCCAATCGAAGATATGAGTTTTCAACAAAATGATTAATTTTATACACAAAAAAAAACTAATTTAAATAAAATGCATAAATTTTCAACCAAAACTTGAATTTTTAAAGGAAGTTCCAACCTTATGGTTGAATTTTCAACCAAAGAAATTAATTTTCAACCATAGAAATTAATTTTCAATCAAAGAAATTAATTTTCAACCAAAGAAATTAATTTCTAACCAAAAAGGTAAATTAGTCACCAAGAAGAGTAATATTCTACCACAAAAGAAAAAGTTTCAATAAAATACAGAAATTTTCAAATGAAGAAAATAAATGTTAAACCAAACATGGAATAAATCAGTTTTAATTTAAAAATTTATTTTTAACAAGAAAAAAACGAATTTCCAACAAAAAAGGTGAAATTTTTAAGAAAACAAATTAATTATCAACTAGAATAATGAATCTTCAACAACAACAAAAATTAAGTTTTAACCCAACAGTTGAATTTTCTACCAACAAAAGGCAAAATTTCAACAAAATGGTTTAATTTTCAATCAAAAAAATTAATTTTCAACCAAAACGATTGACAAAAAATGCAATAGTTAGATTTGAAGTTTAAAAAATTAATTATTATTAAAAAAACTAATTTCGATTCAAAGAAATGAGTTTCTACCAAAAAGATTATTTTATACTAACAAAAAATTAATTTAAACAAAATACATCAATTTTCACCCAAAACTTGAATTAAAAAAAAAAAAATTCAACATAATACTTTAATTTTCAACCAAAAAATGAATTTTAAATTAAGAAAGACAAATTTTCAACAGAATAGGCGAATTTTCAACAAAATAGTTACATTTTAAACCAAACGAATGAATTTTCCATTAAAAAGATTAATTTTTCACCAAAAGAGATAAGTTTTAACAAAATACATGAATTTTCAACCAAATGGTTAAATTTTCAACAAAAGAAATTAATTTTCAACCAAAAAGGTAAATCAGTCACCAAGAAGAGTAAAATTATACCACAAAAGAAAAAGTTCCAACAAAATACAGAAATTTTCAACTGAAAAAGATAAATTTTCAACCAAACATGGAATAGTTAAAATTTCAGTTGAAAAAAAATTCTAGAACAAAAATTTTTCAGAAAAAATTGACAGGATGATTTGAAAAATAACTATTTTATATGTCCTGTAAATTCCAGATTGTTCCGTTCTTCTTGCGAAGAAATTAAAAATATGGAAAACCGTTTTCGGTAAGTTTTGATTTTCAAAGCAATCATTAGAATCTGAATAATAAATAAAAATATAGAAAAGCGGTTATCTTTCATTCATTGTAAAAATACCATTTTGACTATTATTTCACAATAGAGTAAATAGAAAAAATTGAATCATTCTCATTGGATTTACTGCAATTTTCTCACAATTATGAGGAAGCTTCTGTAAATTATATAAAACATTTTTAAATCATATAAGCCTTTCTGTAAAATCTGTAACAACATTTTCAAAAATGAAACAACTTTTTTCTATTTTTTTTTTTCAAATCAGAAAATGACACGCTCCATGATGCTTGTGCCAATAAAAACAAGACCTGATTAGCAATTGGATTGGTTTCAGGCTTGGAAGTAGCATCATTAGAAAATCTCGTATAGATAAAGAGACCATAATCTTAAAGAGATTCTAGTAAGAAGCATATGTCCCAAGAAGAATATCCTATAAAAGCTTTTATTTTTTTTAACGAGCATGCATTTCCGGTTTATTACTTGACAGAGAAAATGGATTACTCGTACCCGTTGAAAGTCGTTGTAAGCTCGCAGAGCTTATTGTTCATTGGGAGAATAAACTGCCCCTTTCCAGTGCAAAGGATATTATCCTGGATTGGAACAAGAGGTAATCTCTCTCCCTCCCATCAGGGTGCCAAATAGTGTTGTCATGTATTTGCATACAAAATCGCACTTGCTGGTAAGTAAATTTACCAGATAGTGTATAATGGCTTTCACTAGAGTAATTTATTACTCCAGTTTGGTCCGAATGTTCGATAGTTTGGGAAACGAGCCGAATGTTTCAAATTCCCCTAGGAAAGTTTTTGCATACCTGCTAAGGTATGGCACTTCATTATCACTCTCTTAATCTGAATTAATAGAAAATTTCTAATTGGTTGTAGTTTTATACATATTCGAATAGCGCTAAGCAACTACCTGCAGCACTAAACAGCTACCTGCTGTTATAGGTTGTAATTGGTTAAAAGTTGAAATACTTTGTTAAAAATTCATTGTTTTCGTGAAGATTTATATCTTTGGTTGAAAATTTACCTATCTTGTAAAAAATATGTTTCACTTTTAGTTGAAAGAGGTAATCTCTCTCGCTCCTATCAGGGTGCCAAATAATGTCATGTAATTGCATACAAAATCGCACTTGCTGATAAGTAAATTTACCAAATAGTGCATAATGGCTTTCACTAGCAAACCTGCTAAGGTACTGCACTTTATTATTATTAGCTAAATGTGAATGAGTAGAAAAATTCTAATTGGTTGTAGTTTTCTATATAATCAAATAGCACTGAGCAGCTACCTGCAGCACTAACCAGCTACATGCAGTTGTAAGTCGTAATTGGTTGAAGCTTGAAATACTTTGTTCAAAATTCATTTTTTGCTTCAAGATTCATCCCTTTGGTTAGAAATTTAACTATTTTGTTAAAAATTCGTTTCAATTTTGGTTGAAAATGAATTCTTTCACCTGAAAATTTAACTATGCTATTTTTGATTGAAAATTTATCCTTTCAAGTTGGAAATTCATTTTTTTTTAATTCATAATTTTAGTTAAAAATTAATTTCTTTGGTTGAAAATTGATTTCTTTGGTTGAAAATTTAACCATAAAGCTGAAACTTCCTTTATAAATACAAGTTTTGGTTGAAAATGTATGTATTTTGTTTAAACTAATCATTTTTTGTAAAAAATTATTCTTTTTGGTTGAAAATTCATCCATTTGGTTCAAAATGTAACTATTTTGTTGAAAATTCGTCTATTTTTTTTAATTCGTCTTTTTTGGTTTAAAATTTATTTTTTTCTGTTGAAAATTTAACTATTATGTTAAAAATTCTTCTAAAAATTCTTCTAAAAATTCAAGTTTTGGTCAAAAATTCATGCATTTTGTTGAAATTAATTTTTTTTTTATAAAATTAATCATTTTATTGAAAACTTATTTCTTTGATTGAAAATGAGGTTTTTTAATAGAAATTAATTTTTTTAACTTGAAATCTAACTATTGCATTGTTTGTCCAAAATTTTTCTTAATAGAAATTTAATCGCCTTGGTTGAAAATTAATTTCTTTGGTTAAAAATTGAACCATAAAGTTAAAACTTTCTTTAAAAATTCAAGTTTTGGTTGAAAATTCATGTATTTTGTAAACTAATATTTTTTTTTGCATAAAATTTATCCTTTTGGTTAAAAATTCATCCATTTGGTTCAAAATGTAACTATTTTGTTGAAAATTCATCTATTTCTTTGAAATTTGTCTTTTTTGGTTTAAAATTCATTTTTTGCTGTTGAAAAATTAACTATTTTGTTAAAAATTCTTTTAAAGATTCAAGTTTTGGTTAAAAATTCATGCATTTCGTTTAAATTAATTTTTTTGGTATGAAATCAATCATTTTGTTGAAAATTCACTTCTTTGATTGGAAATGAGGTTTTTTAATAAAAATAATTTTTTTTTTACTTGAAATCTAACTATTGCATTGTTTGTCAAAAATTTTTCTTAATATAAATTTAATCGGCTTGGTTGAAAATTAATTTTTTTTGTTGAAAATGTAACTATTTTGTTGAATTTTTGCGTCTTGTCAGTAGAAAGTTCAACTGTTGGGTTAGGAGTTCATTTTTGTTGTTGTTGAAGATTTATTATTCCAGTTAAAAATTAATTTCTTTTCTTAAAAATTTTACTATTTTATTGAAATTCGTTTTTTTTTCTTGTTAAAAATAACTGTTTAACTAAAAACGGATTTATTCCATGTTTGGTATAACATTTATTTTCTCCAGTTGAAAATTTATTTTTTGGTTAAAAATAAAGTTCTTTGGTTGAAAATAAATTTCTAAATTGTTTTGTGTTCAAAATTTAACTACTAGGTTGTAAATTCTTTGGAAAATTCAAATTTTTGTAAAAAATTCAAGTTTTGGTTAAAAATTCATGTGTTCTGTTTAAATTATTTTTTTTTTTTGTATAAAATTCATTTATTTGATTAAAAATTGAACTATGTCGAGAATTCTTTTAAAAATTTGAGTTTTCTTAAAAAATTCGTGCATTTCGTTTAAATTAATTTTTTTGTGTATAAAATTAATCACTTTGTTGAAAACTCATTTCTTTGATTGGAAATTAGCTTTTTTTATCAAAAATTAATATTTTTAACTTGAAATCTAACTATTGCGTTGTTTGTCGAAAATTTTTCTCAATAGAAATTTAATCGTCTTGGTTGTAAACTAAGTTTTTTGAATAAAAATTTGACTATTTCCTTGAAATTTTACCTTTTGTTGGTAGAAAATTCAACTTTTGGGTTAAAACTTTATTTTCGTTTTTCTTAAAGATTCATTATTCCAATTAAGAATTAATTTCTTTTCTTAAAAATTTAACTATTTTGTTGATAATTTGTTTTTTTTCTGGTTAAAAATAACTGATTAACTGAAAAAAGATTTATTCCATGTTTGGTATAACATTTATTTTCTCCAGTTGAAAATTTCTTTTTTGGTTAAAAATCAATTTCTTTCGTTGGAAATTAATTTCTAAAATCTTTTGGGTTTGAAAAAAAGTAATTAGGTTGAAGATTCATTAAAAAATTCAAGTTTTGATTAAAAAATCATGTATTTTGTTTATTAAACTTTTTCTGTATAAAATTAATCTTTTTGTTGAAATTCCATTTCCTTGATTGAAAATGAGCTTTTTCATTAAAAATTAATTTTTTTAAACCTGAAATATAACTAATTAATTTTTTATTGAAAATTCAAATTCAACTATTTGGTTGAAAATTTATCTTGTTTAGTTGAAAATTCAAGTACTTGTTCGAAAATGATTGTATTTTGTTGATAATTCATCTTTCTTTTTTTTTTCATCGCAAAAAATTGATCTTCTTGATTAAAAATAAACTATTTTGTTGAAATGTATTTTGCTAGAAATTCGTCGTTCTTGGTTGAAAATTAAAAAACTTTGGTAGAAAATTAAACTTTTTGGTAACAAATTAAAATATTAATTTACAAATTTGACAATTCTGTACGAATTTTTTTGGTTGTTCAAACTTATTTTCTTATTTCAAAATGTAGAAATGTATTGCTTTTTCCGTTCTTTTTTTTAGTTGAAAATTACTTTTTAAACTAAAAAGACGACTCCATTTTTGGTTGAAAATATATATTTTTCATTGAAGATACAATAATTATTGAAAATAGTAAATTTATTTCAATTTTTTTGAAAATAAATTTTTTTCTTATAAACATAAGCCTCATGTTAGGTGGAATGTATTGTTATTCATTATTCATAAAAATTTCAGTGAAAAAAGGAGGTTTTTTGAGAAATTGTGAAAAATTATTTTTTTTAAATCGAAATAACTTTACCATTTTGTATTATTTTTTGTGAATTTTGAAAGGCTAAAAAGCTGGATAAACTAAGATAATAAAACCTTTAATATCTCCAAAATTGCACGGTTTTTAAGTAAAATTTGCAAAATACTCCTTTTGCCACTGACATTCAAAAATTATCGTAAAAAGTGTAAAAATGTTGCTGTATTAATATAAAAAATACTAAGAAAAGTCTAAGAAGAAACGACTATGTCATATTATTATTAAAGAAGATAAAAAAGCATTTCTAAAAGTATAACTAACTTTTATCTGTAAAAAAGAATTTACGAATAATAACTTTATTTCTTTGTTGACATCGAGTTTTAACTTCGGGTGAGTCAGCTTTATTTAAAAAATTTTTATAAGGAATAAAAAAAAATACTCAAACCTATTTGCAATTATTTTTCAAAAACTCTATCCTTTCGTGACTGGATTGAATAAACTAGCGTAATTCGTCAACTATATCCCTAATACATTTTTCGATTGGAATAAAATTCAAAGAATTAGCTTATTTTCAAGATTATACATATTTTTCAACGAGCCATATTTTATAATTATGATTTTTATTTATTATTTCAAATTGCAAAACTCTGATAAGGTTCCCTAAAGGTAATATTTTGGAATCCTATAGAGATTTTTCTTTTTTATCGGCGAAGATTCTCCTTCTTTAAAAAATCGATGGTCCAAGAAACTCGCAATTTCTATACTGTTATATTTTTATTTACTTCTTTTTTTTATGTGCTTATTGTCATGGACTTTTCGTTATGCTTAATGGCCCACGAAGTATACACTGCGTTGAATTCAAGTGATAAGGAATAGTCTTCCATTTTCAGGTTTAAAAATTCATATTGTATGATTTTACATTTCACATTGTGTTTACGTGAAGCTATGAGTCAACCTTATGCAAAAATTTGTTGATATCATATAAAAAAATAAAATATATAATTTACCCTGTGAAACAATGTTGAAATGCAAGCTTCAGAGTTGATGTTGAGACTCACTAATGTACATAATACAATCACATTATTGATATTTATAACAAAGGGTATCAAATTTGGGTATAATATTTTTTAACAGTAATATCTGACACACTTTTGTACTTTGGTATGGCTTATATCCACGGACAAAATTAAGATTGAATAATGAAAATATTGTTACGAATACAGACGATACGATTTTCTTATTCAAACAATGATAATTTTTTTTCGTCGCAGGCTATAACTGCTTAAGTGGAGACTAGCACACGAAGTAAGGCGGCTCGCTGTCCCATGATAACATGCAAACGCGTGTAATCTTCTCCAAGGAAAATAAATTTCTCCTTTCTTATCATGTTTTTTTCAATTTGGTGTTGGTCACGTTTGTACTCTATTCGCTAGCCTCTCTCCAAGAGGAAACTATGAAGTACATTGACTGACGTATCTCAAAGAATTAAGTGTCATTAATTATTTATAAAATTAATATTAATACAAAATAGTCAGTTCTGGTTGAAAATGAGTCCTGCGAGCATCATCTTCTTTGCTCTTCTCTGCGTAGCTGTTCTTACTGAATACGTACAGACCAAAACCAATGACGACTGCGTTACTGGACACTTGAATGACCAATGTTGGCATGGCACTTGTTGTCCACAGCTCCACTGCGGCCGTAAGTTGATCACCATCTGAGCATAGTTTGAAATTATCCCATGAGGATCATGAAATTATCCCATGTAACACCCTCGTCTGACGATCACATCAGAATCAGGAAATGAAGCTGATGCAAAATATGATTACTGCCATTCACCTCACGTCACAGAAACAAGTTTTTTTGAGAAAACGAGCATTATTTATCATATTAAAGTTAGCAATAAGTTCTGTGATTACCAGATCATATTCACAAAAACTTCCATGATTGCTTTGTTTCTTTTTATTGATATAACTTCATAACCTTCTATACAATTTTTAATTTTTCCACTTTGAAAGTATACATTTTTTATTGCTGCGATTCAAGTTGTCCAGTTCCAAATTTTTAGTTGATAAACACATGAGGAAAAATACATGCATAAGGTTATAAGTTTTCATTTTTGAGAAATGCAGCTTCAACTTTTCATAAAGCCTGGTATAATCATGTGATTCATACCAGTAACCTATTCCTTTTAAATCATGTAATTGTCGGAGGTTGTGTTATCTGGGATAGTTGAAAATACTTGTATTGAATAATAAAACTTATTTTTTCTTATCAGATGATAATAAGTGTCATCATAATGGCTGATGCGATACAGATACAAGAAAGCTAAACTGTCCTGCTGAACCAATGCATTAAATTTCTTACGCATGACTTTCACAAATTCGAATTTCCAAATCTCGGCTCGACGACCTTCGCTTATCAGGATTGGCTGGGAAACCTGAACTATATTTATGGCCTTAAGCTTCTCAATTATCAAGTTAAGTTGATATTTCAATAATGCAACGTTTACCTTAGTTGTGTAAATTTACTCAGAGATTTTGTTCTTTTTTTCAAAAATTTTGTTTTGTACCCGCATTATCATTCTTAACAAACACTTAGAAGTTGAAGCGTCTTCTCATGTCTATTCAAATCATTTTCAAAACCTAAATTTCATCAATTATACACTTGCATTTATGTCGATTCCATTATTTTTGATCTTCTTTTGGATTATTGTGTGCTTAAGAACTACACTTTATACTGCTTTGATTTTTTTTCGATTACCTTCAAGGAAATATATATCGCGTTATCAGAAATATCGTGTTTTAGAATTAATTAGAAATATCCTAAGAGTAAGTTAGAAATGTAACGCTGGAAGTTAGAGGAGCGTAGCATGTAGACGCGACAGGCACGAGCATCAGAGGCACTCTAATCCTATTGGTCCAATATCGTTTCCGAAGGATACTATTGGATAGTATGGATCAATCAGGCGCGACCTTCGCGGCGGAGGCGGCGTGCGCACCCGGAGTGTTTTGCATAAAGTTGGCACATTCCCGGCGACGGGACTATTCGGCCTCCAGCCACACTCGGCGATGCTTCTATCAGATCAACTACTACTGTCTTTAAAAAGCACGCCTCTTTAACTGTCCAGCCTAGGGAAAGTCTACAATAAAGGAAAAAATAATTGTCTGTTTCAATAAAGCTGAAAATGTTATTTTATTTAAGTTTTTTTATTTGTCCTTCAGAGTATTTCGCAGGGGCTTTTAGAGCTTCCGTCGAGAGCCTCACATGAGGGCTTTCAGAGCCGTCCTTTTTCATTTGTCCTCATCCAAATCCATCAATAGAGACCCTCTCTAAACTTATCTCAATCAATGTATTTCATTCCAATTCAATATATTTCAGATGTCTCACTACATACTACGGTGATTTTTTGGGCACTTTTTTAATTCAACTTAGCACCCCTACAAATCGTTCCTTTTTCCGAGAAAATGACCTCTGATTTGACTCAGAATTAAAAAAATATATATATATTTGGAGGTCCCTCAAGGCCATTTCAGCGCAAAGATAGCCATTCCTAATTAAATTGACGCTATTCATTCATTATTCAATTCTGACGTGTATGAATTGTGTTCTTTGCAATTCAATATTGCGCTTAGATTTTTTTCAGATTTTTACAATAACATTCAGAGGTCGCTCAAGGCCATTTTAGAGGACAAATGGCCTTTTTATAATTGAATTGACGCTATTATTATTCATTTCTGGCGTATATGAGTTGTGTTCTTTACAATTCAATACTGCACTATGATTTTTTCCGATTGTTACAATGACATTCAAAGGTGGCTCAAGGTAATTTTCTTAATAAAATGTCAATTCAATTAAATTTTCTCTAGTTGTTTTTATAGAGAAATAGTGTTAATTTATTCATTTCGGCAAAAAAAAATTAGTCAAGTTGCTTGATAAATGTTGGTCATATTATTTGAAGAAAATTCAAGTTTATTTCGAAAAATTACTTTTCTATAAATTGTGTTAATGAAAAAACAGTGCTAACACTTGCATATTAGATGCTAGTTTATCGCCAACTAAGTTTTCCTCTTTCTTTTTTAAAAGGTAAATCATTGCCCGTTCTTTTGCACATATGATAATTGTTTTCTTGGTAATTACAATTTGACAGCTAAACTTGACCATATAATAATAAAGTTCCGATATTCTACTCTTTTAACGTTCTCTATTTCTAATTTAAAGCTAACATTAAAAAAAAATATCTACGATGAAAAAGACAAAATTTTTGAATGACCATTTTTCGCAAAATGACCTTGAATAACCGTAAAGTATTATATGACACACAGTTATTAAACCTTTCGACTATTTTTTTGCCGCAATGAATGAATTGACACTGTTTCTCAATAAAGAACTAAAGAAAATTTAATTGGATCAACATTTTATTAAGAAAATGACCTTGAGCCGCCGTTGAATGTCATTGTAAAAATCTGAGGAAAAAAATCAGAGTGCAATATTGACTTATAAAGAACAAAATTCATAAGAATCAGAAATGAATAATCAATAAATAGCTAATAAATAATTAATCAAGAATGGCCATCTTTGCCCTAAAATGTCCTTGAGCGACCTCTAAATATTTTTTCAAAATTCTGAAACAAATCAGAGGTCATTTTCTCGGAAAAAGGAAATTTTTTGGTATTTTGAAGAAATTTAAAGTTTTAAGGGTATTTAAAAAAATTCCAAAGAATTGACCAAAATTTAACCATTTTTAAGAGTTATCAAAGAATTGCATAGGATTTCAGATAACTTCAAAGAATTTTTAAAAGATATCCAAAATATCAGAGATGTTTAAGAGATTTGAAGGTATTGCAACAGGTTTATAGAGAACTTTAGGGAATAAAAAAAAATGAAATGCAATTTCAAGGGTCTTCTGGGTACTTCTACGGAATTTAGGTATTTCAGAGATTTTAAAGGATTACACCAGATTTAAGTGCTTCGAAGCGGATTTCAAAAGAAATGATATGATTGCAAGGGTCAATAATTATACACTTTAAAATATATCCATTCCAATATTGTAAATCTTTTTTTCAATTATTGTATGTTTAAGAACTACAAATCATATTGCTTGTATTTGTCTTTGATTATCTCTAAGGAAATCTATATTCCATTATCAGAAATATCGTATTCTAGAATTAAGTAGGGATATCTTGAGAATAAGTTAGAAATGTAATGCTGGATGTTAGAGAAGCGGAGCATGGACACGCGACAGGCACGAGCAGCAGAGACACTCTAATCTTATTGGTCTAATATCGTTTCTGGGGGGAAACTATGGATCAATCAGGAGTGGCTTTCGCAGACGGAATTACTACGCGCTCCCCGAGCGTTTTGCATGAAGTTGACACATTCCAGCGACGCTTATGCCACACTCAGCAACGCTTATACCACACTCAGCAACGCTTATACCACACTCAGCGACGCTTATACCACATCGACTACTACTACCCACTTGCCTGCATGTCGGTTGAACAGCACGCTTCTCTACCTGTCCAGACTAGGAAAAGTCTAGAATAAAGATACTGGCCGTTTCAATTAACTTTTCTATTTGTCACGCTTCCCATTTATTTATTATCTAAAGTCATTCATGCATATTGCCCTCTTCCTGTCCGTCAATAGAGGACCTCTCTAAACGAATCTCAGTTAGAATATTGGATTAGGTTGGAAAAATACACTAACTATTAAAATTTTGATTAAAAAATCTTAATGGTGGTAGACGAACGTAGCGCGCCACTGTTGCAAAAGTTCTGAATTCTGCCTTCAGAGAATCCAATGTAGCCCTTCAGAGTCTCTTTCTAGAGCCTCTAGTGCCTGCTAGAAGGACCTCCAGATAATGATAAATTCTTAGGGAAATTATGAACTGACCCCAAAAATTGGACACATTTTTTTGTCCGAAATTTCTGCGGGGTGACAGAAATTATTGTAATTCTGTTAACATTTTTTCTTTTTTTTAGAAAAATCAAAAAACATTTTTCCAACTTTTCGGAAGAATAATAGAAATCGTTCCATGACAATACAAACACGCGAGTAAAATCCGCCAATGAAAAATCATTCATCCGATCTTATGATTTTTGTGTAGCTTTGCTTCTTGGATATGCTGACTTGATTTATCAGCCTATTTAGAAATTCTACAATATTGCTTCTTATCGTTTTCATTAAAGTTGAAAAAAAAGTTATACAATCGAGTTTTCTTATAAAACATAGAGAATCCATGTATCCAAACTTATAGTATGGATCGTTAAAGTTTAGTAGTTTTACAATAAAAGATTGAAATGATGTTGAAAAGACTTCATATCAGTATCAGTAGATATTTGAAAAGATTCCAACGGATTTCAACGGATAAAGAAATATTCAAAAAAAAATTGTAATCTTTGGGAATACCTTGAAATATTTTCAAATATTTCAAGGAATTTCAGAAGATTTCGAAATATTTCAAGAACTTAACCAATTTCACCGTATTTTATAAGGTTAACGAGGATTTTAGTGATTTTAAAGGACTTGAAGAGCTTTTAAGAAGCTATTTTAAAGAATTTTCAAGGATCTCAAAGGTTTTTATAAAACATTCAATATTTCCAGGAATATCATCAGATTTATGAATTTTTATGTTAAATCAGGGCATTTTGTATAATATTTTATTGAAATTTCATAAACTTTATTAACCAGAATTGAGGGATTTGAAAGATTTGAAGAAATTTTGAAATATTACAAGAAATTTCAAAAATATTTCAACAAGTTAAAGAGATTTCGAAGGATTTGAAAGGTATTTCAAAATATTGTTGGGCATTTTCAAGAGATTTCAAAATTTATAAGGAATGTCTTGGGATTTAAATGATTTTCAGAAATTTTAAATTTCAGTTTGTTTCAAAATAATAATCCCTAAATTGTTATTTATACATTAATATTCAGAACTTCCACTTAAAAATTGAAAAAATTGAATTGCAACAATTGAAAGTGTAAAGTTCAGAGTTAAAGTTAAGGAATGTTTGATTAATAATTGCTAAAAATTAATTTAAATTTTTCTAATCAATAGGTTACAAATGAAATATTATAAATTGAAACAATATTTAAATACGAATCGAGATTAAATAAAAGGGTTTATTTGTAGGACTATTAACTTCAAACTAAATATTTTTCATGTTTTTGTGAACATCAAAGTACGTATATTTGTTCTGACAAATTTTTAATTCTAATTTTTTTCCAAACTTTATTTTAGTGATTTTTATACTATCTTAAATCAACGCATGTATGGTGGAATTTTTATACATTTTTTTTTATACATTTTTTATATTTTCTTATAATTTTTGTAGGTTTCGTTTTGAGTGATCGTTAATTTGAAAAGAAAATATTTCATATTTAACATTTTTTCACAAATTCAAGAATCTCGAATTTAATTTTCATATTAAATCAATTTGCATTTTTTTTCTTAAGATAGGGTAGATGGACCGCCGAACATAATTGATTTCTTTCAATATCCTCAAAATTATGAAAACAATCTGCAATTTGCGAAAACAGTAGCATTAGTGTAATTTTATTAAAAATAGAAGTAAAATAGATGCATCGTTGAAAAAGGTGTTAAAAAATGTCAATAATGTCATGAGGCTGGGGCCTAAAATGGTACTATCTTTATTGTAAATACAAAATTTCTACATTTCTTTAGGTAATTGAATTTGTGTAATTTTCTTGACTTAATATTAATTTTTGTATTATGTATATAATCTGCGGCCGAAGAAGTGTTTTTCAGCTATCAATTAATTAAAATGATTCTTGCAATTATTAAGTAATGCAATTTCATTAATTTTATTCTTGCTAATTAATTAATTTTATACTCTTGAATATCAATATTGATAATGAGACTAAATTATTTATCTGAATGAGTCTTAATATCGACACTAAATTCAAAATTCTTTTGGAAAATATTTCGACTTTTGATTGTATAATTTCAATGATATGATAAATAACAGAATTTGTTATTCACTTTTTTTTATGTGTGATAATTGATTATTATTTCATTTTATTCATGTGTTTGAAACCTCAAAATAGAACGCTATTCAAATTTAACACCTTCTTATTGTTTGAATCAACTTAAAAATGTTATACTATCTTATTTTTTTATGAAAATTTTCTATCTGAAAAAAATTGTATTAATAATAATTATTAATAGTGATTAGATTAGTATTTTGATCTTTTCCATAATTATGTAACAAAATATCCATAAAAACAAAGTTTTTTTAAACATTTTTTTTGTGACATATCCCAGGAGATCCCAAGGTCATCACATCCTAGAATATTCTTACGATGTCCCATATTTAAAATGCAAGATATGCCAAGGATGTTCCCAAGATATCCTAATTATACAATTTTCTATAATCCTGTAAATTCATATATTTACCCTTTGCAAATAAATGTATACTCTCTGTGCTTTAGATAAACAAACTCGCATCATTATTTCACCAACAATATTTTCCCGGAGCTATACAAATAAGAATCGAAGATAGTATGTAGAACCTGTCTTCATGCCTTTTCAGTCTTGTCTTTTGCAACACTTGTGACTTATTGTTGACCATATAGGTCGTTTTACTTTATTTGAAAAATTATTTTAAGTGTCACAATTTTGAGATGATTATTTATTTATTTCGTCTTTAGATGCAGCTAATATTGTATAGGTATATGTATTTATTATGCTTTTCTATATGCATATGTGTAGATTTAAGTAGAATGTACAACGTAGTATAATAGATAAACATAAAACTAAAGCAAAATCATGAAAAAGCTGAACAAATTTGACATTAGTATATCAATTTCATTGAATTTATGCATGCAAGCTGAAGGTTTAAAAAGATCAGAAGTTTCGGCTTTTCCTACATTACAATCAACTTGACCTCAAAAGTGCACAAAATGTATCAATTGTATAGTTTAACGAGTTTAATCGGGTTTACAATGGAAATCAAATCATTAGTAACAAAAGTAGTAAACAAAAATTGTTATTCAATAAAGTAGGAAATAAAAGCAATTAGTTAAAACATAAATAGTCATCGCTGAACAGTGGATGGAAGGTTTGCTTTTCAAGTAGTAATATAAATGAAATTAAATTGGGTAATAATAAAAAGGTAATATAAAACATGAACAAATTAATCAATTAAATGGATATCAAAAATTGTATCAATTTTTCCATGAGTTTTATCCATTGCCACAGATATCCGCGGATACATACATACCTCCAGCGAGCTTTCATACATATACCTATTACATATATGTAAAATATACATTAAAAATTTCTTAAAAGCAATGAAATTGGTGTTCTTATATATTCCTTTTTATTTCTTGAATGGAAAACCACTAGTAATATATTAGAATATAATCAGGATATTTTATTATATGTATGAAATGTATGAAACTGAATATGAATGCTTTCAATATGAACCTTTTCATTTTTTGAATGATTTAATAGTGAAATTGTCATGACATTTTTTAATACTTGAATTTCAAAGTACACTATTGTGAAATTTGAAATCGGTAACCCTCCAAAAATTTCCAACCGAAAACATATTTCGCAATAATTATTGAAAGCGAAGTTGAAATTTTCGTAAAAGTTCAATAATATTCTCGTAGAAATTCATACATATGTTTTCACAAAGAAACTTTTATAGAAATTCATGTAACTCTTCGTTGAAAATTCATGGAAATTGTAGGAAAAAAATGATTAAGAAACTTATTTTACTCAGGGATTATTAAAAATTGAACATATATCAAAACAGTTCTAAAATTTTTTTTCGTAAAATCATATCTGTTGAATCTGCAATGGTTTATATATTCCTGTAGTGTCGAAGGTTATTAAACATTATATTACTGGACTTTTTTTCACCGAATTTCCTTATCTGATGATGTCAGGCCGCGGACTCACTTCAGAGATAAAAAATAGTGTAAATAGTATCACAAATTGGGAGAAATAGTGTAAAAATAGTATAATAACATTTTTCATGTAATAAAGTTATATATTAATGGACATAATGAATAGAAGGAGGTGTGATGTGAATATGAGCAATGTTTTTATTATATTCAAATTCTTAAAGCATATTCAAAAACTAAGTAACATAAATTAACTTCATACAAAAATTTATAAGAGTTCATCCATTGTTATCTTTTTTCGTGTGGTTCTTTCAGCACTATTTTGAATTAATAGACTCCCGATCTTCACTGGGGTGAAAATCCTTGTCTCTTCGATTGAGGTAGTGTTTAGGGCGGGGCTTGAGCTTAGTTGGGCTTGACATGTCTCTCGTTTTCCTGTTTCTCATAAGGGCAATCTCTGGATAGGATTTCGTCTGAGCCGCACCAGAAACAGGATTTTTTGGATTCGTTACGGTAGTTTTCCCGGACGTAGCCTCGTTGTTTGCAGCGCTAGCATACCTCGCTGCGGTTGTTCGTGGGTTCGATGGTAGAGGTTGGTTGTCTCAAAGGTTTGGGTGCTGGGCGATGATACCCTCGGGGTTCTCTCGTCTGGTGTTCATGAGCTTCTTCAATTTCTTCGACTGTTTGAATTAGTGCGTCGGGAGTGTTCATCTCCGAGAGCCGAATGTATAGCCGTAGTCCTAGTTCCATGTTGTAATACAATGTTTCCATATATTCCCGGGGGTTAATGCTCCTCGTCGTCTTGTTAGTGTTGGCAGGGCTGTTACGTAGTTGCGGATTCGCTCGCTGGCCCCTTGATGTCGGTAGTAAATCTTTTGGTCTAGATGGCTGAGCTTGTGTGAGGAGAGGTAAAATCTCATTGGGCTCTGCTCTAAGTCGTTCAAGGAGGTTAGGTCGGTTGCGCAGTTGCGATACTATAGCTGTGCATCACCCTTGAGGAGATCCGGGAAACGCCTCAGGATTTAGTGGTCGGAGAAGCTGTAGGCTCTCTGGAGTTCTTTTAGTCTCTCGAGGAACCCGTAGACATTGTTGCCACCGGAGTGGCAGTTCATTTCCGCATCTGTTCTAAGATTCGGGTCGATATCTAGGACTTCTTCTCTGTTATGGGGGCCCTCGTGACTGGGTTGTCGTGGAGAAGTTGTCCGGCTTGAGTAGCCGGGTGTGGCCGTGTTCGGTGAGGCCTGAGGTGAGTACGCTGCCCGGTTTCTAAGTGTATCCAGCTGGTCCTGCATGTTTCTGTAGCTCTACATTAAGTTGTTCTTTTCGGAGGCTGTATACCCATGAGAGAGCCATGGTGTTTGAAAACGTGGTGAGACGGTTCAAGATACAGCGGTAAGTCGTTACGGTTTACAGATTTTGTACGGTGCGGTGTGTAGCCAGAACGGTTCGGTGATCGGTTACCGGATTCTAGCGCGATGCTTGCTCTATCGGTGAGTTTGCTCAACTGTCATGACTCGAGAGCGTTTTTCACTTTTATACACCTTGGACGTGTGTAGGGAAATTTTTAAATGTTGTAGGGGAAAGAAATGGGGAGGGGAAATTGAAAGGGGGAAACATGGGAGGGGAAACATCCACTATGATCGTGACGGGCATACGTATATTTATAAAAAATAGGAAAACCTGTTAGGGCACCATGTGACGCTCCGTTTTACTCTACCTACATTTTGTACCGCCGGACGCTTCAGTTTAGCCAGACACGCTGTGTTTCAATAAAGTTAAACCTATCAGTCTAGTAACTTCATGGTACTTTGCGGAATACAAGTATGTAATGAAATATGGACAATTTGAGTACAAAATTAAAATAATCATCAGAGGGCTTTTTTTAAGAAAATCAAATTTTAAAACGAGAATTTTTTGTTGTTGACATTTTTAATTTGAGTTAAATGCTGTCTTATATTTTTATTTTGTCAGAGTGTGAAAATAATTAAAGTAAAAAAATTCATTGTTAATTGGTGGCTCAAAAATGGTGTCTGTTGTATTCGAAAACAGACTGCAATAAGTTTTTAGCATAATAAGGATGATTTTTGGGTAGTTTCTACTTTTGCCAGACAGTATTATAATCATAATGAACTGACTCCATAGCTTGATTACTAAAAAAAAATTAGGGATTTGGTTCTTTTTCACTAAAGTCTTCAATGCGATAGAAAACCGCGTGAACTTTAGGTGTTATGCTGATATTCAAATCCATGTCACTCTTTTTGAATGAAACGATGCAGGTTTTATACTGAGGATCTAAATTTTTTCCAAAACATGTTTCAACAATTGTTATGAAATCTTGAAATACTTGCACATATTTTAGACAATTTGTACTGCAGTTAGCACGGAGTTGATCAACCTTGTCCAGCAATTTTTTACAAGAATTGCCGTTAAAGGCAGGGCTTCCATGTTTCAGATCGCGTTGAACACAGCAGATCTTTGCACACACTAGTGCTTTATTCTCAAATTCAGTCAGCAGGTTGGCGTACAAAGTATTACCAATGCCTAGCATCAAATGCATTTCAGGTGGAGTAATAATTTCTGAAATCATTGTCTCAGCATCTTCTGTAAATATCGGCTCTAGTTTACCCTTTTGTGAATTTCACCATGTGCTTGGGAAAAGGCTGCTATGTGCCATGCTCTCTCTTATGTTAGCCAATTTCAAATCATTAGCTACTGTTCCATTAAAGTCTTTCAGATTAACTGGAGACCATAATTGGGATACATTTTCATATTTTTCTTGAGTGCCTTATGATAATGCAATTATAAACATCTTTTTCACCCTAGAATCCTTAACCTTTTCGCTGATATCCTTCTTCGTATCTTTGACGGACAGACCCAACATTGGCACTTTCTTCGGTTTATTGTATAGAAATACAGATCCTTAAAAAGTTTTCGCCTCCATCAATGCCCAATTTCTGTTGTACTTCTGCTACGTTCTGTTCTTCTTTCACGTGATTTGTTATTGCAGACAAATTAGTGCAAAAAGCTAATGGTTCAGGTGCATCAGAACGTATGCTACCTTGCATATTATTGAATTCAAAGATTTTAATGTAAAAATACGAAACAACACTGTGACTTCTAGCCTATATATTTTTTTTTTACCTTAAACAATTTTCTTCTTCCTCGTGGCTAATCGAAATGCGGAAGCAATTCCTACAGTTGTTCTTAGACTAAGGTGAAAAATTGTTTAACTTATCTGTATACCATCACAGATACGTATTCCGCAAAGTACCATTGAGTAATTGGACTTTTCTGTTGAACTTGTTTGAGACACACCGTGTAGGGTTTCGGAATTGGGGCAGGTTTTACGAAAGAAGGAAACGAGCGGCTTAGGTACAACAAAGTAAGCTGTGTATTTCTCCTATTTTCTTATATTTTCGTTGTGTGTGCTTGCATGAACAATTTTAAGTGTGTGTGTGATCGCGCGGCCGACAAATCAGTGAACTGGTGTGTGTCTCTGGGCAGATTCGTGACACGTGCCCTGGAGAATAGTTGTAGGAGTATAGCCCGAAGAGAACGTCGTTACGCTATCCTTGAGCCTTTGTCTGGAATCATACATGGTTTTGTTGTGTGAGAGTGATGCGTTGTAGTTCGTCAAACCATTCAGCGGCAGATTGGGGGGAGGGGGGTTGCGACGAAAGGTTCCCTTCATGCGGTCGGTTCAGGTCAGGTACGGGCTGGGAGGATGCCTTGGTCCCATGGCCTCGATGGGTGGCCGCAGGAACGCCTGTCGACCACCGATCGAGTTGGCCGCGGGAGCAGGATGGGATATCACGGGGACGCAGGGAAGGTCGCATGGTGGCTTAGTGCAATAGTATGGTGATCAGAGAAGTTGTGCCGGGTGTGAGTTCCCGGATATTCCTCGGTTCGCCGCACCCGGCGAACTGCCGTTGCTGCGTCGAGCATGTAGGTATAATCCCTGGGGCGTACTGGATGATGGTGCATGGGAGGAAATGTGTTTCGGTAGTCCGGTATGTGCGGATAGATATTGGCGCTGTGTGATGGCACGTTAACTAACAATTTATTTTAGACCACTCATAATCTCATATAGAAGAATAAACCTGGAAGTCCCAATTTCTAAAATAGCAGTACCATGTCTGTCAAACTAATTGGTTTTAACTAACTATTTTCTATTAGTGAAGTACTCATAAATAGAGATTCTGTGAAAAAAAAAACTGTAAGGAGAAAAAATTTGTGAATTCTTTCGACATATTCAGAATTGCTTGCAATCCGCTGAAAATGCGTGAAAATCCTTTTTGCAACACCCACTTCAAAAGTTGACGTTTTCATGCCTCTCAATGGTGCCTAAAGGACGTTATTTGAGCAGACTGCGTTCGAAACAATTTTTGCGCATGCGCAGTTTAAAAAACGCCTACTTTAGGCACTGGTGAAAAAGCTGCGCAGGCGCACTTTCGAGATGAGATATTTTAGACACTGCCATAGGTAACTTTAAACACTGGTGTTGGTATCTTCTTGAAATAAATTTAGATTTAAGTTGAACAAATCTTTTAATGATTGAAATTTTGTTCTCAGGACTTCGTAGCCATTTTCTTTCATCGTAGAAAAGGACATAAGCGCCAAATTTTATTTGTATAACTCGTGTGACTGCATCATTCGCCTGTTTCTCTTAGCACTCGTCTACGTTGTCGCACTCGCTTCGCTTGTGCGCTAACTAACAACTCGTGCTTCGAACTTCCGGTTTATGCTGCAGAATTCACACTCGCACACAATCACCTATTTTGCGCATTTGTATCACCAATAACTATTTGAATTTTTTGAAATCCTTCAAAATCCATGGAAATCCCTTGAAATCTTTGAACTAGATGGAAATTCGTAGAAATCATTTAAAATCCCTTGAAAATGAAATAAATCAAATTCATTCCCTATGTTCGCCCAAAATTCGTTAAAATGCCTAAAAACCCCTTGAAGGTAAAATTAATTTAATGTATTCCTTAAAATTCTCTGTAAATGTTTCAAATCGCAAGGAATCTTTGAGATCCTAACACTTTTTTAAATCTCTTAAACGTTTGTTGCATCTTTTGAAATAACTCAAAATATTCTAAATATTTTAATTTTTTCTTCATTCCTCATGTGTTTTGAAATTGTTAAAATCCATGGAAAAGCTGTTCCAATAAAATTTAATTTATTTCTTAAAGTTCTTTAGAAATCCGTCAAAATTCCTTAAAATCTTTCGAAATCGTAAAAGTGTATTGAAGTAAGAGGGAATCATTCGAATTTTTTCGGATATGCCATATTATAAATATTATTATAATGTCATTGAGTCCCTTACGGAGTGAGAAAATAAATTTGATTTATTCATTAAATTTCACAAGAAAAAATCCTTCAAATACCTAGACATCTTAGAAATCTGTCGAAATCCTTGGAGTTACAATAAAATTCTTGATCTCCTGTGAAATTTCTTTAGATGCTTTAAAAGCCTTTAAATAATAATAAAAATATAATATTTGAAATGAGCGCTGAATTAAATAATTTATTTTACAGCCTCACTGGATTTATGATGAGGCTTTGCTTGTGTTGGAGAAGTTCAAGGCGGATGAAAGAGAAAAGATGGTACGAAGAATGGATTATATGGCTGACATGCAAGCTTGGGCAATTGACCGGCTTAGGCGTGGGCGTGGGCTGTAATTGGCGAAAAATGTTAATTCAAATATTTTGAGAAGATGTTACATGTATTCTCACTTTTATTTCAACTAAATGTCAAGTTTTTGTGAATCAACTAATTTAATTGATCCGAATGGATGCGCACATGGTTGCGCATTAGACTTCTGCCGTATATAAGGCTGCGCAGAGCTGTTCGACGACACATAGTAGTGCGCAGTAGACTTCTGTGGTACATGCGAATGTCCAATACACTTATGTAGAACAGAGGGTGGCACAGAAGACTTCTACGGTACATGGGGCGTCGAAATTAAGTTCTACAACATTAAGGGATGCGCAGTACAGTTATGTGGTATACATGATTGCGTAGTACAGGTCTGGCATACATAGAGATTCGCAGTGCAGTTCCTCGATACATATACATGGGCAATAGACTTATATGGTGCATACCGATACACAGGAGAGTTCCGAAGTACATAGGGCTGCACTACACAGCTATTTGTATCAGAAAACAGTACCGAATCAACCATGTGTACCACATGACTATACTGCTTAGCATCATGTTCTATAGAAGTCTACTGCGCATTTATAAGTGTCGTGTAAGTGCACTGCGCAGCCGGAAGTGTCGAAAAACTCTACTGCGCAACCCGAGTACCAAGGACCTGTACTGTGCAGCATTATGCGCCTTATAGGTCTACTGCGCATCCGTAAGTGTCACAGGAGTGCACCATTCAGCACTATATTCTGCAGAACTTTCTGCGCAACCCTGTATACCAGTCAGGTATATCATAATCTGCAAGTGGTCGTGATTTTAATCAAACGTCAATACTATGTAATTATTGTTATATATAATAATGGAGAATTGTACGCAGTATGAAGTTGGTTCTCTTCGCCATCTATGTTCGCCGCTAATACATTCTGTTTGCAACATGAAATTGGTTCATAGTAATAGCTTTGTTTTTTAATTACTTTATTTTTAATTTAAATAGTAATTATACATTTTTATATTCAGTAATTCTTTACATTTACTCAAAAGTTATTTCACTCACAAAATTATTAAAAGGTTATAAATTTACTGCGTCGATAATTTTTTTTCGCTAATAATTTAAATTTAATAATATGCCGCATCAAATGCATACCGTTCGCAGTTAAAGGAAATAATAGGTTTAATTGATAATATATGAAATTCTTCGATATCAATTTTAAAACTTCGAAATTGTACAAAGAAATGAAATAAATAATCAAATATACTTGACATTTTACTTAATATTTTTCCTTAATTTTCTTCTTCAGCCATCCGGTTTTTCATTTTCTCATTGCCCCAAATATTTGGCACAATTGAATTAAATTGAATTATTTCAAACTGGAATCATTTAACGCTAAACAACTTTGAATTGAAAGCATATATCGAAGCATTGGAGATGGTTTCGTTTCATTTTTAAATCTTTCAAAATTGTATCGTGTAAAAATAATAAAATGTTATTCTCTAATTGAGAACCATTTTCAAGTAAAAAAATGGATAATGTATATATTTTCTATGGGTATACGAATTGTACACAAATTCAGGGTGGCCGCTGGGCTGGTAAACCGAGAAATGACCAGAAATTTTTTGACCCTGGGAAAAACTGGGAAGTGACAGAATTTATTTTTTGACTGGGAATTTTATAAATCTTTAGAAGAACAATCTATCTAGTCACTTGAAGTCACAGTCGAAATCATGTCCAAGTTAAGTAGCGATTCGTCATATGGTGGAGAGTCTAGGTGTAACGTGCGTCCCACTAAAACTTCTTTTACTGTGTGAGGGGGGGGGCAAGGAAAGGAAACCAATAGATTCGCAATTTGTTGTTGTTTTATGCTGAGAAGATCACCAGCCTTCAGCAGCGTTATATCAGATAGGAGTTCATATGTTCCTATCTGCCAATTCCCGGCCTACCTTTAGACATGGAACCAAAAACTTATATATGTATATAATAAAAAAAAAGGTTAAACAACCACCCCAGGGTCTGCTGGGAGCAATTTAGATATAAAAATGACCTAAAAATTACCGTGAAGTTAAATGTTTAATTTTTCATTATTTTTGGTGCAATAAAAATGAGAATTTTCGATTTTTCAAGAAAATTCAAAAAGTCGTTTCGATAATCTTGTAGGGCTGTCAGAAAGTAATGTTTTTCTTCTCTTGACTTTCTTTATATCGTGCTTTATTTAGCTCTAAATGTTAATTATCGCTTTTTTGGGGGGATTTCGAAAATGCTATAACTCTGTAAATTTTCTTTGTATCGAAAAAAGTCGTATAAATGAATTGTTTTAATTTTTGAGTACTATGGGCGGCCGTCCATCGAATTTCTAAATTTCAAAAAAATGGTCTGGAAAGTTTTGAAAATGCCCTAACTTTTTGAATTTCTATCCAAAATAGCTGGCCAACGAACTTGATCTTTTTTTTTGGTCCCTCAAACTGTGTGCCAAAGCACAATCCCATCAGATTAGTCTTCTAAAAGTTATCCGATATACAGACGACGACAACGACGACGGTTACGACGACAGACGGACAGACACCGACGTAAAAACTATTTTTTCTGTCTTAGGGTGCCTCAAAACGTCGACATTTGATGGAATGCACGAAAGTCATTTTTCACATAAAATCAATACCTTATCATTATGATGAGAATGTAAAAATCAGCGAATATATTCTCACGCACCGAACAATGTTTTATATCGAATGAATTTTGTTGTAAAATCACGCTCCACCTGATTAACTGCGAATTTGGAAATTAAGCTTGATTTAAGAAAGTGAGGGCTGAATGATCAGTAATGATCTCAAATTTACCTCCAAGTAAATATCTTTGACACATGGTAACCGAATATATTATCGTGAGCAATTCTAATTCCGTTGTTGAAAAGTGGGATTCTGCTTCATTTAGACAACGACTAATCAATGTAACGATATAATGGTCACCTTTTTCACCAGTTTGATATAAAATCCCACTTATTCCCTCATTCGAGGAATCGGTTTGTAATTTAAATTTTGAATTTGGGAGACAATGTTTAAACATTATACTGCTGGTTCAATTATTTGTTAACTGCCTATAAATGTGTCTCTGTTTTTCAGTCCATATCTATGACCTAGATTTCTTGAAAATATTACGAAAGGGTTCAACGTAATTAGTATAGCGAGTGATTCTGATTTTGCACAACGGTAAAAAAAGAACAGATATCATTTACATGTTCCTCAAAGTTACCAGCTGTGGTTACAATCAGATCGTCCATATAAGCGGTGAAACAAAGAATCGAATTGATTTCCTAAAGAAAAATTTAGAGCTCTAATAGAACACGAACCCGCACTTCTTATGCCGAAAGGTATCTTGCTGAATTGATACACTCTTGAATTGTGTACAAAAGCGGTATCCTGACGAGATTCCTTGTGCAATGGAATCTGCCAGTATCCATTGTCCAAGTCAGTCGTTGAAATTTACGCCATGAATTTTCTACATAATGACTGTTATTAAAGGCGGTCATGCACTTTCGGATTGAACAATATTATTTATATATCTAGCGTTTAAACAAATGCGAATATTCCCATCACTCTTAGCAGCCATGCGTAGAGGGTTACAATATGAAGTTGTTGATATTTCGATTATACCAGCAGAAAGCATTCTATTAATTTCCTCATCTACTGAACTGCAATATTTTATGGGAATAGGATATGATTTATGTACAATAGTTTTATGTGGTTTAATCTTTAATTGATATTCATAATTACCGGCACTAGTATCTTTATATGAAATGAGTTCTTTAAAAGTAGCTAATCGCTGAACGAAGGTTTCGGGTTCCCCAGGAGTCAACAATGTAAGGAATTCCGCGGTCGATCGAATATCGTTCAAGAAAGCGTTGTTTTCAGAATCGGTATAGACTTTATTTGAATTAATTAAAATAATTCAAAATAATTTGAGTCATTTTCTCTGATAATATTTTCATTATTAATATTGTTGTCATAACCGAGACTATCTAAACTCATTAAATCCAATGACTCAACTTCAATTACTGTTTCATTGGTAATATGAGAGAGCCCCTGTTTATTTCCAAAATCCTGGCTATCATGTTTATCACCATCCGTATAATATTTTGAAGAAATCGATACTGACTCGTTATTCTCATAAATTTCATTACATTGAAATAAACACGACAATACATTAAAATCGTCAGTACGAAATACATCAAAATCATCATCATAATTTTCAGGCGAAATCTAATTTACACAAGTATTGTTAACAATATTATTGATTGGATTGTTATTATATTCATCTATAATAACCACTTCAATTTCATGGTGAATCGCTTTATTAGATTCCTCGACATGAGAATTCAATTCATCACTTTTTCCATCAAGATTCTTATTAAAATTATGAACGCCACTTCGTATTTTGATTTCTTAATTATAAGGGAATGCCACTGAGACATCGGTGCAATCCACCTGATAACCAATAAGATTTGTAGGACAGGTAATAAATTCCGGAACAGTTATAATCTGTATAAATGTGATGACGAAACTCTCTCAGAGGATGCAGGACCGTACAACGCCAGATCCCTAGGAACGTCATGTCCTTCGACAACAATACGTTTGCTATCTAATGTCCAATATCACACGGTTATCTAAAAGTCAATCATTCCCTAAAATAATTTTCTGGATGAAACAGGAACACACTAATCAAATAAGGCACTATTGAATTTCAGGATATCCAGGTGGTTTTTTAGAATCAATCACGTCATTCTTTAGGTCCTCGAAGAATTCATAACATTCTTGACGCGCCGTTGGACCTGGACACACTACGTCATTACCTAGTTTAAATTATTTGATCTAGCATACGTTGGAGGGGATCAGTCAAATCTGGTAAAGTAGGCATATTCATATGGCAAAAAGTTTTCGGTTGAATGGCCATTGCATTCAATGATTGATAGGCGTGAGCATGTGTATTATTATGACCCGCTCCACGAGAAGCATAGTATCGATTCATGCACAGACACATTTGGCTATTTTCATTTTTATGAGTATTTTGATTGTTATAATTGGTAGACAATTGATTCGATTGTCTTATGTTAGCTTCTCACCCACGTACTTTTGACTTAAAATCTTTATTATCTGTTTAATCTTTGTTTCCCTGATAATCCTTTTGACTACTGTTCGGTTTTCGATTTTGTTGCCGGATTCGACCATTTTCACGTTCTTCGTGCGTTAAATGAAGATGCGCTAGTGCCTGTGTTACTTTGTTCACGTCAGTATAGTCGATAGCTGTCAACGCTTTACGTACATGGAGAGGAAGTTGTTATATAATGCTATAATTTATTTCGTAGGGTTCCACAACTGGTATGAAATATTGAGCTTCTTTATATTGAGAAAGGAAGAAAGCTTGCGAATTCCCTGCACTCGGGTGAAAGTGTTCCGCTGACCATTTCAATTTAATTTTAACTCTGATTGAAATTGAGTAAAATTCATTTGTAAAACTTTCCCTAAAATCAGCATAATTGTAAAAAGTATTTCGATGGATTTCGAACCACGTTCGAGCTTGACCCTCAAGTGCGTTTTCCATAAGAAGTAACTTTTGTTCCACTGGGATTCGTTTCGAAATAAAATATTTTTCGGAAGATCCTAAAAATTCGTTTGGATTTTTTCCCTAATCATTTTCAAATTTTGGCAACTTTACGTCAATATTGAGAGTTCTAAGAAAAGTTAATAAATTATGTATTGTCTGACTTGAGTCATCCCCCTGTTGACCGTTAGGTCGCGGATTTGTTTTGATCCCAATAAATTGATTTCTTCGCGCTGTGTGAAAGGTATTGAGAATAAAATGAATCAAAATATCCCGTGTCCCACTATCCGTCTACTTTTGTGATAATAATAGTTGGTAGAAATCTTCGGAAAGGAAATCATGTTCAAAAATAATGTCAGACTTTAGGACAGACGACTTGTTGCTCACTTAAAATGTGGCGTTCACATACACATTTATTCCACGTGAGCCAAAGCTTTGGAACGCTAACATTTTCAAATACAAACAAAAACTTGGTCATAACTGGACAAGTGATTCAGAGAGAAGAAGGAAGCTTTGCGGACGTGATATTACTGCTAGTTATATTTAAGAGAAATATAGAAAACAATCATGTTGTATATTTTATGAAAATTTAATCGAAAAAATAACATTTCCTGAGTAAAATTTGAACATTTTGATTGTTTTCCCAATATCTTCTTACAGATTTAAAGAAAGGTGCTTATAACGTATCATAAAAAATAGCATATTTTATGGAATTTCCTATAAAAAATATATCCTGACAGCGATATGCACCCCCCCCCCCCCCTCCGTGAAGCGGCGAAGTATTTTTCTTGTTAATTCTAACATTTTCTAACAGTGTACCAATGGGGTGAAACTCTCACGTTAAGCAGCGAGATAGCATTTGAGCGCCACCTAAAATTTGAAACCCTGAATTGGAATTAAAATCCAGTATGGCGCCGAAATGCCGGGAATTTTGAATGCATATAAATTTGAATAAATTTTAATTTATGGTAAAAGGTATATTTGTTGGCACTCAAAAATATTAAGACAAAAAATATTGTCATCATTTAAGTTTGTTATGAGGAAATAAAACGTCATTTATTTGATGCAGAACTATTACATTTCATTAGTATGAAGTGTTAATGTCATTTTTTATCACATATGTACCGTGATTACTCTTTAAGCCAAAATTGCACACCAGCAATATTTTTTATTCAGATGTTTTTATGTGCCAATAGCTATAACATTCACGCAATTACAATTAATAGTGTAAAATGTAATAATGCTGAAAGTTGAAATTTAATATTAATTTTCTTACAAAAGATACATTCTAAAACTCAATCTGACACAAGATGCGAACACGGGCATCAGTCAGAATTTCAAATGTTTGAAAAATGAATACAACCATCTAAAACATTTAAAATATGGAACCCGTTTTCTTCCGCTTCAAACACTATACCGGAAAGGCCTATCTCATAGTTTCACCCCACTACAGTGCACACGATATTGACAAATGGCTTATTATTTCAAGATCTCGCAATACTTCACACACATGAAAATATTGACACAAACAATCAGAATGTAATAAACACTACACCGGGTCCCTTTACTCTATTCACGATGATTTGGAGCAAACAAGATAACGGCGTCTGTATGTTAACAGCCAAACTCGGCGTTTATTTCACTCGCATTTAGCTACAATCTTCAGGAAATTTTTTAAGAAATTGGTACTTATTTTTGGGATAATGAGGACCACCATTTCTACTCTGCTAATAACCTCAGTCTTTCTTCTTCACTCTGCTGGTGAGTAGAATACATCAAATAATTCAATGAATAATTGAAAAATTGTAACTAATCTTTGTAGTAGTTACTGGAGGAAGAAAGCGCGTGACATTATTTTTTCCTAACACGTTTTTAGTATGACCTTTTATGGTGATTTTTGCCATAATCTTTGAACATGAGTGTCAGGTATAGCTTTAATCTTGGCACTATACATCAATCTCATCATTTGACAGATTGATATACTAACCCTATCCAAAACTATCTGCTCGATGCACTAGCACATTCTCATTGCGTTCTTCTTGCATGGCTTGCAAGTTTGGGCGCGTCCAAGAACAGATGTCCTATTTTTTAACTAAGTTCAAAGTTACTTTTTTCCAATTACAGCTGATTCAATTGCAATCAGTCTGTGGAGGCTGATTTGAAACATGAATTCACTAATCTGGTATTTGAGTTAAAAATTACAACAACAAAATATTTTTTATATTAATTGTATCAAATTATGCAGTTCGTATCACAAACAGAAGCATTTTTTTGTATGTATTTGGTACCCCGAAGAATGTTTTTGAGATGGGAGGCAATCGACATACTAGGCCAATTTACCCGGGCACGATTTGGAAACATGTGAAACATTTGGGAATATTCTCATTGCGCGCCTCACACGCGTTTTCGTACGATTAATGCTTGGATTTTTACTGTATTTTCTCAAATATCATAAATATTGTAACCTAAATCAAAAACTGTGACTTAAGCCCCCAATGAACTGCAGTCATAAATTAAAACTGAAATTGTCTTTCAATTTTGTTGTCTTTAAAGTGGGTCATATAGACGGTTTTCTCAAAAAAATAAAACAATGTAGACAAAATGGAACGGAATATGATAAATAGCGTTTTCCAACACAATGTTACTAAGAAAAATTTGTGCACATACCTTTTAAAAATAAAGGTCAAAGCATCGACAACTGTAATGAGGTGATTGTGAATTCTCCTTTGTTAAAGCTCCTTTGGCTTCAACAAACACATTCTCATCACGTATCTCGTGCTTCACAATCGATTTTGTCAAATATGTGAAATTGTCTGCATTAAGTTAAACACCTTTATACCAAATGTATATTACTTTTATTTATATATCTCGGTCTGGGATTGTTTATTCAGATATAGCAAAATAAAATAAAAATTTTATTTAACATGATAACTTTATTATTTGTTTCTTACTTTGCATTAAATTTTATTCTGAACTACCCTGAAAAATGTATCATTTCAATAAATTTATATTACTACAATCCATGATATGCATTGGTTTTGAAACATACGTATTTTCATTGTCTTTTATTATAATTGAAAAAAGTGCGCATCGTATAAGAAAAAAAATTTTTCTCAATAAACATTATATTGTATTTTGTGTCGTTTTTTCATAAGCTTGTTTTTTTCATTTTCAATATTATTTTTCACTATTTAAACTGAAAATATGGAATCTAGCGTAAAGTGGTTTGGAGCAAATTTGTACATATAATTTAGGCGAAAATTTTTTTCGAATAAAATGTTATTTTATTAAATATATTGGACTTTAAAAAAGATGCATAACTTTAAACAAGGTTAGGTTTTCTTAGCGTTTTACTCCAGCAATTGGGGTTTTTCAAATGAAAAACATTATAATTCGAACAAAAAGCAGAATATATATTTTTTTTCTATTCTTTTAAGTGTTTTTCGTCTAAAATTAGTATTTTTAATGGAAAAAAAATATATAAAAGAAGAATCACAACTCTAACCTATTTCAGATCATGTTAGCGTTTTACACCAATATTATTTGTAATTTGAATACCAAAATTATTATCATATTAACAATATTTAGTAGCTTTTAACAATTTTGGATTATGTCAGTGTTTTTCGTCGGAAATGAGTATTTTTATTAAATAATTAAAATTTCAAAGAAGATTCACAACTTATAACAAATTTAGTTCATTTTAGCGTTTTACATGAAAGATTGGTATTTTAAAACAAAAGTCATTATAATTTGAACTAGATTTAGAAAATTTAACAATTTTTTAGTATGCTAGTGTTTTTTGTCGGAAATTAGTATTTTAAATTTAAATAAATAAGACTTTGAAGAAGATTCACAACTTTAAA
The DNA here is from genome assembly GCA_011634705.1 of Andricus grossulariae. Taxonomy (NCBI): domain Eukaryota; kingdom Metazoa; phylum Arthropoda; class Insecta; order Hymenoptera; family Cynipidae; genus Andricus; species Andricus grossulariae. The sequence goes on along the minus strand of JAABKJ010007545.1, from coordinate 38,179,462 downwards.
CAATGCTAGGTTAGTTTATTGTTTTACTCTTGCAATTGGCTTTTTAAAACAAAAAACATTATAATTTGAACAAAATTCAGAATATTTGAAAAAATGTTGATTCTTTTAACTATTTTTTGTCCGGAATTAGTATTTTTGAGACAAAAAATAGATTTGAAAGAAGAATCACAACTTTAACCTATTTTAGATCATGTTAGCATTTTACACCAATAATATTTGTAATTTTAATACAAAAATTATTATAATATGAAGAAGATTTAGAAGGTTCTAATAATTTTGAATTATGTCAGTTTTTTTCGGAAATGAGTATTTTTATTAACTAAATTAAATTTCAAGGAAGATTCACTAGTTATGAAAAGCTTAGGTTAGTTTAGCGTTTTACATCAAACACTGGTATTTTAAAATAAAATCATTATAATTTGAACAAGATTTAGAATCATTTAACAATTTTTTAGTATGCTGGTGTTTTTTGTCGGAAATTAGTATTTTAAATTAAAATAAATTCGACTTTAAAGAAGATCCACAACTTTAAACAATGTTAGGTTATTTTAGCGTTTCACTCCAGCAATTGGATTCAAAACAAAAAACATTATAATTTGAACAAAATGCATAATATTTTAAAATTTTTTTATTCTGATAACTGTTTTTTATCCAAAATTAGTATTTTTAATCAAAAATATATTTAAAAGGAAAATCACAAGTTTAACCTATTTTAGATAATGTTAGCGTTTTACGCCAATAATATTTGTGATTTCAATACAAAAGTTATTATAATATAAACAAGATTTAGAAGTTTTTAACAATTTTGGACTATGTTAGTGTTCTTCGTCGGAAATTAATATTTCAATTTAAAATAAATTAAGCTTCAAAGAAGATTCACAACTTTAAACAATGTTAGGGTATTTTAGCGTTTCACTCCAGCAATTGGCTTTTTTCAAATAAAAAACATTATAATTTGACCAAAATGCAGAATATTTTGACATTTTTTTATTCTTTTCAGTGTTTTTTTGTTCGAAATTAGTATTTTTGAGACAAAAAATAGATTTAAAAGAAGAATCACAACTTTAACCTATTTCAGAATGTGTTAGCGTTTTACGCCAATACTTTTTGTTATTTTGAAGAATAATTATTACGATGAGAACAGGATTTAGCATTTCTTAAGAATTTTTGATTATGTTACTGTTTTTCGTCGGAAATTAGTATTTTTATTAAATAAATAACATTTCAATGAAGATTCACAACTTATGACAAGTTGAGGTTATTTCAGCGTTTCACATCAAAGATTGGTATGTTAAAATAAAAATCATCATAATTTGAACAAGATTTAGAATAATTTAACAATTTTTGTCTGAAATTAGTATTTTAAATTGAAATAAATTAGACTTTGAAGAAGATTCACAACTTTGAACAATGTTAGGTTATTTTCGCGTTTAACTCCAGCAATTGGCTTTTTAAACAAAAAACGTTATAATTTGAACCAAATTCAGAATATTTTAATATTTTTTTATTCTGTAAAGGTTTTTTCGTCTGAAATTAGTATTTTTAATAAAAAATATATATATTTAAAAGAAGATTCTCAACTTTAACCTATTTTAGATTATGTTAGCGTTTTACACGTATAATGTTTGTTATTTTGAAACAATAATTATTATGATGAGAAGAGGATTTAGATTTTTCAAATAATTTCGGATTATGTTAGTGTTTTTCGTCGGAAACTAGTATTTTTATTAAATAAATAAAATTTCAAAGAAGATTCACAACTTATGACAAGCTTGGGTTATTTTAGCGTTTTACATCAAAAATTGGTATTTTAAAATAAAAATCATTATAATTTAAATAAGATTTAGTATCATTTAACAATTTTTGAGTATGCTGGTATTTTTCGTCGGAAATTAGTATTTTAAATTAAAATAAATTAGACTTTAAAGAAGATTCACAACTTTGAACAATTTTAGGTTATTTTACCGTTTTACATCAAAAACTGGTATTTTAAAACAAAAATCATTATAATTTGAACAATATTTAGAATATTTTAATATTTTTTTATTCTGTTAAGGGTTTTTCGTCTGAAATTAGTTTGAAAAAAAAAGATTTGAAAGAAGATTCACAACTTTAACCTATTTTAGATTATTTCAGCATTTTACACCAATAATATTTTTCATTTTAAAACAATAATTATTATGATGAAAAGAAGATTTATTAAATAAATCAAATTTTAAAGATGATTCACAACTCATGACAAGTTTAGATTATTTTAGCGTTTTACATTAAAAATTCGTTTTTTGAAACAAAATTCATTATTACTTGAACAAGATTTGGAATCATTTAATAATTGTTGGGTATGCTAGTGTTTTTCATCGAAAATGAGTATTTTAAATTTATATAAATTAGATTTTAAAGAAGATTCACAACTTTAAACAATGTTAGGTTATTTTAGCGTTTTACTACAGTAATTGGCTTTTTAAAATCTTGTTTTGTATTATTTTTTTTATTTTCAATGTAATATCCTAAGATTTTTCGATTTTCAGTTAAAGATGTAAACAAATAAATAATTTTAAATTGAAAAATATTTGATTAGAAAATTTCGAGTATATATTATAATTCTGAAGGAAGATTTGAATGTTAAATATCAAAAATTGAGTTTAAATAGAACAAGATAAAAATTAAACTTTCTGAAATTGATACATCAGTAATTGAATAATTTCGGTAATTTTAAATGGTTTTAATTTTACATTTCTGAATTTTCATGTTGAATGCTCAATATTTTATTTTTACCTTTCATAGGTTTTAATTTTGAAATTTAAATTTACTTCGTTGAATTTTGGAAAATATAATTAGCAATTTAAAAGTTATTAATTTTTTTAACGATTCAAATTTATTTAAAATATTTGAAATTTTTCAGGGTTCAAGTATGAAAAAGTGTTAATATCACAACAAAATAGTTGAATTTTAAATAAAATAATTAAATTTTTTACAAAGCAGTTGAATTTTTAACCAAATAGTTGTGTTTTCAACAAAGGAGTTCATTTTTAACCAAGAAAGATGACTTTTATAACATAAAAGTTGAATTATCAATCAAAAGAACAAATTTTCTTTTCAAAAAGACGAATGTTCAATAAAAAAAGTTGAATTTTGGACCAAAAAAGATCACTCTTGACAAAATATTTGAATTTTCAACAAAATAATTGAATTATAAACAAAATAATTGAAGTTTTATTCAAATAGTTGAATTTTCAATCTGCGAAGATGAATTTTGAACAAAAACGTTCATTTTTATCCATAAAAGATAACTTTTCTACCATAAAAGATGAATTTTCAATTTAAAAACTCGAATTTTCTATCCAGAAAGACGAATTTTCAACAAACAAAGTTGCATTTTTTACCAGAAAAGATGACTTTTAACAAAATGGTTAATTTTTTAAACAAATTTATTAAATTTATAACAAGATAGTTGAATTTTTCAACAAATAGTTGAATTTTCAATCTACAAAGATGAATTTTCAAAAAACAGTTTCTTTTTATCCAAGAAAGATGACTTTTCTAACATAAAATTTGAATTTTCAATCAAAAGGACAAATTTTCTATTAAAAAAGACGAATTTTCAACAAAAAAAAGTTTATTTTTGGAACAGAAAAGATGTCTTTTAACAAAATAGTTGATTTTTCAACAAAATAATTGAATTATCAACAAAATAGTTGAATTTTCAAGAAAAACGTTTATTTTTATCCAAGAAAGATGACTTTTGTACCATAAGAGATGAATTTTCAATACAAAAAATTGGATTTTCTATAAAAAAGACGAATTTTCAACAAAAAAGTTGAATTTTTGACCAGAAAAGATGAATTAACAAAATATTTAATTTTTTCAACAAATTAATTAAATTTTTGACAAAATAGTTGAATTTTTAAACAAATAGTTGAATTTTCAATTTGCAAAGATGAATTTAAAATAAAAAGTTCATTTTTATCCAAGAAGGATGACTTTTCTACCATAAAAAATGAATTTTTCATCCAAAGGAACGAATTTTTTTCATCCAAAAGAGCGATAACTTTTAACAAAATAGATGAATTTTCAACAAAATAGTTATTTTTTGTAACAAAATAATTGAATTACCAACAAAATAGTTGAATTTTTAATGAAATAGTTCAATTTTCAATTTTCGAAGATGAATTTTCAACAAAAACGTTCATTTTTATCCAAGAAATAGAACTTTTCTACCATAAAAGATGAATTTTCAATTTAAAAAATCGAATTTTCTATCCAAAAAGACGAATCTTCAACAAAAAAGTTACATTTTTATCCACGAAAGATGACTTTTCTACCAGAAAAGATGAATTTTCAGTTTAAAAAATCGAATTTTCTATCCAAAAAGACGAATTTTCAACAAAAAAAAGTTAAATTTTTGACCAGAAAAGATGAATTAACAAAATATTTAATTTTTTCAACAAATTAATTAAATTTTTGACAAAATAGTAATTTGCTGAATGCCTCGAATTCTCTTATTCCCTTGAATTCTCTTAATCCCTTGCATTCTTTGAATCCCTTGAATTCATTGAATTCCTTAACTTCTCTGAATTCAAGGAATTCTCTGAATGCAAGGAATTCTCTAAATTTAAAGAATTCTCTAAATTCCTCAAACTCTCTGAATTTGTTAAATTCTCTGAATTGTTCGAATTATCTGCATTCCTTGATTACTCTGAATTCCCTGAATTCGTTGAAATCTCCTAATTCAACCAACAGTCGGTCGGAAACAGTAGGCCGAACAACGTTTGTCAGATTTATACAAGCGGCAGTTCTGGTAAATCAAAATTTAGGACATTAGACATTTGTAGGAAAACATTTAGACGGACATGGATGATATAAAGACGGCCTAAGGGCATCAGACGTGCCCATGCCCACTAGGCGACTCGAAGAAACATAGGGCTTCATAAGATGAAAGTATTAAAATTAGTTGTGAATTCGATTTTTGGCGTTTTCCCGGAGTCTATAATTGTTGGGACTCATATCATGAGCACTCTGCTCCCTTGTCATGATGAAATAGCAAATAGATAATATGCGTCCTTAAAGAGGAGGGACTAATTATTTTATTAAAATTGTGAATCTCAATTTTTCCAATATTACGAATGATTTAAATGTCCTAATCTTTAATCAAATATATTAATATTATAGAACAATGGATTTGTTTCGAGTCAAGGAGTAATATGTTTGCATGGATTCACTGTGCATTATGATAATGAAAAAAGTTTGAACTATAAAAAACAATTTTTCAAGTAGTAAAAACGTGCTAAAAAATGCAAAAAACATTTTTTGAAATCCTTGTGTCTGATTTAAGTTATTAGTGGTAAAAAAAATCCGTTATCGTGTTCACAAATAAGTGTGGCATCAACAGGCACACACCTAATGTAAATATGTAATACAAGGTTCAGAACATTGTATTAGACATTTAGCAACTGACGGAAGTGTAATTAAATGCATTAAATTTTTTTAGAAAATGTAACTATTACAAAGCTATCTCTATGAGGAAGCAAAATAAATAAAAAAAAGATTTTATTTTATTTTTAATAATTTGGATGAAAGCTTTTTCGCAAAAAAGCTTCTTAAATATTTTTAAACAAACTTTAAAAAAGTTAGTACGCTCAATTCTACCGGAATTGAATAATTCTAACTGCTAAAGATTTATTATACCTAGATATAAAGGACCACCATCGTATAAACCCTTACGTAAGGACATAAACGTGCACAGTTGGGCAAGTGACATGTGTGCACGTGCACAGTGAGGAAAGTGGCAAATGTGCACGTGCACAGTTAGGAATGTGACATCTGTGCACGTCTAAGTCCACAGGAGCCCATCTGTGCACGTCGAAATGTCAACATGCACAGTGTTCACTTGGACAACTGTACACGTGCACAGATATTACTTGGACAACTGTTAAAGATATCAACCCAAGTGAATAAAAAAAAAAAAAATCCCATAGGCGGACGTGGGTCGAATTCGACCAAAAGTGCCCCCATATTCGTCTCGATGCACCTAGACGGACAACTTGAAGATAAAATTGAAAATTTGTACCAATTTGAAACTTCTTGTTATTAAATATATCAACCCAAGCAAATAAAACCCAGAAAAATAAAAAATCCTATTAGCGGACAAGGATCAAATCCGACCAAACATGCCCCGATAATCGTCTCAATGCACCTAGACGGAAAATATGAAGATCAAATTTAAAGTTTGTGCCAATTTTAAACTTGATATTATTAATGATATCACCCCAAGTAAATAAAAAACAAGAAAAAAAATCAAATATCCTATTAGCGGACGGGGGTCAAATCCAACCAAAAGTGCCCCGATAATCATATCAACGCACCTAGACGGACAATTTAAAGATAAAATTTTTGATTTGTGCCAATTTGAAACTTGATATTATTAAAGATATCACCCCAAGTAAATAAAAACCAAAAAAATCAAAAATCCTATTAGCGGACGTGGGTCAAATTTGACCAAACGTGCCCCAATAATCGTCTCAATGTACCTATACGGACAATTTGAAGATAAAATTTAAAATTTATGCCAATTTTGAACTTGATATTATTGAAGATATCACCTCAAGTAAATAAAAACCGAAAAAATCAAAAATTGTATCAGCGGACGGGGGTCAAATCCGGCCAAACGTGCCCCGATAATCTTCTCAAAGCGCATATACAGACAATTTGAAGATAGAATTTGTAACAATTTGACACATCTTATTATTAAAGATATTACCCCAAGTAAATAAAATAGAAAATCCTATCAGCGAACAGGGGTTAAATCCGACCCAACTTGACCCCATAATCGTCTCAATGCACCTATACGGAATATTAGAAGATAAAATTTAACATTTGTGCCAATTTGAAACTTGTTATTATTAATGATATCACCCCAAGTCAAAAAAAAATAAAATAAAAATAAAAAATTCTGTGAGCGGACGCGGGTCAAATTCGAAGAAACGTGCCTCGATAATCGTCTCAATGCATCTAGAGGGACAATTTGAATACAAAATAAAAAAGTTGTGCCAATTAGAAACTTAATATTATTAAAAATATCACTCTGATTAAATTTAAAAAAAATATATCCTATGAGCTGGCGTGGGTCAAATCCGACCAAACGTACCCCGATAATCGTCTCAAAGCACATATACGGACAATTTGAAGATAAAACTTGTAACAATTTGACACATCTTATCATTAAACATATCACCCCAAGTAAATAAAAACAAACAAAAAATCCTATAAGCGGACGCGGGTCAAATTTGACCAAACGTGCTTGATAATAATAATGATATCACCTCAAGTAAATAAAAACAAAGCAAAAAATCAAAAATCCTATTAGCGGGCAGGGTTCAAGTCCGACCAACCGTGCACCGATAATCGTCTCAATGCACCTAGACGGACAATTGAAATATAAAATTAAAAATTTGTGCTAATTTGAAACTTGCTATAATTAAAGATATCACCCCAAGTAAATGAAAACAACAAAAAAATCCTATGAGCGGACGGGGCTCAAATCTGACCAAACGTGCCCCGATAATTGTCTCCAAATATCTATACGGATAATTTCAAGATAAAATTTGATATTTTTGTCAATTTTAAACTTGATATTAATGAAGATATCACCCCAAGTGAATAAAAACCAAAAAAATAAAAAATCATATTGGCGGATGGGGGTCAAATCCGACCAAACGTGCCCCCGTAATCGTCTCAATTCACCTATACGGAAAATTTGAAGATAAAATTTGTCCCAATTCAAAACTTTATGTTATTAAAGATATCACCCCAAGTGAATAAAAACGAACAAAAAATCCTATAGGCAGACGTGGGTGAAATTTGACCAAACGTACCCACATAATCGTCTAACTGCACCTATACGGACAATTTGAAGATAAAATTTAAAACTTGTGCCAATTTGAAACTTGATATTATGAAAGATATCACCACAAGTAAATGAACATGAAAAAAAATATAAAAAATCTTATGAGAGGACGGGGGTCAAATCTGAACGAACGTACCCCGATAATTGTCTTTATGCACCTATGCGGACCATTTAAGTATAAAATTTATGCCAATTTTAAACTTGATATTATTGAAGATATCACCCCAGTGAATAGGAACAAAAAAAAAATCAAAAATTCTATGAGCGGGCGTGGGTCAAATCCGGCCAAACATGCCCAGATAATCGTTTCAATGCACATATACAGACAATTTGAAGATAGAATTTGTAACAATTTGACATATCTTATTATTGAACATATCACCCCAAGTAAATGAAAAACAAACAAAAAAATCCTATAAGCGGACGTGGATCAAATTTGACCAAACGTGCCCCAATTATTGTCTCTATACACCTATACGGACAATTTGAAGACAAAATTTAAAATTCATGCCAATTTGAAACTTGATATTATTAATGATATCACCCCAAAGAATTAAAAACAAAAGAAATATCCAAAATCCTATTAGCGGGCGCGGTTCAAATCCTACCAAACGTGCACCGATAATCGTCTCAATGCACCTATACGGACAATTAGAAGATCAAATTTGAAATTTGTGCCAATTTGAAACTTTATATTATTAATGATATCACCCCAAGTAAATAATAAACAAAACAAAAAATCAAAAATCCTATTAGCGGGCGGGGTTCAAATCCGACCAAACGTGCACCGATAATCGTCTCAATGCACCTAGACGGACAATTGAAATATAAAATTTAAAATTTGTGCCAATTTAAGACTTGCTATAATTAAAGATATTACCCCAAGTAAATGAAAACCAAAAAAAAATCCTATGAGCAGACGGGAGTCAAATCCGACCAAACGTGCCCCGATAATTGTATCAATGCACCTATACGGATAATTTGAAGATAAAATTTGTGCCAATTTTAAACTTGATATTATTGAAGATATGACCCCAAGTAAATAAGAACCAAAAAAAAATCAAAAACTCCATGAGCGGACGTGGGTCAAATCCGACCAAACGTGCCCCGATAATCGTTTCAAAGCGCCAGTGCGGACAATTTGAAGATAAAATTTGAAATTTGGGCCGATTTTAAACTTGTTATTATTAATGATATCACCCCAAATAAATAAATAAATAATCCTGTGAGCGGTCGCGGGTCAAATTCGACTAAACGTGCCTCGATAATCGTCTCAATGCACCTAGAGGGACAATTTGAAGACAAAATAAAAAAGTTGTGGTAATTAAAAACTTGATATTATTAAAAATATCACTGCAAATAAATGAAAAAATAAAATAAAATATCCTATGAGCTGGCGTGCGTCAAATCCGACCAAGCGTGCCCCGATAATCGTCTCAAAGCACATATACGGACAATTTAAAGATAAAATTTGTAACAATTGGACGCATCTTATTATTAAACATATCACCCCAAGTAAGTAAAAACAAACAAAAAAATCCTACAAGCGGACGTGGGTCAAATTTGACCAAACGTGTCCCAATAATCGTCTCAATGCACCTATACGGACAATTTGAAGATAAAATTTAAAATTTATGCCAATTTGGAATTTTATATTATTATTGATATCACCCCAAAGAATTAAAAACAAAAGAAATATCCAAAATCCTATTAACGGTCGCGGTTCAAATCCGACCAAGCGTGCACCGATAATCGTCTCAATGCACCTAGACGGACCAATGAAAGATAAAATTTGGTGCCAATTTTGAACTTGATATTATTGAAGCTATCACCTCAAGTAAATAAAAACCAAAAAAATCAAAAATCCTATTAGCGGACGGGGGTCAAATCCGGCCAAACGTGCCCCGATAATCGTCTCAAAGCACATATACGGACCATTTCGAAATAGAATTTGTAACAGTTTGATACGTCTTATTAATAAAAATATCATCCCAAGTAAATAAAAACAAACAAAAAAATTCTATAAGCGGACGTGAGTCAAATTTGACCAAACGTGCCCCAATAATCGTCTCAAAGCACCTATACGGACAATTGAAATATAAAGTTTAAAATTTGTGCTAATTTGAAACTTGCTATAATTAAAGATATCACCATAAGTAAATAAAAACAGAAAAAAAAATCCTATGATCGGACGGGCGTCAAATCCGACCAAGCTTGCCCGGATAATCTCTCAATGCACCTGTACGGACAATTTGAAGATAAATTTTGTGCCAATTTAAAACTTGCTGTTATTAAAGATATCACCAGTTCTCGTAGAGTGCTTGCAAGACTACCTGGTGCACGACCCGGTGCACCCGGATCGTCGACTCACTGTTGTTAGTTATTTTGAGTGTTGGCACAATTTAAATTTTGAAAAATTTTTCGTAGAATACGTGATAAACGACCTGGTGCGTGACCTAGTGCACCCACATCGTCGACTTACCACTAGTAGTTATTTTCGATGTTGGCACAATTTAAAATTTTATAAAGTTCTCGTAGAGTACGTGCTAGACTACCTGGTGCACGACCCGGTGCACCCGGATCGTCGACTCACCATTGTTAATTATTTTGGATCTTGGCACAATTTAAACTTTTAAAAAGTTCTGGTAGAGTACGTGTTAGACTACCTGGTACACGACCTGGTGCACCCGGATCGGCGACTCACTGTTGTTAGTTATTTTGAATGTTGGCACAATTTAAATTTTTTTAAAGTTTTCGTAGAATACGTGCTAAACGACCTGGTGCGCGACCCAGTGCCGCCGGAGCATCGACTCACCATTTGTAATTATTGTTTTGGCGGGTAGCTATATAGAATAAGTTTATATAAGTTATATAAAGTTATATAAGTCATAATTCACTAATAAATTATTATTCACGAATCGTTATATACTAATCGACGTTATATGTTCAACGCTTTCGCTCGTGGGGGGGGGGAGGGGGATGTCGCTGCCAGCGCACAGTAGCGACTGCGCAGCTACATTTTTTTCAAGAATTTTTCTATACATTTTTCGATGAATTTCTTTATATATTTTATTAAACTTTTTTAAATCGGAATTCAGTATAAAGTTTACAGAACTCTTGTAGAGTTATTCTAGATTTGTTCTACAATAAATCCTGAAAATTGTACAGAATATAGAGAACTTGTTCAAGGTTCGCTCTCATCCCCGATTCTTGAAATAGTTCAGAAAAGTTTAATGAGCTTTTTTTCCGTGTAGTACTGAGCCGATCTTGGAGCTAGTCGTTAGCCAGTACTGGGCGAATGGCCGATTAACTGTATTGGTTACCAGTACTCGGCCAGCACCACGCCGGTGGTAAACTCAAGTGGAGTGCGGAAATTTCCACCTGTAGTAAAAGTAACACTTGGTCCAGTAATGTGCCATCACTGGGCCAGACTCCGGCTTTCCCTATTGAAACATATTTTGCCAGAGTAAAGACGAAGTTTGGAACAGTAATGCGCCGCGTCTGGGCTGATCGCTTTGCTGTAGTGAAAGTTACACTTGGTCCAGTAATATGCCATCACTGGGCCAGACTCCGGCTTTTCCTATTAAAACATGTTTTGCCAGAGTAAAGACGAAGTTTGGAATAGTAATGCGCCGCGTCTGGGCCGATCTCTGGCTTTCCCTCATAAAACATGCTTTGCTGCAGTAAAAGTAACACTTGGTCCAGTAATGTGCCATCACTGGGCCAGACTCCGGCTATTCCTATTAAAACATGTTTTGCCAGAGTAAAGATGAAGTTTGGAACATTAATGCGCCGCATCTGGGCCGATTTCTGGCTTTTCCTCATAAAACATGCTTTGCCGTGATAAAAGTGACACTTGGTCCAGTAATGTGTTCAGTTCCGGCAATTCGCACTTGGGTCGGCGTATGTACAAGATTTGCGGAAACTCATTTTTTATATTTTTTTGTGTACATACACTTTTTTCATATTTTAAATACCTGAAGATCTATATATTAGAACTTTATTTGGTAAAAACTAATTATATTATTTAATTATTTTATCAAAATAGACGATCTGTCTAGAAACTAATCGATCCGAGGATTACATCCCAGTCTAGCCACTGGTCAGTCAGCCTGTGGCGCACCAGTGTCGACTGAAGGCGGACTAGAAAGAAACAGTACAGCGCCTCGAAATTTATGGATTAAAGAAAATATTCTTGCAAGTTTTTTTTTAGATTTTTGACGTATCTCGCGTCTCCTGGCGTAATATCCTATCAAAAAATGGTTCAAATGCATTTTATAGGACTTTTTGAAAGCTACAATTCCTTTTTGGAATTTTTTTTCTTATCTCATGCCCTTTGGTTTGAAATTTGAATTTTCGATTTTCTACATAGTACTTTCGATAAATAAAACCAAAATGACAAGTCCATTTAAAAATTGTTTAAGAGAAATTTTGTAGGAATTTGTAAAAGCTATAATTGCTCTCAAAGACTTTTTGTCGTATTTTGCGTCACTTGGTTCAAAATGTGAATTTTGGATTTTCCCATAGTATTTCCAATGAATAAAACTAAAATAAAAAGTACTATCAAAAAATATTTTAAATCAATTTTTTAGGACCTTTTGAAAGATATAATTGTTCTTCAAAACTTTTTCTCACATCTCTCGTCGTTTGGATAAAAATTAGAATTTTCTATTATTTTTATCGTGTTTTCGATAAATAAAACCGAAATGATCCATTAAAACCTATCAAAAACAGTTTCGAAAAATTTTTGAGGGCCTTTCCAAAGCTATAATTACTTCCTGAGACGTGATCCCACATTTTGCGTCCTTTGGCTCAAAATTTGAATTTTAGAATTTTTCGTAGTATTTTCGAAAGAAAAAATATATCAAGTCATTTAAAAAATGGTTGAGAGAAAAATTATATGTCTTTTAAAAAGCTACAATTCTTCTATAAAACTTTTTTACTTATCTGTGGTCGTTTGGCTTAGTATTAAAATTTTTTACTGATTAATTTTAGATGTATAAAAAAAACGATTCCTATCGAAAAATGGTTGAAACAAAAATGATTGTAGATATTTTGAAGAGCTTCAATTCTTCCTTTAAACTTTTTTCGCGTTGGTCAAGGAATTCTGCTTAACGAACTCGTTCTTTCTTTTAGGACCTTAAAAAGTGCACCAAAGCTGTATTTAATTCGTTCATTTTTGGAGAGTTATAGTGTTTACGGACGGACAGCCGGACGGGCGGACAGACAGACAGACACCATCACCAAAACTTTATTTACGGCTTCAGGGGTTCTGAAAACGTGGAAATCTGTTGAAAAACTGTAGTGTCAAATTTCGGACAATTCTAATACTTTCTCAATCGTAAATGATGAGAATGTAAAAATAATTAAAAATAAGTTCGTAGTTCTTTCTTGGATGAACAACGTTTGTCCTTACATTTTTTTTCGTAACTTGTGTCTATTGTCCAAACATTTAATTTGTTCATTTGTCATGTTATTTTATTACGATTAAAATAAAAACTACGCGTCCTATCAAAAAATAAATTTAACAAATTTGTATCTCTTTTGGGTGAACAACTTTTGTCTATCAATTTTTTTATCGTACCTTTAGTCGTTTTCCACAAATTTTTCTTTCTTATTTTTAATGTTTTTTTCACAATTAAAACCAAAACTACGCGTCCTATAAAAAAGTGGTTTATGACAAATTTGTAGATTTGTTTTAGGTGCACAATTTTTGCTGACTTATTTTTTTCATAGCTTGTGTCGTTTTTCCAAAAATTTAATTTCTTTACTTTCAATGTTATTTTTCACGATTAAAACAAAAACTACGCATCCTATTGTAAAATGATTAATAACAAATTTGTAGCTCCTTTTTGGATGAACAACTTTTGTTGATTTATTTTTTTCTTAGCTCGCGTCGTTTGTCCAAAAATTTAATTTTTTATTGTTTTTTACGAATAAAAAAATAACTACGCCTCCTATCAAGAAGTGAATATCAACAAATATGTAGATCTTTTTTGGGAGCAAAAATTTTTTTTGTTTATCTTTTTTCGTAACTTGCATAGTTTGACCACAAAATGGAATTTTTTATTATTTTTTGTGCGATCGAAATTAGGATTTTCAATTTTTCAAAAAAATTCAAAAATTTGTTATGATAATCTTTTAGGGCTTTCAAAAAGCAACGTTTTTCTCCTTTTGACCTTTTTTCATATCGTGTGGCTTAAAATTTTAATTTTCAATTGATTTTTAAAATATTGTAAATGCCATAACTCTGATAATTTTTTATTGAAAAATTTTGAAATTGCTTCAACTTTTTGAATTTCCATCAAAAATCGCTGGTTAATAAACTCGTTCTTTCTTTGAGGACCTGAAAAAGTGTGCCAAAGCTAGATTTGATCTGTTCATTTCTTCGAGAGTTATCGTGGTTACGAATGGACAGACGGACAGACATACAGACGGTTCAGGGGTTCTTAAAACGCCGAGATCCGTTGAAAAACTGTGGTGTCAAATATCGGACAATTCAAGTACTTTCTCAATCATAAATGATGAGAATGTAAAAAATTTGTAAATATCTTCGAGGTGCTCAAAGTGCTTGCATTCGATCCTGCAAGATTAGGGAGGAGGTGGGAAATACCGCGCGACTGCGACTATCGCTGTACCCAACTGTCGAATAAAGTCGTAGAAAAAATTAAAATCTCTTCCACAGTGGACAAATTTTAATACCACCAATTCATACAATCCAAAATCCATTTTTCTCTACAATGCATTTAAAAACTTACCAGACTTCCGAATGAATAATATATTTTTTACTTGGAAAGATTTACAGAAATTTTTCATGCCATAACCTATTTTGAGGGAATAATTGACATTATTCATAATTTAAAGTTTGCTTCACTTTATATTTGAAAAATTTACTTAACTAAGATCAGATTTTATCCAATTTTTCCTCAATTTATGACAGAATAGTTTTCAATAATTACACCACCAAGTGTATTAATGTTTACTTTTGGAAGTCTGTACAGTACACTTGGAGAAATTAATCTGCGTCATTAAAGTTTACCGAACTGCCATGTATTCTTTAACATTTCGCACGTCACAAATTATTACAATAATGTAAAAACTTCTCATTTTTGTCCATAAGTTCCAATTATAATTAAAAGTTGGGTAAAGTTTCCTAACCAAATTTTTCTGCATGTAGTTAAGTTTTGTATAAGTTTAAAGTACCATAAACATGAAAGTTCTACTCCGCTCACAAACTGCAAAAAAACTTACGTTGCGATTCCCGTTAGAAAAACCACCTGGCTTTGCTAAACTCACATTCAAGTCTAATTCCAGTCATAGTATTCTGATCCTTTTTCTCTTGTTATTTGCATATGTACGTAACTCTTATGCATGCCATTGAGGTATACCTACAAAGCGAGAAAGGAACCCCTCAACCCTTCACGGAAAATTGACCTTCCCCACGTACAACGAAAAAGCTCTACCATCTCTTTCGTTCCCTCTATTCTCCATTCGCCTGATCCATCCTGCTTTTTCTTTCAATGGGCGACTGATGGGATTGATTCAATACTTGTGTAATTATATGCAAAGACGCAGGGTTAACCCTTATACCAATTCTGTCTGATCGCATTTATATAGCCCTAATTGAACCATATAAAAATCCATATATATATAAGCCCAACGACGGAAAATAATTTCTTATATTTATAATACTTGGGGCAGAATACGTCAAGTGTTCCCACCTAAATAATTGTTTTTTTTTATCGGGTTGAAACTTGGTTGAATTATAGTTCTAGTGAACCTATATTAATTCACCAAACCATATAGGTCCGTTAATCAACCGGTTGTCAATATACTGGGGCCTGAAGTTTTCACTTTTTCATGAGCTTTTTCACCTTTACGTTAGTGTAACTTCTTGTAGAATAATCTGTTTCGACCTTTATTATAGAGTTTCGGAAAGACTTTTTCATATACTTTGAGACTATCTTGACGATTTTTTTTAAATTTTCAATTATTTTTTTAAATCAAAAATAAAATTGATTTTTGCGAAAAAATGGCACTTTAAATTTTTTCTTCTCAAAAATAGCTTTTTTCACACTCTTTAAATTCATGTGAAGGAAAAACTGGGCTGAAAATAATTTCTTGGTCAAATTGAGATTTTTACGCTCTAGGGTACCACGTTATGATTATATATATATATATATATATATATTATACATACACACCAGAAATCACCCCAAGATATTTAAATGTTAGTGTATAGGCATAATAGACACGCATCTATCCATTTTAATTTTGATTTTCAAATAAAAAAAAAATGTAACGATAGTCTTAAAGCACATGAAAAGATCTTTCAAAGCCATTATAATAAAGGTCTAATCAGATTATCCCAAAAGAAGTTACACTAAGGTCATGATGAAAAAGTGAAAACTTCCGGCCCCTTTGTATATTGGCAACCTGTTGATAAATGGACCTTTGGTTTGTTGAATTAATTAACTCATATAAGCACAAGAAACTGAAAAAAGATTCATGCAAATCGGTTAATATTTTCAGTAATAACGGAAATCTTGAGGTAATAAATAACTTCTGTGCACGTACACTGTTCATTTTCTAGTAAATGGACGCGGCAGATTCAGAAACATGAAAAATGTATAATTTTGCAGAGTTCAGTCGACCTGGATCCTACAATATTCAATCCATTTTTTTTAAATTTCTGAATTAAATGACATTTCATGTCATGTCATGTCATGACATCCCATGTAATGCATGTTGTGTCATGTAATGTAATGTCACGTCTTGTCTTGCTGTGTCGTGTCATGTCATTTCATTGCATGTCATGTAATGTCATGTCACGTCACGTCTTGTCTAGTCTTGTCGTGTCGTGTCATGTCATGTCATCTCATGTCGTGCCATGTCATGTCATGCATGTCGTGTCACGTAATGTCACGTCACACCTTATCTTGTCATGCCATGTCATCTCATGTCATATTAGGTCTTCTGTTGTCGTGTCGTGTCATGCCTTGTCGTGTCATGTCATAAACTTCATGTCACGTCCCGTCCCTTTACTTCCTGTCACGTCACCTCATGTCATGTTAAATCACGTAATGTCATATCATGTCGTGTGATGTCATGTCATATCATCTCACGTAATGGCATGTCATTTCATTTAATTTCATTTCATGCTGGGCTATTTCATGTCATGTCATGTCATGTTACGTCATATCACGTTTCTTTTCTTTACGTCTTTTTTTTACGTCTTTTCTCACGTCACCTCTTGTGATGATAAATCATGTTATGTCACGCATCTCACGCATGTCACTCATGTCATGTCATGTCATATCATGGTATTTCATGCCATGTCATGTAATGTATTGTCATGTCATGTCATATAATGTCATGTAATATTATGATATTTCGGGTCATGTCATGTCATGTAATATCATGTCATGTCACGTCTTGTCATGCATGTCATGTAATGTCATCTCATATCATGTCGTGTGAAATCATGTCACGTCACGTCATAGCATGTCATGTCAGGCCATTTCATTGAAAGTAATGCCATGTCATGTCATGTCGTCTCGTGTCGTGCCTTGTCTTGTCATATACGTCATGTCACGTCCCGTTTCTATACGTCCTGTCACGTCACCTCTTGGGATGCTAAATCATGTTATGTCACGCATGTCATGTCATGTCATGTCATGGCATGTCATATCATGTCATGTCATGTCACGCATGTCACGCATGTAATGTCATATCCTGTCATGTGATGTCATATCCTGTCATGTCATGTCATGTCATGTCATTTTATGTCATGTCATTTCGCTTAATTCTATGCTGGGTTATTTCATGTCATGTCATGCCATGTCATGTCATGTAATTTCATGTCACGTCATGTCATGCGATATCATTCCATTTCATGTCATGTCATGTCATGTCCTGTCGTGTCGAGTCTTGTCGTCATGTCATGTCATGTCATTTCATTGAATGTAATGTCATGTCATGTTTTGCCGCGTCGTGTCTTATCGTCTCGTGCCTTGTCGTGTCCTGTCATATACGTCATGACACGTCCCGTCCCTTTACGTCCTGTCACGTCACCTCTTGTCATCTCATGTCATGTAATGCCATGTCACAGTATGGCATGCGATGTCATTCCGTTTTATGTCATGTCATGTCCTGTCGTGTCAAGTCTTGTCGTGTCGTCAATTTCCATGTCATGTCAAGTCACGCATGTCACATAATGTCATATCAGGTTATTTCATGCCATGTCATGTAATGTCTTGTCATGTCATGTCATATAATGTCATGTAATATTATGATATTTCGTGTCATGTCATGTCATGTAATATCATGTCATGTCACGTCTTGTCATGCATGTCATGTAATGTCATCTCATATCATGTCGTGTGAAATCATGTCACGTCACGTCATAGCATGTAATGTCAGGCGATTTCAATGAAAGTAATATAATGTCATGTCATGTTGTGTCGCGTCGTGTCTTGTCGTGTCGCGCCTTGTCGTGTCATATCATATACGACATGACACGTCCGGTCCCTTTACGTCCTGTCACGTCACCTCTTGTCATGTTATGTCATGTCACAATTGTCACGCATGTTATCTCATGACATATCATGTTATGTTATATCATGTCATGTCATATCATATCATGTTATGTCATGTCATGTCATGCCATGTCATGTCATGTCACGTCATAGCATGTCATGTCAGACCATTTCATTGAAAGTAATGTCATGTCATGTCATGTTGTTTCACGTCGTGTCATGCCGTGTCATGCCTTGTCATTTCATGACGTGTCATTTCGTGTCATGTCATTTCATGTCATGTCTTGTCACGTCATGTCATTTCATTTCATGTCATGCCGTGTAATGTCATTTCATTGCATGTCATGTCATGATATGTCATGTCATGCACGTCGTGTCACGTAATGTCATGTGACGTCTTGTCATACATGTCATGTCATATCATGTCGTGTGATGTCATTTCATGTCATGTCACGTCATGGCATGTCATGTCAGGCCATTTCATGCCGCGTCATGTCATGTTATTCCATGCCGCCTCATGTCATTTCATTGAATGTAATTTCATGTCATTTCATTGAATGTAATATCATGTCATGTCATATTTTGCCGCATCGTGTCTTGTCGTCTCGTGCCTTGTCGTGTCATTGCATATACGTCATGTCACGTCCCGTCCCTTTACGTCCTGTCACGTCACCTCTTGTCATGTTAAATCATGTCATGTCACAATTATCACGCATGTCATGTCATTTGATATCATGTTATGTCATGTCATGTCATTTCGTTTCACTTCATGCTGAGTTATTTCATGTCATGTCATGTTATGTCATTTCATGTCATGCCACGTCATGTCATGTCATGCCACGCCGTCTCATGTCATTTCATTGCATGTCATGTCATGTCATATCAACTCATGTCATGTCATGTCATATCATGTCATGCCATGTTATTTCATTGCATGTCATGTCATGTCATTTCATTGAATGTAATGTCATGTCATGTCATGTTTTGTCGCATCGCGTCTTGTCGTCTCGTGCCTTGTGGTGTTATGTCATATACGTCATGTCACGTCCCGTTATTTCTTGTCATGTCATGCCATGTCATGTCCTGTCGTGTCCTGAATTGACGTGCCATGTCATGTACGTCATCGTACGTTTCGACCTTTCACGTCGGGACATTTCACGTCGTGTTATGTCATGCATGTCATGCCATGTCATGTTGTGTCGTGTATTGTCGTGGCGTGCCTTGTCATGTCATGTCATATACGTCATGTCACGTTTCGTTTTTTTACGTCCTGTCACGTCACCTCTTGTGCTTCTAAATGATGTTATGTCACGCATGTCATATCATTTCATATCATGTTATGTCGTGTCATGTCATGTTGTGTAATGTCAATTAATTTGAAACTCCGTATACCTATGTATTTTGACGCGCTGATCACGAATATGATAGTGAAAATACCCGAAAATTTGATTTTCAAGGTCAAACTCCCAAAAAGCACACCTATGACTGGCCACAGAAATAACTTAGGCCACACACGACCCTCTTTCCAACGTGTCATGGGGGCGAGAAGGCACCCCTATGAATGGCCACAGAAATAACTTTGGTCACACACGACCCTCTTTCGAACGTGTCATGGGGGGCGAGAAGGCACACCCATGACTGGCCACAGAAATAACTTAGGTGACAC
Source organism: Andricus grossulariae (assembly GCA_011634705.1). Taxonomy (NCBI): domain Eukaryota; kingdom Metazoa; phylum Arthropoda; class Insecta; order Hymenoptera; family Cynipidae; genus Andricus; species Andricus grossulariae. The sequence goes on along the minus strand of JAABKJ010007545.1, from coordinate 38,159,355 downwards.
ACGACCCCCTTTCCAACGTGTCATGGGGGGCGAGAAGGCACACCCATGGCAGTTGACAGAAATAGCTTAGGTCACACATGACCCCCTTTCTAACATATACAAATAACCCGCACACATCAATCCGCGAGCACATCGTGTCCGCGTAAAGGCGCATGTACGTGCAAAGGCGCATGTGCGGAGACCCACTGCCTTTGGCGTTTCGCCTGCACTGAAAGAAATTTAGGACAGCTGTTGCGTTCGGTGTTGTAGGGCAGGCCTGCCCAGACTGGGGAAAACTGCTCATTTGCCAGATGTTAATTTAACACCACCACCGAACTCTACTCATTCAACTTCACGAGAGCGACTACCCCCCAAGCCTCTGGACCCGAGAAGAGGTCGGTAGTGGTGGAACCGGAACATGTGGTAAATGAGTCGATTTCCCCAGTTTGAGCAGGCCTGTAGTAGGGCAACAAACCCACGATTTTAACACGACAGCAGCGCCATGTTTTGTGCAGCGGCGGACTTAAAATGTGGTACAACGTTGCTGTCTTACATCTCGGAACACTGCTGTCCCAAGCGAGAGAACGTAAACTTGTTACAGTTAATGTTTTTAAATTATCGGTCATTTAAAATTGGGTAATATTACCGGTAATATACCGGTATGTTACTGAAGCTTCGCGAATTTATCGAGAATTTATGAGAATATTCAATTATGATGCTTTTTTGTTATTTTTAAAAGTAATTGGATAATGATCACGGTGTTATAGTTAATTTTCGATCATTTGGTATATTTTTTAAATGTTTGATATAACAAAAAATTACAAAATGATCGAAAATTAACTATAACATCTTGAACATTTATTGACAGTGGTCAACAACCCTTTAACTTCTAAAAAATTCAGTATTTAGATAATGTTAGCACTTATAGAATAAATTGTAAACAGCGCCCATTCAGGTACATTTAATATAGGAAATTAGGCTATGAAATAATACAACGTATTATAACTTTAAAATCAAGTTAGTGCTTTATTCAAAGAGCACTTTGGAAGTTACGTCTTTCTTAAATCGAATTCTGATCTGAACTAACTAGAGATTACACATTCACACCAGCCCTCTTAGCGACAACGACATTAGGCCTGTTCAGTCCTGCACTCGGTTCTGCTTCAGTTCACATAAACAAGAGCCGTCATTCAGCCACTTATGCCGCTCTCAGAAGATAACGATTACTTTTTGGACAGAACACGCATATTCTTTGAAATAAACCAACATTTAATATATGGAAAACTTTGTAAGCAATCAAATAAGCAACAATTATTTATTTCAAAAAATGTTCACACGTGTAACATTCAGTAAAGTTTTTTATTTAGACTAAATAATGTGATATTTATAAACTGAAGATAAGGTGTTCTTAGCACCTCTACGCTTTTAAAGAAACAGCTGAATACAATAATAATAATACCAGTTTCTATCTTTTTTCGAAATTTGTCTTTGGTGCACTAAATAAAAAAATTGGAAAAAAATGTTTGGAAAAGCAAATGGATAATGAATGCAAAGTTGTCGTTGTCAGAAATGCACTTCACGGAAGTTTGGAAGGAGAAAAAAATAAATTCTCGCCGAGAACAAACGTCGGGTAAGTTACCCGGCAACTTACCAATATTACCGTACGTTACCAGGGTAATTTACCCGACTCAAAACTCTAGCTACAGTCATCGATCCGACTTCTACATTTCTACGCTCGGAATTAAAAAGAGAGACCCTATTAAAATCGAAAGTTTTTACGAAATCGGAGTCTTCCTATATGTCTATAGTTATGAATAAGTAAATTTGTGCGAGGCCGCGCACGTGTATCAACCGCGTCTGCAGAAAATAATGCAACCGTCTTACTGAGTTCTGGATCTGTTGTCCCAAAACTTTGGCGCGTCGTTCGCCCCTCTGTTGGATCGCAGCGTCTTCAAACTATAAGAGAGTAAATGGCTTGAGCATAAGGCGCACTGGTGCTCGTGTGTTTAGCTCAGCAGCGGTCGTGTGGCGAACAGAATGAATGGTCGTGGCTGCCCGAAAAGTAGGCATTACTGCAGCGTTTCCCAAACTTTTTTCACACTTTCTGGGGAGTGGTAGGGTCGCCACCCTGAAATTTTTTTCACAATACTGGAACCCAAGAGAGACACTGGACACCTGTCTTTCGGGCGCGGTTGCTTGCTTGGCACGACCTTCCCATCGTTAGAGGATCAGAGCCAGTTGAGGAAAATGAAAATTTGGTAAAATATCAATCAATTGAACTTTAATAGTCTGCATTAGATTTGCTAGATTGTGACAAAAACGTTAAAAAAAGATAGAAGAAAATCGGATAATAACTTCAAGAGTTATCGCACTTTTCTTACACTGAGAGGTCCCATTTATATAATCACAAGATTTGTAAATGTTCCTTTATTAGTGCAGATATTAACCGATTTTCAAGAACTTTCTTTTCACTTCTTTAAAACTATATCATGAAATTTATTCAGATATTTAAAATTTAATTGAGTGATGTCTTTATAATTTCAGTTTTTGTAATCTCATAACAATGAAATGGTTATTCGTCGTAGGTATACGAAAGTAGCCGTCTGCTCGCAGCGGGGAGCCTGCCGAGCTACCGGGCCCGGGGTGGCATCCCCCGAGGGGCCACTCACTCTCAAATCAGTGTAAACGTTAAAATTCGCCGTTCACTTTACTGACACTATTGACATTGAATACTATGCAATTATTTGAGTTGTAACGTGTTTCTCCTTATGAGCGCTATTCACATTGACTGCTGTAGCCGCGTAATGTGTATAAGGATCGTCTACCGTGATGCTTCTTATGAGCGCTATTTTCACTAACTGCAGTGTCCGCATGCAGTGAACATGGAGCGTTTACCGTAACGATCCTTGTGAACGCTATCCGAGGCACTGTTTACACTGACTGAAGTGGCCGTGTGCAATGATTCTACTTTGATTCTACCTAGTCCACCCTCTTGCTTATATACTCTCTTATTATATTATATACTATGTTTTATAATATTCAATACAGCGAACTTTTGTTGCTTCTTCGGACACCATTAAATCGAATATCGATTACAATAATTTATCCACAAATGCTTCTGTTCTTTAACTCACTTAGGTGATGGATGAATTCTGACGCCAGATTGGGATTCAGCGCACCAAAAACCTTCGGAAACACCTAGTCACGTTTCTGGGTTTTTTCCTTTTTTAAATTTTGTTGGCCTGTGTTATAAGACTAATTGCCAGTGCTGCGACAGCCTGAGATACTTCAAAAGAAGTGAGAAAGTGATCAATTCTATATAAAAAAGTTACTAAAAGTTATTATTGCCAACTCGAAAAGTGACATATTCACACAAGAAGAGACTTTAAAGGTCGATATAAACAATCCCACCAATAAATCTCCATCAAAATCTATGAATGATTCTAACGATTCTCAACATACTTTTTTAAAGTCATGAAAAATTGAAAAAATCTCGTTGAAATCTTTCAGGCTTTGAAATCTCTCAAAATCTCTCGGATTCTTCAGAATTCCTCAAAACAAAAGTAAAAGTACAGAGTTTGTCAGCATGAGAAACAGCAAAGGTGAAATGCTATATGATACAGACGGGATAGATACCTACCAGTTGTTTATTGTATTACTTCATATTTCAGACAGAGACACGGTATTTAAGACCAATTTATAGTTGAAAGTAATTTATTTACTCAATTTAAGTTAAAAATGAAATTCAGTTATTATTAAAATTCAGATTCTTGTATTACTGTGTACACTTTTGGTCAGACCCGGGCCAGACCATCAGCGTCTGTTCGGGACTGGGACAACCAAACATTTTTTTACACGGGCCCTGAAGCATGTAGAGAGTGAAAGTTGAGAATCAAAAATTGGCCAAAAATGGAAAATGTATTGGTCTATCTCACATGCTATGGCCCCTATTTATCAAAAATACTTCAAGTAGGACTCACGCAAAAATTTATTAATCTTTCGAACGGGTTTAAAAAAATCTTTATAACCTAATTTTTCGTAGAGTTAATTACTTTCAAAGAAAACCCTGTTTTTAATCCGATTTTCGTAAGTGGAAGCACAATTTTGATCTGCATAGAAAATCAAATAAAAGCTTGTAAAATAAAAGTTTTTATATACTTTTTCCCTAATTAGATTAATATGTCAAGACAGCATTGAAATGCCTATAAAAGTAAACTATAGAGACAAATCTTTCTAGCAATCCTTTAAACGTCTTGTATGGCAATTCGGGTCACTTGCACATTGCAAAAGGCAGTGTGTCCTACATCACTGATCGAAAGGTCCATCCAAAGACTTCACTTTTGGAGCCTAGACTTAAAAGCTAAGTAGGGTAATTAATTCGAAACTTGTCAATGTATATATTATTATTTAAAAATAAGAAAAATATAAAAAAGGCAATATAGTAAGTCACTCTACGGTACGAACAAATTCATTTATTGGAATTTATGAGGAAAACCCTTATTTTTTCGACTTCTCCCAGACTATTTATTCAGAATTGTAAAATTAGGTATTTTCACTTCAACTACAGCTAACTTCACTTCGTTGAGTGCTGAGGGGAAAACAATGGACCAAATGCATGGTATTTGGTTCATTTTTGCTCTATTTTGTTAATATCTTCGTAAAAACTAATTTTTTCTGTATAAGTGTATTTAAAAAATAGTTATTATTTTTTTAAACTATTAAATGGAATAATAAAATGATAATAAATATTATTCATTACGAAGATATTACAAAAATAAAGTTTTGTCCCATGCATTTGATCCATTGTTTTCCTCTCAGCACTCAACGAAGTGCACGGAAAAAAATGAATGGCTAAATTTTCCATTTATTCGTTCATTATTAGAACTCTCTATGCATTTTTCCTGGAATTTAGTAAATATCACAACTTAAAATATCCGCGTTTACTATTTTCCTTGCACATGTTGCAATGTTAAATGGTAAAATTTACTTAATTCCAGGAAAAATGCGTTCACAGTTTAAATGATGCACGATAAAATGGTAAATTTAGCCATTCACTTTTTTCCGAGCGCTCAGGGCTAACGTTACGGAAAATTCCGTAATCATAGACAGTGCCTTTTAAATAACAAACACTCTTTAGTGAAAAATGAGGTTTTGCGAGCTTTTAGCGCTAATTATGATTTTTTATGGTTTTTTGAATCCAAATTGTTTCATAGACATAAAATACTACTTTCGTTTAATAATAAGTTGATTACTCAGAATAATTTTAGAAGATCGTAGTTTTTTCTGAAATTTTAAATTGGCTTTCAACTTCTTAGTAAGAGCAAGGCAATAATCAATTTAAATTTACCAAAATAATTGTTAAAAGAATGTTTTATTATTGAGAACAATATTCTCTTAGAATAATACTAGAAAGTTGCGGTCTTTTCTGAAATTTTCCACTTTTTGTCTACTTTCCAATTAGAGTGAGTTAATATTTAATCAAAGTTAACAAAAATAATTGTACGAACAATTTTTTTATTATTCATAACTATATTCTCTTAGAGCAGTGCTAAAAAGTTGCGGTTTTTTACTGAAATGTACAACTTTTTGGCCACCTATTAGTTAGAGTGGAGTAATACTTGATGAAAGTTAACAAAGTATTTGGTTAATCAATTGATCATCGTTTCAAACTATCTTTTCTAAGAGAAATGCTAGAAAGTTGCGGTTTTTTTTCTGAAATTTCTAACTTTTTCAGTTTTTGACTGAGAGTGAGGTAATAATTAATCAAGTTAAACCAAAATAATTGTTTAACAGTTTATTATTGCTTATAACTATATTCTCTTCGGGTAATTTTAGAGAGTTTCGGTATTCTCTGAAATTTCCATCTTTTTGTTACCCTTTCAGTTAGAGTGCGGTAATAATTATTGCAAGTATCAGATCTTAAAGGTTTTTGATGAGATATTTTTAGTTGATTCTACTAAAAAGACCAAACTTGTACATGAAAAATAGCCAAAAGACGCATTTGTTTAATCAAATTGTTTAAAAGACGGAAAATTGTTACATAAGTTCACAATTTTAACTGAAAAAGACTTTGGCAACATATAAATAGTTGATTCTGTTAAAAGAGCTAAACTCTTCTACTGGAAAATCGCCAAATACAGTTGAACTTGGATAAGAAGAAACTTGATTGGAGCCTTCCGAGAACTGATGCCGCGCGACGGCTTCGGATGCGAGGAGCCACGGAGTCAAAAGGGGAGGATGTGCCTTTAGTATTATTATACTATTAGGCTATTTCCCTTTCGGGGTAGCGTAACTCACTCGGTGAGGAAGAAAGTAATGTGGGGGAGAGGGTATCGATTTTTAGATTGATCCAGAATTCCCGTGTTATTTATTGAAATAACACGTTCGTTCCGCAACACTGTTCCGACCCAGGTTGCTGATCAATCTCTCTAGCGATCACCCCAAGTGAAGAGCCTCACAAAGTCGTCATGTGAAGCTCCCCACTCGGGCCCATTAGTATCCAAGAACTTTTGTTTCAGGCGTTATTCAATTCACTGACACTCTTTTTCATGCTTTTCTTGTAAACTATTTGTCGCAACACTTTTCTGTCCTGGCATACCTCTCTAACTTCCTTCACGTCCATGCATTTTCTTATGCAAGCTCTTATCTTTCTATGGCTTCTTATGTCTCTCTTCTATCCACATTGTCAAACGCTTTTTCTCGGTCAACAAATGCATAGCGATAATAACGGTCTAGCTGGATAACTGCGTCACGTTGCTTCACATCGCGCAAGTTCACTGTCAGTGTTTACACGACCCTGACTGTTTACGTTCGGAGAGCCTGGGTTGAACCGAAGGCCAGAACCGAAAGCGGGCTCAAATACAAGTTCGACTTTAATTTATTTGTTATTAAATCTATTTAAACAATACACAATTAAGGTTTAACTGCAAATTATTTCAGCGAAAGGACGTCGGTGTAATACTTGTTGATTGAGCGGAAAAAAACGAAATCCAACTATTGTAAAGTGGCTTGATTTGATGGTGAGTTAATGGTATAATAATGATAATATGAATAAAAAATTTAATGAGTCTCGGTGGCTCAAGAGGTTAGGCGCTCGGACTTGACGATAGAGGTCCGGAGTTCGAGCCTTGAGCCGGTACCTCTGGAAATATTTCTATGTACTTGAACCGAGGTTCTGGTGGTTTGGATACCACCTTAAGCTGTAAGTCCCCCCATCATGCACTTGGCTGTAACTCAGTCCGTGGATGGTGGGGTGAAAACCAGGCTATGCACAATATGTCAAATTAAGCTGTAACCATCTTAAGCCTGAGACATTAATTTTAATGTAGTGACCTTCAGTGTTGGACCCAGAGGACCAAAGTCGACATTTCCCACTATTCGGAGTGTTTCTTCAAGCCAACTCCACTATGTATGTTACTTCTATCTAATGTTTATAGTTGTTGCATAAATATCAATAAGAAAGCAAGAAATGATGTAACTTGTTGAAGGCGGGTAATTGTAATTTTATTAACAACTTCATCGCCGCCTTCTTCTGCTATTTGCAGTTATATGGAGTCACCGGGGAGCGAGAAGAAGGAAGTGGGAGGTTGAAGGGCGGAGATTAAGGGCTGCCGAGGAGATGAGTTGGTTAAAAAGGCAGAAGCGGGCCAGGAGTACGCATCAGAGACATCAAAGGGACAAGACGAAATGAAATCCAACGGCTGCCCACCGCCTCCCTGTGCTTCTGCTTTTTCTCTATTCTCATGCTTTCCTTTATCCACTCTTTTCTTGGTCTCCGCCAAACCTCCGCCTCTTTCACTGCCGTCATCTTACCTGATTCGTGCATTTGGAATAGTTGAATTCTTTCAGTCAAATAATTTCTTTCAGAAATCTAATACTTAATTGTTTTTTTGTTTGATTGATTTTAACAAGTGATTTACGTTTATGAAATGTCTCCTCTGGTTTTGTTAAGATTGAAATGTGTGTCACAGAATCTTCATGACCTAAAACATATTTTTGTACATTCAGAGCTTATTGCAATGCTTTAATCTACACAATTTGGCGCTACATTCATTTAATGTCTGAAAAGTTTTTGATACATCCCTGTCTTTACCCTCTTTCATCCCACTGTTCTTGTAGCATGTCCAACGCCATCTTTTTCATCCTTTTCAAGTCACATTTCTTTCAGGGTTTTATCACTTCTCTTCAACTTTTCTTAACCATTTTTTGAATCTCGATATGAGACTGTTCTTATAATGACAGCTTATTAAATTTCATTCTAAGGGGTATGCACCTAAAAGTTGCATCGTTCAATTTAATTATGTAAGAAAAAAATGAAGTTTGCGTCCAATGGCTTTACATCCACTTAGTACGAAAGTTGAACAGGCTTGTTCGTTCGTTTCGCCGGCTTGATTTAAATTCCTAGCTCCAGAGCGATCGAATCATAAATATGTATTCTCGGTAACTACTGAATTCATGGAAATTCTTTAATTAGGTTATTTTGGTTTTCTCGCCAGCTTTCGAGAACAGGCAAGAAAGTAAAGCACCTTGGGGAATCCTTGTGAGAAATACGACAGATTTTAAATCTTTTTAAGCATTTCTATCTGCTGAATAGCTTTTACGTATTGTAATAAAATCGATCTTATTATTTAACACTTCTGAAGATACCAAAAGCTTATTGCAAAAAACGGCATTGGTTGAGAATTATCACAGGAATAAATCGAAGCTTTTCTTAAATGTTTCCAACCATTGTAGATAAAACGTGAGGTCCTATTTGTTAACAGACTGGGCGAACAGGTGTAATCATTGGAAGTACAATAGTACGTATTATCCATTGGAATCGAAACCTCGCTTTACAGAGATGTAAATCCGACAGAATCCGATAGCATACTCGACAGCTCCATACAAATTCTAACTGCCTTCTACCTTCCGCCCCTCCCCTTTTGTCGAACTCGATTTGGGATTAATATTCGCCACGTGCCAGCACACACGCTTGATATCAAAGGCAGTACCGACGAATCTTGTATCAACCGTACTGTTTTATATATTTATTTCCTACACCAACTCGAATTTTGTTATGCTCTCTTAAACTGACCCAGTGAAATTGTCACTGGTTGAATCAGTATTTTGAATTATCGCTGGTGAATCAGTGATGTGCCAATTTTCACTAGGTGAACCAGTAAGTAACTCAACTAAAACAGCGTTATTGAATATACTAGTGAAGTGACCAAAACATGAACCTCCAGTCGTTCGGTAGGCGCGGATCATCGGTCGGGTCTTTGTATTTCTTGAATGAAAACTAACTTTATTGTGTACAAGTGTTTGTGTCAGAAATATTTGGGGCCTGGCTGCAATAATCAGGGGATATAATATATTTCGCTTAAAAGTTGGGAGGACCCTGGTAACTTGGGTTTGACTTTGAGCGACGCGACACGTTCACGTCCTTTCTTAAAATAAACCTGTGAAATCTCACTGGTTGAAACAGCCAGAAGTGTGTCACTGACAATCAGTGAAATTTCACTGGTTCACACAGTGAAATTCCGTCACTGGTTTATTCAGTGAGGCTCAGTGGTTACTCAGTACTAGGAGCCATATGGTCGAACGCGTTGTCGTCCGTTAGCTGGTTAGGTATGAAACTTATCCTTCATTATTTTTGTGCTAACCTTTGCAAAATTATCCTTTAAAAACAGCACATTACTGTCGCAACAATAAATGATGGCCGGGCTGCAATAGAATAGAATATAATATATTGCGCCTAACTGTGAGGACGCCCGTCATTACGACAACGTGTGGCGTCGCTCAGTCAAACCCAGGTGTTCAGGGGTCTCCCCACATTTAAGCGAAAGATATTATATTCCCGCTTATTGCAGCCAGGCCTCAAAATATTTCGAACACAACCACTGGTACACACTAAAGCTCGCAATCAAGTTCTTTTTCACTCGAGAAATGCAACGACCCGACCGACAGCACGGGCGTACCAGACGTCTGTAGGTTCATGTCTTGGCCGCGTGGAGCGCTATATTACTGGTTGAATCTATTATTTGGCGTCACTGGTATACTCAGTAATCCTGTTTTAGTTGAGTCTCTTACTGGTTCACCCAGTCAAAGTCGGAAAATCACTGGCTCATCAGTGATCATTCAAAATACTGATTCAATCAGTGACAATTTCACTGGTTCAGTTAAAAGGAATAATGACGGGCCTTCCCACAGTTAATCGCAATACATTATATCCTATTATTTTGCAGCCAAGCCCTCGTTCATTGTTGTAGGAGTAAAGTGCAGTTTGTAAAAGATGATTTTACAAAGGTTAGCACAACAGTGATGAATGAGAAGTGTCATATCTAACCAGCTGACGGATGACAACATGTACGACTAGATGACTACTAGTACTGATGAGTAACCAGTGAACCTTATTGATTAAACCAATAACGGAATTTCACTGAGTAAACCAATGAGATTTCATTGGAAATCCGTGAGATTACACTGGTTAATTTTAAGAGAGTGCAAAAACTTTTGGGGAGTTTATATTTCCCTACTTTCCTTGCCTTAATTTGAACATTCCTCATTATATGAGATCTTTTTTTTCGTATGGGTACTTACATCCCCTTTTTATGCGTTAACTGCGGACTTCCGTATATATGGCAATAATGGGATCCTGTATTGAGGAAGAAGTTGAAAGAGCAACGAGGGTTGTGTGTTTGCGAGCACTTCTAATAACTTGTTACCGGTAATGCCTTCATAAGCACCGAGTAGAGGAAGGCCAGTGACAAGTAAGGGGTGTTCCACGCGAATGTGGAATTCAAGGGTTCCAAGAGCCTGCTACTCTGTTAGCAAGGGAGTTGCCTACCTACGAGTTTGTCTCCCTCGTTTCACACCGCGACACCAATGGCCAATGTGTACCCTTTGTTAGGTGAGCATAGTCTCTATAGCAACCCCGTTTTGCCTGCTAAGAGAACAGTACCTTCCAATCTTATCCAAGTTTATCTTTTGCTGCCCATGATAAATTTTAATTGCTTTTTAGGTTAGATGATCATTCATCATCCAAATGATCAGGGTTGCCGCTAAAATGTAAGAGAAAAGGTCCTGATTGATTCTTATATTTTTTCCAGTCTGTTAACATTTTTGCCGATAATTAATATTGAATAAATGAAGCTTTTAAGGTAGCTATACGAAAAATGAGATCTCTGTAAAAAATGTCGTAATTTATTACGCTTCCGTTGTCTCGCGTGACAATTATCGCACAGTCATAGAGCTTTGGCGACTAATAACAATCTAATTTAATTGCTAGAATATCTACGTTTATGCAGAAGTGCTCCAAAGTTTTGAGTTTCTTCTACGAAAGGTAAGGATATACGACTGTTGTAATATGATTATTTGTGAATTGAATATTTTGTTTCACAGATAAGTATGATTTTATAGGTTAGGTTACACTTTAAATGTGATTTAATAAAAAAGTTATAAATAAATTAAGTTTTATTAAATTAAAAGTAGCATGTATTTCGTTATGGCCAAAACTGGTGCAAGTGGTTGCCAAATGTAGCACGTAAATGGCCAAAACTGGAGACATCCGAGTTCTAGCAATTTTCTCATCTTTTCGATTTGTTAATGCAGTTTTTTATTTATGGGCGGCTACAATTCGTGAACGACGACCTGCAAGAAATATATTAAACCAGTTACTTTTATTTGAAACGTAATATTCTCTACAACCCTACTGTTTCCATATTTTAAAAGTAACTTTTTCTATGGCTGAAATCGTTAAAAGAATTTTGTAAACAGAAAACATCTTTTAAATAAATAACCATATTTAAAGATCATTTACTCATTCTCCAAATTATAAGCAGTAGTGTTGTAGAGAACGTTTTCCCTGGAATAATAAACCATGAATTATTTAGGTTCAACTATTTTTTTAAAATTGGTGAGGAGCAACAGCAAGAAAAATTCGATTACAAAAACTGATATCAACAAAATTTTTTTCCGTAAGTGTTAATCTTTTTCCATAATAAAATCATGTTTTTTCTTTTATAAGACATAAAGTACAGTATCATTTCAATTGCTCAAATCATAGAAATCTTTTTTTCCCAGAAATCTAATTTTGCACGTAATTTTTAATTTTTGTAGGTTTTGGCTAGCCTGAATTCATCGCCTTAGTCATAAAGCGGATATGGAGATTTTCCTGAAATTCTTATAAAAGCATGTTATTTGGTTTAAATGTTCCATCTGACATAAAACTTTTATGACCGGGTGCCAACGATTTTTTTAATTTGTTTACACGCTGTATTCTTCTACCAAATTAGATTTAAAAAAGTTGACAGTGTAAAGATTTTCTTTCCTAAGTGTTATTCGAAAAGTATCTCATCCATTTTTTGGTATTTCGTCCCGCTTTCGAAATGTTTGCATTATGCATTTTTTTTTACAAAAAAATTACTACTTTTACTTTCTAATTTTTTTAACTACGTGTATACGTTTCAGTGAATTTCGAAAAAGTGTTAAATCCCGCACGAGAATCAAAAGTTAAAAAAATGAGGTTTATCATCAACACTGTTTTTGGGCCCAAGATGGACTTGTTCTACTTTTATATTTTTATAGTATTTTGATGAAACTTGAAGGAATAAGTAGTTACTTCCTGTGTGTGTTTCTCAATTCGAATTTTCAAGGGAGTGTTTGAAAAAGTATGCGATATATCTGGGGTGATATGGGGTCAACACAATCCGCTTATTCTCTACCCCCTTTTGGCAGAATTGTTTTCTTTAACAAAATAATCTTGAAAAAACTTTTCACCCGGTACTAACAGTTTTCTAATACCAAAAAGACCTTTATACCAAATTATGTGCTTTTGTAGTAATTTGAACAAAATTTGAGTATGTAACTTCGACTATAAATATAAGAATTGATAAGATTTCAGTTTTAAAAAAAAATCAGTTTATAGTTATAAGTCTTCAAAATTTAATTATTTATAAATTATTCAAAATTACATTTTTCCATTTGAAGCATTCAAAACTGAAGTATTCTAAACTTTGCTTCAAACTAATTACTTTTTACATTCTCATCATAATGAAAAGGTATTGTTTTTATGTGAAAACTGACTATCGCGGAATTCTTCAAATCTCCACGTTTCGAGACCCTCTGAATCCGAAAAAAACGGTTTTACGATGGTGCCTGTCTGTCTGTCGTTGTTTTCGTTGTTGTTGTCGTCTGTGTACCCGATAAATTTTGAAAGAATAATCGGATTCGATTGTGCTTTGGCACACAGTTTTAGGGACCAAAAAGAAAGATTGAGTTCGTTAACGTTTTAACAAAAAGTGTTGTGGGCGATTCATTAAATATATTGAGAATGACAAAAAATGAATTTGAAAAATTCGAAATATAAGAGAATTTCTATCACAGTATTGCCAGTATTACCAGGCTCTGTAACCCGATTTTTTTCATACAACGGTTGGTATTCAGTTGATTTAATGAAGTAGAATGTTTACGGCTATATCGATTCAAAAATTTTTAACTTTAAGAATTTTTCAAGTTTGTAATTTTTCGTTTATAATTAAAACTTTTTTTAAATATTAGAAATATAGCAACATAACAAGTACACTGCTAGAAAAAATGTTTGGGGACTTCATAATATGAATATAACATATGAATATAATACTCATGTATAATAATTGTTTTAAATTTATATTAGATTTAGTATACATTGTATATTAAAATTTATAAATGTATACTGTATTCAATATACACGTTTATATTAAGTTCAATTTCCATGTGTGCAATATACATTATCAAATGCTACAGTATTGAGACGTGTGCACTAACTTTGACATTAGTGTTCCCTTTTGTCCCAAACGTACCGACTCTACCCTATAGTAATTTTACAAACATTTTTAACAGTATGTCACATTTTTTCATTTCAACAGGATGAATCGATCTCCATCCCCTCAGACTCCTTTCACAATCCAAAATGCCCTATACATAATAAATATAAAATACGATAAATACAAAACAATCATCTATGAGGAAGCACAGTGCTCATGAAATAATCACAATTAAAGATACAACATATAATGAACGCGCCTAAACTACTTTGCTGCAGATTTTTATTTATCATTATTGTCTTATAATGAATTTACGTATTCCAAATTTTTTTAATTGACAATAATTCATAAAACTTCTATCTGAAATGTACAGTTGTTTAAATGGTATTTGATTTAAAACAGTACAATTTCAAACGGTTGCAGTTTTTAACGCTTAAATTTGAAAATCGTTTAAATTTTAACAGATGCAGAATTTTTCATTCTTTAAATTTCTCACAGTCAATTTTTATTCGATCAAAAAAATTATGGTACAATTTCGAAATTATGTATATAGTTAATTTATGTTTTCAGTTTAATCGACTTGATATACGTTTTCTATCAAAATTGATGAATTTCAAACACATAATGTTTAATTGATTAAACCTTCAAAACTGTATTTTAGAATCTTTAATTACAAAATGAACGATTAGAAATTAATACTGAAAAGAAACATCAAAAACGCAATTTAAACTGAATATTTCATACTTCAAAATATTACAAATCAAACTTTTCAAACTCAAAAGAATTTCAACATGAACTCATTGAAAATTTATATAAATTCATTTGATATCATGTGAGTGACATTTTAAGTGTCTCGAAAGACTTTTCTACTACAAATTTATCAAACATCCGTTGAAAAAAAATCGCTGTCATTTCTCGAATTTTTACGGTCTACAAAAATTTATTCATTTCTCGGTCCAGAGACTATCCTTAAATTGAAACGGGGAAAGCTAAACAGTGTTCAAGTCCGATTAACATAATGTTACAGGAGTAACAAAAAACCTTATTACAGGAACAATTTACAACCAATTAAGTAGATTACTTTTTTTATGCAAGTACGTGGATAAGTTTATGAACAATTGTGTGAAAAAATAGATAGCGCTACATGTGAATATAATAATTATAATAATTAAATGGAAATGGCGATGGACTTACCACCGTTTAGCATTCCCGGCTGTATATTTGCATCTACTTCATAAACAAGTAACACTATTTAACAGCAAAAAGGAACATTTATAGCATTAGTAGAACATTTTTCGGCTTTGAGAATAATTACTCCAATTCGACGCATTCATGCCATACCGCTGCACGTCGCGCTTAGGCGGTGTACCGCGCCACGTCGCGTTTGGTCGCTGTATAGCTCCCGGTCCTATGCTTCTACACATGACCTATACAGCGACCACACGGAGAAAAATGAAAGGTCAGTTGGGCCATCTAGACAAGAGGTTCAAATCGATCATCTGAGAGTGTCGACTTGGTGTCATCTCAAACGGTCGACTCAAGCGTCATAGAGAGTCGAACCGATCATCACAGAGGGCGGACTGATCAATATAAAGGGTCGAATCGCTCATCATAAAAGGTCGATTTGGTCATATCATATTGGTCTACTTGATGTCCTCGGACAGGCGACCTGGCCATCTTATGGGGTCGATTTGATTATCCTACATTTTCTATATTTGTTGTCCTTTTCCTACTTATTCCAATCTCTCTCTTATAAGAGACTGGAAATTATAAAATGAAGTGGAAGCTATAAAACCTACAAATTTACATGAAATACAAAAAAGCAAAAACAGTGCACATTGACGATATATATTTTTTGGAGCACAAGAGGCTAAAGACACGGCATGGTGTCGCACTGAATTGTAAGATTTCAAACATTGAAGTGAATCCAGAAACCAATATCCCACTTCTCGTTACTTTCTGCATCATCAACGAATGCTGAAATTTTTTGCACATTTTCAATTTGAAACGACACGTTGACAACAAATTGATAGCTGAACGCCCAGTTACGCCTTTATCCTAAATCCCTTGGAAGCATCAAATTTGACGTTGCAAATTTTTATGCATTTCACTCTCCATGAATGTTCGAAATATCGAAAAGTAGTTAAAAATGATGAAAAACATGTTTAAGTTCAATAAACAGCAAATGTAACGCTGAACGGCTCAATGACATTCACTCACTCCGAAAATGCTCTGGACTCTAGAGTCTAGAACACGGTGCTTTCAATCCCAACACTCACTGCATGCATCGTGTCGACAACCGGATTGGCTATAAGGTTGGCGCGCTTATTTGAAATTATTAAATATAGAAAGCAATTGTGTATAGCAAATTATAAGAGTAAAGTTATTAAAAATAATTCTTTGCTCACAAGGAAGACTTATAAAGTTAAATTTAATTATTTATTGGATTTTCTCCTTAAAAATGAATAATCTATTTTTATTTTAAAGAAAGGAATATCTTTTTTATCCTAAATATAAATGTACAATTATTCCTAATATTCTTATGCACTTTATATTTATTATTTGTTGTGAACATTTGGCTTAGACATTCAATCATTTTAAATAAACACGTCAACGGTAACTAATCAGGTCGGCCCTCCGCGATGGGCCATTTGCACTTCCGTGGATGGTCGAAATGAGTGAAAACAAGATGATTGTATTGACCATCCTGAAAGGATACCTTGCTTATCCCTGATAGTTAGTCTGCATTTCTTATAACAGTCAGGCTGGTCCTAAAAAGAGAGCCTATTCGACTATGTCAAACAAATTCTGGATGGTTCTTTAGACCATCTAAAAGAACGGACTGGCTCTCTAAATTTTGACCCTCTAACTTTAACCATCCATTTTTCTCCGTGCAGTGACTGTCGTAGTTACATTCACTTGCATATTAGCAGAAGAGTACCATCAGGATAAAATTGCAGCGTGTTAAAAAGTATAGCTCATAGGATAATGGCTATTATAATTCATGTGATGGCATTGCTATCTTTAAAACGAATATTCCAGCTTTAATTTGGTATGAACTACTTTCCCCACTTGTTCATCATTTATCAGTATTATTACTTCTGAAGTTTTCCTATCCACCTCGTATTAGTTTTCCCTATACTAAATCGGGAAAATGCACCAACCTTTGTGACAACTAGATGTCAAGAGGTTCTTGACTTAATCTTATGCTCTATTTCCATCAGCGAATCATTAAGGAATTGTCATGTCCTTGGCAACTTTTTCTAAAAGGATTAAATCAATTGATCAGTTGCAGTTAGCTGTGAATATAGTGCAGAGGATCATCTATAAATTTTATGAGGATATAACTGTCCTCTTCGTATTAGGAAACTAGACAAGAATGCTCTTAAGTGAAATAGTAGATTTCAGGCATTGTCAAGGGATTCAAAATGTATCCGATACTGCGAAACTCCAGAGAGCTTTGAAGAAAACCCCTACATGTAAACTGAATGAATTGATTTTGCCATTAGATGATATAGTAGGAACAGCTAGTGAAATCTTTCAACACCTCGAGCAGGTGCGCACTTCCCTGGTTTTGAGCCAGATCATCCGTCAAGGGGGGGGGGGGTTTGAAGTGAACTCCTCTGATTTCTCAGGTCATAGGGCCAGGGGACATGACTGGAGGGTGGCCAACCGGATAATAACGCAATCAAAAATTAGGTGGGTCGTTCGGCTCTTATTGCCTTTATGGCGGAAACCGGTCTCATGAGTGAGGACCAGATCCAAGAACATAGTAGAGTAGGTTACATATTGCCAACCACAGTGCTATGGGACTTGAATGTTCCTGCCCATTCATAATAATAATAATGGTAGTAATAATAGAAAACTGGAATCAACTAAGGTTTCAGTTACAAATCTTACTCTGGAATTAAGTTACTCAAAGCTTATTCGAGCAGAAGATCTTTTAGAAATTTCGTTATAGTCATAACAAGTTATTCTCCAATACTGTTCGTGGTTTAGACAATTTTCTTTATTAGCATGTATTATAAGTTATTTTCTTCCAATTAGTCTTCCTTAGATAATAAATTGTATCTATTGAATAATTATTAAGAGGATTTATCTGAATGATTTTGAAAAGTCGCACTAGACTTTACAACCTCGTACGAACTGTATACCGATTGTTTTAAAGTTTGCGAATCAGCCCTCGTTGAATTAGGTAGGAAGGACGAGTTATCGAGTTAGACCAACTTTCTGCATGGACGATGAAAGGAATACTAGTTATAGAAATCCAAACATGTGATGGGCATAACTTTAACTATAATTTATACTAGAAATATGAATTTTACATTCGTCGACTAGGTAATATCGAATCCCAATCATATAATATTGAACAAGTTTCAATTCAAAGCTTTTGAAAATGGATAATTTTGAACTTGAAACTTCCCAAAAATAAAGAATTGCACATTCAAAGCTAGTTCGAAAATGAAGAACTTCTATTTGGAAAAGAATTCAAAATAAAAGAATATTAAACTATAATTACAAAACAGCAAGAATGCAAAGTTAAATAATTGCAAATTAAATCGATTAAAATTTCGTATTTTCAAAAGTTAGTATTTTATAAAAATTCTTAGCACCAAAAGTTTAGCTATTCGAAGTTTCTAGGCGCATCGAAAATACTTGCTGTATGCTCGCAGGATTTCGATGCACTGAAAATATTAATCCTTGAAGGACACACCTCCAAATAGACCAGCAGATATTTTTGGCAAAAAAAAAGGCACGAGTGATGTTGAAACAATAAAAAACAGAATAAAAATATCTCCTAAGCCTCAGTGATAATTTAACTATTCGAAAAAAATACTTGACAACAAACGTAGACAATCGGAAAAAACTCTGAAAGTCCATGGGGTCACAGTGACCCCAAGTGTCCTCTGAGGGTTAATTATTTACCTAGAAATAGTGAACTGAAAATTACCTTTTTGTAGATTTTTTTCTCGAGAACTGATCAATTTTAGTTTAAAGATTGCAAAATTCCGAATCGAATTGGCACTATTTATTAATGGGTTTGAATTTGAAATGTACGTAACAATTCAATTTTTAATTGAGGTTTCAGGTCAAAGAATGGGTCGCGCGCTCGAAAACGCAGAAAAGGATTGTCCACGTGTCTCGTGATATCCAAATTTTAAAGTTCAGAAAATTAAATTTTAAAAAATATGGTAATATAGAAAAGGGCAAGGTGGGACTTTTTTATATCAGCTAAATATTATTGAAACCGTTTAAAATTTGGTATACACACGCAGTGTACGCTAAAAAATCCTACAAAATGAAGAAAACAATCAAAATTGCCTATTGTTTAATAATAATTAATTGAAAATTGAGACCGGTCGATGAGCACGTTTTTTTAGTTTCAGCAAAGAAAAGTATCAAGGAAACTTCAGAGTTGAAAGAACAGTCAGTGAGACATTTGTTCCTCACTATTAAAGTAAGATTTCTGGAAATATTTATATCTATTCATTAAAAATGGACGTAATATCCATTATGTAAGAAAGTGCGCGACGCCATCTAGGATTGCAAGCGCTTCTCAACGTTTGCCTGTACTCTCGCTGGCACTCGCCTATAAAGGACGCTTTCTTACATAATGGATATTTCCGTCAATTTTTAATGAATCGATCTAAAAATTTCCACAAATCTTACTTCAATAGTGAGGAACAAATGTCTCGCTGAACGTTCTTTCAACTCTGAAGTTTCCTCGATACTTTTTTTTGCCGAAACTAAAAAAACGTGCTTATCGACCGGTCTCAATTTGCAATTAATTATTATTAAGCAATGGGCAATTTCGATTGTTTTTTTCACTTTTTAGGCATTGATGGCCACACTGCGTGCGTATACCAAATTTTAAACAGTTTCAATAATATTTAGCTGAGATTTGACGATTTATGTTTAACAAATAATTGAATTTGGGGAAATTTTTTTTAACTTGTTCATTTTTACTATTCAAAATATTTATCGGACAAAAAACCTGGAGGAAGAAAAAAGTTCCGTCTAGCCCTTTTCTATATGACCATATTTTGAAAAATTTAATTTTTTGAACTTTAAAATTTGGATATCACGAGACACGTGGATAATACTTTTCAGCATTTTCGAGCGCGCAACCCATTCTTTGATTCGAACGCTCAATTATTTCAGATGCATGAATTTATATTTTGATTAATTTTTACTACTACCAAAAACTGCGATTTAAATCTGCCCATTTCTATACAAAACTCGCTTTCTTTAAAATAAACCTGATATATGCATGTCACAATTTGCAAACTCTTTCGTTATCCTGAATCTACTCTGACCCATTAATACTTTCCTATTGAAGATCATTTTTCCAATTCAAATGAATACCTCTGAATACAAGCAGAATCATTATTTGAGAAGAGCTTCTAGTTGATGTTTTTTTTTCTGGCTACACATATTAGTGTAAAAATAATAAATCAATCAATCACTGCCAACCCTTTCGAACTTCATTCATTTGATCCATGAGAATTTAGGGAATATTCGCGCAAAGGATAAAAAAAATTAATAAACCAAAAAAATATATACCTACACCTGCGACTTCTGCCATTCAGACTTATTGATACGTGGTATAATTCTTGATAAGAGAAGCGTAAAAATCGAGAAGTCAATAAAGCGTTCGTGCATGAAAAGATTGTATTTCAAAATGCCTCCTGTGTGTGCTTATATATATTTACTGCAAAATCCACGTAAAACTTATAATAAAAGCGTATTGAAATCTGATTTCTCTCGCTCATTCATTCGCGCCCAAAATCTTGCTATTTTTTAATTTCACCATAAATATCTACGGTGCGAAAATTCGACCAAGTGATAAATTATGTATAAACATAAATAAGATCTTACGGAAATTCAACCTTAGAAAATAATTTTTCAATTAGAAAATGAATGAAATTTAGAAAACTTGCCGTGATTAATTTAGAAGAGTCATATATATCCATAATAATATTCAAAAATTTCATTTTTGAACTTTGGGTTCGCAAAATGGTTTTACGAAGTATCATTTTTAAACCTTCCGGATATCCATTAAGGATATGTACTCTTGCTATGCATTGATTCTTAAAATTCATCGAACTCTTATAATATATGATTCATAAAAGCAACGAAATCTTCATGTCTTACCTTAAAATGTAGATAAAATATCGATAGCTGATTTTATTCTCCGGAAGATTTTGCACAACTCCATTCAGTTGGTTTTTGTATAAAAAAATGCATTCAAAAATCATAGTTATTACTTCGACACCTTCATTACACACCGCTTCACATCGCGTTTAGCTTCGGCACCTCAATTATGTTCAAAAAACAAAATCAGGCCCATAATATTTAATAACCCCCCGTTCTGGCCCCCTGGATTTGACATGTACAAAATTCAAGGTAAACGCCGGACAATAACACAGGCACACAAAAACAAAGTGTGCGGAGACAAAAAAGCGACCTATATTGAATTGTAGTATTGGCATAGCATAGTCAAAATTTGTATCGATTGAAATTTTCTGTTTACCAGTTTTTTTTTTTATTTGAGTTTGAATTTTTAGTTTAGGTGAAATTATCCCAAATAGGCCACCATAAATCGAAAGTCGTTTTTCTTTGCTACGACATTAATTTTTTAATAGCCCTTATGTACGAAAAGATTTCTCCAGGTTTTCGTCGCAAACAAAATTTTTTGCAAAAGCTATTAAAAATAAAAATTTAATGTTACAACATGATCAACGTTTTTCTCGTGAACGGCTCAACGGATTTTGATTATTCTTACGTTGACGTTTTTGTTTAAAAATGTACATTCAAGAAATATTTCTTCTGAATATCAAAACATTGAATTTGTTTTGGCTGCGCACCCATTTTTTATGTTTGCCTGTGTGATCGGCCAAGAAATGTATGGAATCTAATATGCACCTCGCGCTTTGTGCTCGGCACTCCAAGTAGGATCAAATCAAAAATGAAACTCATAAAATTTAATAATCCCCGCCCTAACCTCCTGGATTTAACATGTACTAAATTCAAGGCAAAGGCCGAAAAATAATCGGCCAAGAAATCTATGAAATCTAATATGCACCTCGCGCTTTGCGCTCTGCACCCCAATCAAGATGAAAACAAAAATTAAGCTCATAATATTTAATAACCTCCCACGCTAGCCTCCTATATATTTAGCATGTACTTTGAAAGCAAATCTCGAACAATAATCGGCCAAGAAATGTGAGGAAGCTAATGTACATCTTGCGCTTTGCGTTGGGCACACAAGAAAGACTCTAACCGAAATTTTTCCCCCCCCCCCCCATTCCACTCTAACAACTTGAATTTAACATGTATCAAATTTAAGGCAAATCCTGGAGTATACCGTATCTGGGCACTTTCACCGAGTTAGATCTCGGTGTATTTCTGTGTTTCCAGCGTTCTGTAAATATACCCCTCCGATGCCAGACGTACCCCATGGCACGGTGAATTACGCGGACCTCTCTACAGAGCAAAATAAGCATCACCCACTCTGCCATCCGGTAGTCTCATTAGCCAGGCCGTAGGAGGGAAGACGGCCAGGTTAGGGTGGGCGAAGCGGTCCTTCTGAGGTAATCAGTTAGATGTCCACATTCAGCGCACATACCTCCTTGGGAGGTAACTAGCCTCTTTTGAGGGGATCAACGATTCAACGTGGGTTATAAACCATCAAAGCTCCGATAAAAGTACATAAAAAAATTTCCATTGGTACCGGAACAGGGATCGAACCCTAGGCATCCTGCTTGGAAGCCTGCCGCGCTATCACCTGCATTTAACATTAACCAAATTCCAGGCAAAACCCTAATAATAATCGGCCAAGAAATGTAAGGAATTTAATATGCAACTTTCACTTTGCACCCAGCACACAAATTATGATTCTAACCGAAATGTTGCTCATAAGTTTGAATACCCCCCTCCCCCACCCTAGCCAACTTCAAGGCAATCCTCCAATTATTCTGGGTACAGCACATATAGTCGCAAATGGACAAGACCCTTTTCTTAAAATGGTCAGGAAACACGAAGAAGTGGGCAAAGGAGCGTTTCTGTATAAAGCAGCGGAGGAGGCTGCTGAAAATTTGGGCTTCCGAATTATCTGGAAAGAATAAGATCCAGGCGACTAATATGCTGGCCGTTCCTATACTGCTCTACAGGTTTGGTGCAGTAAAATGGAACGTCGATGAGTTGAAACAACTTGACCGAAGAACGGTTCTTGCTACAGCCTGCTCAGTTTTAAATAATGCAGATTCTGTCATGGTAAATTCTACGGCATCATACGTAGAGAAGTGCTCTCGATAGGTTTGGTCAACATGTTTCCCAAGTCTGCTGGATTGAGATCGGAGGATAGGGGATTTCTTTTTGCCTGTCAAGACGGCGTTATAGACACCTTAGTTTACCGCGAGCGCATAATGAATATAACTGTAGACGATACTAACTGCCGAGCGTGCAAGCAAGAGCCAGAATCACTTGGATATGTTCTCCGTGGATGCTCAAAGTATACACGTTACGGGTACATAGAGAGACATAATGCGGCTCTAAAAGTGTTATATTACCATCTTAGGCACTTCTATGGCGTTGATCTATTGCCCGTCTTGCCATACGCCCAGGGGAAACTCGAGTCCGTTGTGGAGAATGATCAGTGTAAGATATACTGGAATTTCTCATTCTCCACCACTCGACGTATCAGTGCTACAAAGCTTGACATTGTCCTCCAAGATCTGTAGACCAAGATCATTTACGTATTTGAATTCTCGACACCAGCTGATGGTAATATCATGGCAAAAGAGGAAAAAAAACGGGCGAAATATCAAGCACTTCTTTTCGAGCTAATCAGGCTGTACCAAGGATACAAAGTTCAGCTTGTAGTTCTCATAAAAGGCTGTCTTGGAAGTATGAAAGCTTCATTTCTTAGTCAACTCAACAAGATTCCGGCTTGCCAGCGTCAGGCTCATTCCATCGCGAACCGGATGCAAAAGGCTGTTCTTCTGGGATCACTTCATCTGGTCCGACAACACTGTTCCTCATAACATTCTACAAAGATTGGTAGCTCTAAAAAAGTATCCAGAGGTGAAATTTTTATCTCCAACTGTCCCGTCTGCCGCGTAAGGTCATCCGCGGCTAGAGACCTGACTCCAAGGAACAGTGTTGAGCGATGTTTTCTCGCATAAATTTCCCGCTCTTGCTTACCTTCTAGGACAGAAGGAGCTGAAGTGGATAACCAACACGTTCCAGTTGCGTCTGGATTGGTTGCTTTAAGGAACCATGATCGCATCTTCCGGAGCCTAAAACTTCTCTCAAATTAATAAAATAAAATATTTATTATAATAAGTTAATTGAATTGGAAAATTCAAAAAATGGGGGAAAAAATTAAATCACCCTGAGGGGTCATAAAATAATTAATTAACACGTTTTTAATAAAGAGAGCCCAGTTACAAGAAAGCCGCTATATGTGTCTAATATTTTTCAACGTTCTATCGATTTATCTCATCTCAAAGTCAATGTCGCAGAGCAGGCCTTCCCCTTGTGAGATACATTGAAGGGGGCATTTTGTTCAGTATGCATTTTTTTGGCTCTGAATTTTTAGTAGTGTAGGAAACGGAGATCATCAATGTTCTGGTCTGTTATTTAAAAGCCCGTATACAAATTGGAAAAAGGCGTTAGAAAATTTTCAAGAGCATTAAAAAACTTCGTGCCGTATAAGACGACGGCCTGGCTAAAGGAGGCTGCTGGATGGCAAAGTGGGCTCAGCACACTTTGCTGTGCAAAGAGGTCCGCGTCATTCACTGTGCAATGGGATAGACTGGCACCTGAGAGGTATATTTATAGAACGTTCGAAACAACGAAATGCACCGAGATCTAAATTCGGTGAAGGTGCTCAGATTCGGCGTACATTAAAACCAACAGGGAGTTTACTGTTAAAAAAAGAAACAAGTTCTACACTTTAAATTTATCCGAGTCTATCTGAGACCTATTCGAGACACGAAAACAGATATTCATTTCCTCTAAGATCAACTGAAGCTTCTATCCAGGTGTATCCGGGGCCTATCTGGGAGTTTACCATTGAAAACGGAAACAAAAATTCATTTCCTCGAAGTTCAAATGAAGCGTCTATCTGGGCGTATCCGGGATCTGACCTGTAGTTTTTGCATCAACACATTATAAAGTTTCACAATGTACGCTTAACCTTGTCAATCCTGGACCTATCCCGGACATAGAACCAGAATTTTATTTCCTGTGCAGTCAAAAATGTTGACTCTCCGCGTCTATCCGAGACCAATCTGGGAATATTGCCAACGATAAAGAGATCAAGTCCGATAAAGTGTGTTTTATCGGGACTATCAGGGACCTATCTAGGACGTGGACCCAGACATTTATTTCCTGTAAAGTCAAAAAGTGCATCTATCTGCGTGTATCCCGGATGTGACGGTAGTATTTGCACGAAGAAATTAAGCAAGTCCCGCAATGTACATTTAACCGTATCTATCCGGGACCTATCCAAGACATGAAAGCAGGATTGGATTTCCTGTGAAGTCAAAAAGGCCGTCTGTTCGGGTCTATCCGGGATCAACCTGGGAGAATTTGCATCGATAAAGAGACCAAGTCCCGCAGTGTAAGCTTAACCGGGTCTATGCGGGACCTATCCGGGACATGCAAACAGAATTTGATTTCCTGTAAAGTCAAAAAGGTTGTACGTTCGAGGCTATCCGGAACTAATCTGGGAGTATTTGCATCGATAAAGAGATCAAGTCCGACAAAGTATGTTTTATCGGGACTATCGGGAACCTATTCGGGACGTGGACCCACAAATTTATTTTCTGTAAAGTCAAAAAATACGTCCGTCCAAGACTAATCTGGGAGTATTTACATCGATAAAGAGACCAAGTCCTAGAAAGTATGTTTTGTCGAGTCTATTGGGGACCTATCCGGGGCGTGGAACCAGACATTGATTTGAACTGCAATGGCAAAAAGGTTGTCTCTTTAGGTCTATCCGGGACCAATCTGGGAGTATTTGTATCGATAAAGAGACCGAGTCCGATAATGTATGTTTTATGGAGTCTATCGGAGACCTATCCGGGACGTGGAATCAGAAATTTTAGCTGTAATGTCAAAAAGCTCAAACTTTTTCGATCTATACATCATTCATATGAATGTATAACTTTTCTTGAAACGTATTTACATCGTAGCTATAAGAATTAATAGCTTATAATCAGGAGGACATTCTGAACAAGAATCAATCGAGTTTTCATCAGAACTTAAAATGGACACAAAAGTGCTCTTGGATCCCAGGATATCGTTATAATGTTCACTAGAGTGGCCCAAAAAATGTTTTTAGAGCTAGAGGGCAAGAGAAATAAAACCATGTCATAACATTTTATTTTTACCCTCCCCCCCCCTCCTTCCTCCACCCACCACAAACACAACACCCCAAATATGTCCCAAGAATAAAAAAGCTACATTTTTACGTATTATTTTTCATTTTCTGCATTTTTTGCCATCTTTTTAATACAAATAAATACTAATGGACAATTTAAATATTCCTTATGACTTGTTAAACATTGTTTAGTTTTTCAAATAAACGTAACTTATTTAAACAAAAGTTCCGGTTCGGGTATGGAAACGAGTGACGTGCATGAGATCGGAGAGACAGTGTTGTTAGCAACAGCCGAACTGCGTTATGAGTGATGACGGTGAAAAAAGGAAAAGGAAGATGGAGGCTTTGTGGGAGATGATAAAAGTGGAATGGGAGAAAGAGAGGGAATGAGCCAACCTTGAGAGTAAGAGGAAAAGGGAGAAGTTACTGGAGGAGATGGCGAAGATGCGTATAAGCATCCGTGAGCTCAATTTGAAGATCGAAGGATGTATGGAGAAGGTGAGCTCAGCGGAGCTGAGGAAAGAGGGGGAGTAGTCTACAAGGGGAAGTGAGACGAAGATGAAAAATGTGAGCTGTAAGACGGAGGAAAACGAGAGCACGTGGAAGAATCCTCCAAGGGCTTTGACGAAGGGAGAGTGGGTGGTGGAGAAGGAGGTCAGAGTGGCGAGAAGGAAAAACTTGAGTGTGCTAGGGGTCAGCGGAGACGACTGCGAGGTATGGAGCGTTGTGGGGAGCCTAGCGACACGCACACAGAGGGTGGCGAGAGTTGAGCAGAGATGGAAGATTGATGGTGGATTGATGCTCAAGCTGAAATATATGGAGAACGAAACGGAGTTACTGGAGGCAAGGTGTAAGCTCAATAACTCAGGCATATGGACTGAGGAAGATTGAACGGAGAGAGAGGATTTGGTGGAAAATTGGCCTCGAAGAGAGAAGGAGAGGCTGGAACGGGCAGGCGCCAAGGTGAAGATTAAATATATGAAAGAGAAAGTAGGGGAAACAATATGAAAATGGTATGAGAAGGAACGCAGAATGGAGGTGGTTCGGCTGGAGGAGAAAAAAGAGGACCACTAGGAAAAGAAGAGATGGAAGAAGCAGAGAGTGGTGAAAATGTTTAAGTAAAAAGCAGAGTAAGATGGTTGGTGGTTGTTGAGAGGGTATGTGTTGAATGGGAGTGGATTGCAGTGCGGGTTAGGACGTGATGTGCATCTGAGAATATAAAGCGGCAAGGAAGGAAAAATTTATTTTGACAGATCAGGAGGAGGAAGATTTTGTTACTGCTAGATTAAAGAGGTAAAGAGAAGAGAGCGAAGAAAGGGACAGGAGGAAGAGACAATAAGCTGAGTTTTGAAATTTTTAAATGGACGATCTGATAGTTCAGGTAAAGGGAGAGTTTGTGACTGTAGCAATGGGGAGAGGATGAAGTAGTTTAGATGTAGGGCTTCCGTTTCCGCTTAGAGTACAGAAGGATGTGTGAGGTTATATAGAAGTAGGTTAAGGAAGGTTAAGATGTTTGTGAGATGTTTTGTAATGGGTTTTGAAGAATCTCAAACCCGTCAAAGAGAGAGAGTATAATAAATACATATTAACTTATTTAAGCAATTATTTTTTTCCAAAAAGTGTGAAAAATAATCGTATTTTCTAAACTAAATGTAATAATTAATCATTCATTGGAGTTGTGCATTTTTTGAAAAACATTTTGTAATTATTTGAACAATTAATTGTTGTTTTTTTTTTCTTCAAAATTTCAAAACTCGAGCCAGAGATGTCCAATTTTTTCTCAAATTGGTATCCTATGCAAGTTATTGCTGAATACTTACATAACTTTGATACTTTTCTTCTGATGTTGAACAAATTTCTATTTGACTAAACAAATTTTATTTGCTCAAGCAGTTTTTTTTTCTCGAAAAAATGAAAAGAATAATATAAAATGTAACACATAAAATTATATTCCTGACTGTATAGTGTACAGAAAGAATATATATACGATTTTTTAATTTTTTAAACAAATTGAATTTGATTCAATTATTTTTCCCGAAAAATATTTTTTAAATCGTATTTTCTGAATTAAACATAATACTGAATGATTTTGAGGAGTGATGAATTCTGCTAAAAACTTTACGACATTGTTTAAACAATGAATTATTGTTTAATTTAAAATTTTCTTCAAGTTGAGTACAGATGGTTTACACCTCTTTTGACATTCTCAATATACTATTATATTTGTTCCATTTTCTATTACTTTGTTAAATGTTATTGCAAAAAAACTGCTTAAGCAAATGAAAATTGTTTAATAAAATAGAAATTTGTTAAACTTTAGAAGAAAAGCAACAAAGTTATGTCAGTATTCAACAATAAGTATCATAAATAAATATATAAACAATCAATTAACAATAAT
Source organism: Andricus grossulariae (assembly GCA_011634705.1). Lineage (NCBI taxonomy): Eukaryota > Metazoa > Arthropoda > Insecta > Hymenoptera > Cynipidae > Andricus > Andricus grossulariae. The sequence continues at coordinate 38,130,806 of JAABKJ010007545.1, read as the reverse complement.
TATTTGTTCAAATAATCAAATTTAAAAATAACAAACAATAATTATATAATAACAAATAATAATAACAAACAATAATTAAATTTATTCCTCCAAGCAATGACCAACTGTTACCAACAATTGAGCAATTCAAAATTGTTTAAAAAGTCATGGAGGATATCCAAATTGTCCATTAGTTATTATTATTATTAAAAAAGGAGGCAGAAAAATACTGAAAATTAACAATAATACGTAAAAATGTAGTTTTTTATTTATTTTTGGGTCATATTTGGGGCATTGTGGGTGAGGCGAGGTCGGGTTTGAATTGAAAGCTATTGGTATGGTTTTATTTCCTAGAAACTCCTCTTCCATTCCTGAAAAAAGTTTAGCAACTTTCGATCAAACCCTGAAGTATCAGTCCAATTTTTCGAAAATTCAAAACATTTCCATGTTAAATATATGGCATTTTCAAGTGCCCAGTAGCACTTTTCAATAAAGATAGAATATACTAAAGATAGAATATTTCACGTTTAAGTATTTTTTATCTGAAAGTATTTTTTAACTTTAATTTTGAAATAAATTATTTGTAGTAGATGCTTTTGTTTTTACTTTCCTTTAAATTTTGGAGCTTCACAATTTGACCAGACATCACAAATTAATTTAATACTTTAATTGAACATTTAAATATTAGAATTTGAATTTAAAAAATTAAAATTTCAATATACAAATTATGCCTTTTTAAATCCACCTATTCATCAAATGTGTAAAACAAAAAAAAATTTTAAATATATTCCTCAGTTAGCCCGGGCGAAACAGCTTGGCTGAGATTTTGTCGACAAGATTCAAGCGATTCGATGGCTCAATTGACTAGGGCGTGCGGCAGATATTTAGGTTAAGACTCAAGTTTAGGTTGTCTAGGCAGGGTTCGAATCCCCAGCGGGTGTGATTTTTCAAAGCGTTTGAGCATGCGGTTATGTTTGCAAGTGACCGTGTGTTTTTTTTTTATTATTATTATGCCATTAAGCCTACCATACCTTTAAACCTATCGGGGTAGGCGTGATTTGCTCTGTGAGGGAGGGAGTAGTTTGGGGAAGGGGGTATAGCTTTTTAAATTGATCTAGAATTCTCGTGTTATTTATTTAAATGACACGTTGGTCAAACCCAGGTTGCTGATCAATCTCTCTAGCGATCACCCCAAGTGAAGAGCCTCACCAAATTTTCATGTGCGGTTCCCCACTTGGGCCCATTAGTATCCAAGGTCTTGGATTCAGGCGTCATTCACTCTATTGTCACTCTGTTTACAAACTATTTGTTGCCACACTTTTTTTCTAGAAAAAGTGTCTAGAAGGCTTTACATATATTACTGAACGTTTAAAGTCGAAATCACTGTGTTTTAACTGTTTTAATTTAATATGCTTAGTGTTCAGAAAACTTTCACTTTGAATGGTTTAATTTGGAATGTACTTTTAAATACTTTAAATAGAAAAATGTTCAGCTTTGAAAACTTGACTTTGAGTTCTAATGACTGGTGTCAATTTTTTTAAATCAGGAAACGATTTCAAATTTTTTCTTAATTTTAGTGGCTACCTTGCAAATAATAAAAAAAGTGGGTTTTACTTAAATCATTAGTGGTAGAAGTGAAGTGATACTCTAAGGATTGCCGAGTATAACATCATCGACATTGTTGTAAATTGACTGTTTAATTTAGAAAAAATTTTGTCTATCATTTTGAGTAATTATATTTCAATAAACTAGAAATGTACAAAGTTGAATACAAACTTTTTTACTGTAAGGTGAATTTACGTGTTAATTATAGCGAAGAATTACAAATTGAGACCCCTTTCTGATAAAAAAATCTTTGATCTCTGATAGTATTTTTTAATTGTTTAACTTTACTTAATTAATAACAGCCTGGCATTTTTTATATAATAAAATAATACCTCAATCGCTTTTCTGAAGTTTCACGTTTTTAAAATATTTTTTCACTTTTTCTTTCATTTCAATGAATTTTAAAACTTATAACCATTTATAGAATTTTCACTACAATGCACAATCCAATAACGCATAACAGAAAATAACAATTTTGCTTCTTTCACTAAAATAAAATCAACTTTTTTATTTTTATCTGGTATCTGATTTTAGTTTTTCAACATAAAATACTATTAGCACATTTTCTATCGTAGCACCACTTTTATATGGTAAGAATTATTTACAAAATGTTTATTCACTTTCTTTTGTAATATATGCTGTTTAAAATTTATATTATTCCAAAAAAGTAAATAACTGTCTTTAAATAATTCCCGCCAGACGAAAGTACTACCATCACGTGCCAAATTTCAAGTATCCGATTGGAAACAATTGAAAATGCAAAACGCTCAATCATTGTCAAGCGTGTTAGCACAATTAATAAACAGCATTCGGAACGATTAAGATATTAGTTCTATCGTTTCTTATCGATTTCAATTGATTATTTCCAGAAGGGAGCTTATCTGGTGTTTGCGATATGTATTCGTTGTAGATAACACGCATAATTTTAGATTTAATCTTTGTCATTAACACGGCTTATTTTGTTGCAAAAAATATTCTCTACAATAAATACAATTCGTGGGAATTTATTTAAAATAGAAATTTTTACACGAGTGAAACTTATCAAAAACCAATAATTTATACACTTCTAAAATAATAACTGGCTGTAACTCCCACAAATAGAATTATATAAAAATGTTTTTAGTAATAAAGGAATAATAAAGTAAATATACAAGAAAAAATAAAATCGAAAACACCAAATATCTTATTTCCAATAAACAATTACATATGCAAGTGTGTAAGAAAATTTACACTTATATTCTTCCAAATTATACAATACTTGACTTTGAGGTTAAGCGTCGTGCACATCTTAAGAAAATAAGAATTTTACCCAGCCGGACGCAGAGCTGCTGTACGGCAGACCGCGTCCACTGCCGTGTAACCAATCAGAGCAATCTACCGGATATCAACTTAGCGCCCGGCACCGGACATCTATACACAGCCTACAAAAAAATCGCGACAATTTTTGAACCCATTCAACAAAATCTTTCAGTTTTCCAAATTCGCAAGGATCAGTTGTTTGAAATTTATATTTTGTATATAAAATATGAGAAAAATTAATGTCTGATTGCGATAAGTTAAGAATAACTGCTGTTTGATAATTATTTAAACCATTTTTATAAACAAATATACAGTTTCGTATGTCACAATGAATAGGCTCAATTTTTGGCAGAGTTCTGCCAATCCCTATGCATTGATTTAAGCCAATATAAATTTTGACGAATTGCCCAAATGCGCTATCGATATTTTAAAAGATTGCGATAATAAATTTTTCCCAATATCGATGTATTATTAAAATTATTGACAACTCTTGCTGTTACTATAGCATCTGTAGAAGGAAGCCTTAAAAAGAAGATTAAATGTATTAGCATTATTGTCTATCCACCGTGACGTGGAAATAAAATGTAGAACGCGTAATAGATATGTTCGAAAAAAACGCACATGATTAACCTTCAAGACGTAAGACACTCCCCGAAAAACTTGCGAAATCCGCTCCTTTTCCAACAGCATCACGTGGCTGATCTAAATTTAATGTGAAAAAAATTGACATTGAAAAAATTAATAAATATGCTGTGGCTATTTAGCCCGCTAGCGGGAGAAATAATTTGGGTATCTTATTTAGACCGCTAGTGGTATGAATAGTGAGGGTTAATTATCCCTCATAAAAAAGTCAGAAATTGTCACAAATGTTCAGAAGTTCTGATGATTTCTGAACATCCTGACCATTCCGGATGAGTCTGACTATTTATGAAGATATGCTAATTCACATCTTATTAGGTAGCTTATCGGCTAGGACCGCAGATAGGCCAACCGAAAAGGATTAAGAATTGAAGATAAATTTTTTCAATGTTGCATGTACAGATTCAAAACATAGAAATTCAAAATCTACGGGTTTCGATGACTTCAGATACCTAAAAATGTTCCTAGGAGATTTTAAATTAGGATAAATATAATGTATCTTGTAAAGAGAAAGAGATACGTCAAAACGGACCAAATTTTCATCTTCACTTTCAGACTCATTTAGTATATAAATATTAATAATTAAATATAGGAAAAAGAGAATATGCATAAATAAATAAAAATAATATAAATAACCTAGAAAATATAAAAGGGATTAGGTTTTATGTCATTCTATTCTTGGACCCGTAATAGAAGGATTATCCTTCGAACCCAAGCTCTGACAATTTCTGAACATTTTCTCATGAATTCTGACCTTTCCTGACAATTTCTGTCAAGAAACGTAACAGAAGTGGTCAGAAATGGTCAGAGGTCCACATTTTTTTAAAAGTAGGGTTCAGACTGCTAGCGGGACGAAAAAGGGAAGTATTTATTCAATCCACTAACTTTATTTAGACCGTGCCCACCAGGGAATCGAAATGATGGTGTTATTGAATGATAATGAATTGTCATTGATAGCTATATAACATCAATTTCTGAGCTGACAGGTGAACGGTGGTGTCATGTGGTAAGCGACGTAATTATGTTTCGGCGGGAAATTTAATATCATTTATGGGTGAAAATAAAAAAAAATCAGCACAATTCGCTTATACGAATTTGTTTGGATAAAGTATTTCGCATTCAAGTATAATTTGCATAAATAGTCGTAGATGCTTAAAATATATGTTAAGATGCATTTTAGCTACTGTTTGCAATATAATATGGCCGAGTGACATTATCACATATTTCAAAAATTTTTCTTTCGTGCCGCGTGAATTCTAAATAATTAGTGCACAAGATATTAAAGAATGAGTCACGTACTACCAGATCCTATGATTAACCATTTTTTTACATTGTACACAACGGAATATTAAACAAATTTTCTTTTATCAATCGATCTTTAACCGTTTGATGGTGTTTGGTAGTCGATAAGGTTGTACAAATTTCCTATAGCAATGGAGGTTCGGGGCTGTTTCGAAGTCGAACGAACCTCTCTCTTCATCTCCACACGTTAGAGCAAGAGGTCCATTCGATTTGGAATGTTCCACGGGCACCTTCGGAACGTTCCAGGCAGGTTCACGGAACGTGTAAAATGTCGGCCCTTGGGAACGTTCCAGGAACGTTTCACTGGAACCTGAAGGGAACTTACCGTTACTGTTATTTTTAACAACAAGTATCTCGTTAACAGTAAGAGATAGATAAAATCTGTTCGTGAAGGGGGCGGCAAGTGCCCTTACTTAAGGGTTTCGTAGGAACGGGTACGGTTAAGAATTCTCTTTTTTTGTTTAGAAAATTTTCAATTTCATATGTTGGTTTTGAGTTAAGTTTCTAAATAATTGATTGAACGTTGACCCTAAGAGTTTATAAAGACATTTTTTGGCTTATTCAGAAAATTTCTGATCCTCTATATGCTGGTTTTGAGCCAAATTTGCTTCAATTCTGAGAGTTTTTAATCAAAAGGCCTAAAATGTCATGTATTTGCACACCAACGCTATGATCAGCATTTTCCTCAGGGTTGACAGTAATTTCCCTCGCATTAGACATGCAAAACACATCTCCACCCTAAAAATGGGGTGGGCATTCTACACGCCTGGAACGTCTGGAACGTTCAAATCGGATGAAAATTGTGGTTTGAAAAGCAATTCGTCCACAGGCACTTTTTTGCCCTACTGGAAAACCAGGGGCAAACCCACTTCAATTGAAAAAAATTTAATTTTTTGGGAAACTCTTCTTCTTTTTCCTATTCTTTTTGAAATGCATCTCAAAATAAATTTGGACGTCTTAGAAATAAACGTATATATCATTCGAAAAAAGAAGTTCAGAAAGAAAAATAATAATTTTTGTTGTTTCAATCATAGAATATGGTTATTATATGGACAAAAAAATATTTGGTTGATCCCACCATTTTTTTTTTGTTTACTCAAAGCCGTTAGAATGGTGTCAAAAACAAATGACGAAAGCTGTAAAGCACTCAAACTTTATCACTAATATTCGATAAATCGGGATTGAGATTTTACAAATGCACTTGGAAAATTTTCTAGATCCCGGAATGGGTATCGCGGTGGAAGGACATTTAGTAAGTCTCTGGCTTTCAAAAAAAAATATGTTAACTGCTGAAAAGTCAGAGTGGAAAAGTGTAGCAACGACGTGGAGTGTGAAGGAAGTCGACTAACGCGAGATAACAGCTGATAGCGCTGACAACTTGACCGTTGGTGGTAGCACACCAACTGTCTTCCCGAAATTTTACATTTGGAATAAAAAATGCAATTTTTGATTTTATTTTTTTGTTTGTTTATTGACAAGTCCGAATGATTGGCGAATGCATCAGTATCACTGAAATTTAAATAAGTGATTAATTTCTTCTTAAAATAATAAACGTGGTCTCTGAAGAGAAAAAGTGTACAAGTGATAAAAGGATGCCGCTGTGAACTCGCTGATAATAATCGATAATAATTTTGCAATTTTCCTTAAAATTATTATTGATTTATTATTATTATCGTTGTACATATATCTTGTGTTGTAAATTCTTAAAACTATTCATTGAATTATTTACAAATCTCTTGACATAAATTATAATAATACATATTTTTACATATTGTACATGAAGCCTGGGTGGCTCAGACGAAAGCGCGTCAGACTTCCATGCAGGAGGTCTGGAGGTTCGGAACTCACCTTAACCTGTAGGTCCACTAAAAAAAAGCTGATACCTTACCAAGGAAAAATGGGCTTTGACGAGGGCCTAAGCTTGGGGGTTGCAGCCGATTTTGAGAAGACTCGAAAATGAGTCAGCGATCTTCTTGCGCTTGGGGCTCCTACGGGGAAGCCACGCTCGATGGTCGCTGGCCGACTTCGAGTAATAAACGTACACACACACACTTACGTAACACATCAGGACAGTGCTTCGAATCTGTGCATCCAACTGATGACCTCAGAGGGATCGCTCCGTCCACTTTAGTCTGGCCGTATCCCCTCTTTACGGCCTGCTAGGGAGGCTGCCGAACGCGTCCGCGTCATTTACTGTTCGATAATTAAGCCTGGTACCTGAGAGGTATAATTTCAGAACGTTGGTAACAACGAAACCTACCGAGATCCAAAAACACTCGGCGAAGATTGGTCGGATTCGGAGTATTGCCTTGAGAATAAACACTGGTGTGGTACAACAGGCTTCATAGCTTCAGCGCCACGGGGGCACCTCACGGGGCCCCTGCCCACATTACAACTAACTAACTAACTACATATTGTACATATTTTTTGTGTCGTAACGTACAAGAAAAATATGGAAATAACACATTACGTAGAATAGTATAAATGAGGTAAGTATTGTAACCCTTTTCTCGCTTTATAGAACAGTAATATCGCTCGCATTTCCAGAATCTAAAACGCCCTTCCTAATTGCAAAAAAGTATGAACACTTCTTGAAGTATTATTATTATTTGTTGGGTTGAGACCGTAACAGCCCCTGACGCTTGGTTAATCACGCTGGGTCCCCTTATGAGCCTAAGCGTGACCCCAAAGCCCTCTCCATAGGCAGAGGACCGCAGCCACGCTGTTGGCTGATATCTCTGACTCACTGATGCAGTAACTGCCTGTGAGTGTTAAACGTATCCCCGCAATCGCAGGGCAGTAACAAAGGATGTGAGTAGCTGCCTCATTATCCTTTCCGCATAGACGACAGAGGGGATTTTCCGCAATCCCTATCTTATGTCTGTGATATCCGAGGTTCCCATGGCCTATAAACATTTCTGTTAGGACTTTGATTTCGTTTCTCCCGAGCTTGAGTATTTGTCTTGCTCGGTTAAAGTTAGGCTTTGAGCTCAAAAGTGTTTTGGCCTGTCTGTAACCAGAAATCAAATCCCACTCGTTTTGATATTCCTCAGTCAACTGGCTCGGGCCCAGTAAAATTTCTTCTTGCTGCTAGTTTGGCTAGCCTATCCGATATCTCATTGCCCTTGATACCGCTGTGTCCAGGGATATATAGCAGAGTAACTAGGTTTTCCGTCGCTAACATATTTAGTGCCTCTAAGCATTCCCATACTAATAGCGACATGGTCGTTCTTCCATTGAAGGCCAATATAGCAGCCCTGCTGTCTCAGCAGATATGGATGTTTCTTTTGTTGTCATACGCCTTTGCCTTGTAGGCGCATTGGAATATGGCTATAATCTCAGATTGTAGAACTGTGGCGAAGGACCCAATCTCGATTGTAAAGCCCATTCAATTCCTTCTACGATACACACCGGCTCCTGCATTCTCCTTGTTCCTGGAACCATCTGTAAACCAAGTGTCCCCAGCACTGGGCAGCTGTGAGTCGCCGTTAACTCATTCCTCCTTCGTGGATAGGCTAACTCGATACTTCTTGTCGAAGAGGTAGCTCATAAAGGTTCCAATCGCAAGGCCTTTCTCCTTCAGTTTTCCTTTAATTCGGTTTACTGCTCCGCTTAGGGCCGTCTCTGTCGAGTGACCAGCGCTATAGGCGTGTTGCTCTTTGTGAAGTGGCCTCCTTGACTCTGAGTGACCCCCGCCGGGCAATTTCAGAGTGCCGAGAATAGCGTCCGGATTTCGAGAAAGCAGCTTATCCAGTCTAGCCACCTCATCTCCCTTCTCGATTCCTGTGAAAAAGTTGGTCTAGCTCTCTTGCTTTGCCTTACGTATTGCACCCCCGTATTCATCCCTCATCGATGCGAATGAGGTTCATAGTTCCTTCATTTTGCCAGTACTGGCACGTCTGAACCTCTCTGTGGCTTCCCTGCGAAGCTCTTCGAGTTTCCCATTCCACCAGTGTGTCTCCCCAGCCTTTCGGACTCTTGTGGGTCGAAAATTACTTGCATAAGTAGCTTTGATGGCTTCCTTGCAAGTGTTGGCTGCCATCTCCCCTAGAGACTGTAACACCTTGTAGTTGGTGGGGAGGCTTAAGCGTGTGGGAAATGGGGTCAAAAGGACCTCGGCTTGCACATGCGTATGGATATGAATGAAAGGATCCCTATAAACGGGCTCTCCTGGTACACGTGATTATGGTATGGTAGAAGGGTGAAAGAACCTAGCTTACACGGGCCTTCTGGATCTCTGGGTCGAGGTCCCTCCCGGACCGATTTACAGCTTTGAAATCGAGACAGGAATGACCTGCGGCCTGCATAGCGACCAAGAAACAGCCCTCCGTTTGTTATTGTGGTCTGCAAGCGGATATTTGAACATTGAGTGTCTCACTCAATGTGACCACCCTCCTCAGCCATGGGTGTAGAGTGGTCGTGCTCGTGGCACTTTGGCACCTAGGCGTCATGAAGGTGTCCTAACGGCCTCTCGGGGACACCGGACGACCTCGCCAAGTATTTAGTCTTACCCCTGCATGCGCGGCTCTGCAGGGGTGGATCTTTTATTTCCATAGCTTCTCGTGGGACCAACGTGAATCACGCAAAACCAAACCAACAATCGAAGAAAGGAGGAAGGGAGGTGGCACAGGAGGGGAGAGGGATTGGGCCTTAAAGGGTCTTACAAAACCCTTTCCTTCGCATCTGTCTCTCCGGCAAGCCAAATTAGGGTGGCGGGATCGACGGTCCCTGTGAACGAGGCTATGGTAACGGGAGAGGCCAATCAGTCCCTCAACAAAAAGAAACATCTCAACGGTTACCTAAAAAGGAGACTAAAGAGGCAAGCGCTGCAGGCTAGCAGAGCAGCTGCGGGAGCTGAAACGTCGGCAGCTACAGGGCCGACATCCAGCACTGAGGCCCAGAAGAGAGGTAGGGGCTCAGAAGACACCCGCCAAATTGGCTAAGACTTTGAAGAGACACAAGGCGGCCCAGCAGTCGACGAACAGAGAGTCGTCGGGAGGTGGACTGACGGCCGCTCAGAGGACTAACCCCCTGACGATGGTGGTGGCCAATGCCAACTACCCGGACTCAATGCTCACTACGGAGCAGTATGAGCTCTTCAGGGAGGCTACCTGGATGGCGCTCAAAAGAGCGTCCCCAGATCAATGGCCAAAATTCGTGACCTCCTTCTGCAGGGAAGGGGTCTTCATATTTGTGGCAGCGAACCTAGGGACTAAAGCTTGGCTACTCAAAGCAGTGGTCGAGACAAAGCTGTGGGAAGGTGCAGCGCTTGAAGCGGGTGGGTTTGAGTTGCTCCAGAAGATGGTGAGGGCTACGGCGTGGTTCCCGGGTGAACCGGAAGACCCGTCTGAGGAACTCCAACGGCTGGAGGGTTTCAGCCCCTCACTTAAGAGAGCGTCCTCGCGAATCGTCAGGCACGATAGACCTCAGGAAGAGGACACAGCAGGAGGCATCAAGCACCTCCTAGTTGTGGAGATTCCTAAGTCCCAAACGAGGGCTCTTGCGGCCCTCGACAACACGCCCTGCCATCACTTTGGACAGGTCAACTTTAGGGTTGCTGGCCAGGGACAGGAGGAGCCTGTTGAGTCACAGGAAGATCGGGATCAGACCTTAATGACCGCGCCTGGTCTCACCATTACCCAGATTAACTTGCATCACAGCAAAGGCGCCTCTGCATTTTTGCAGAGGGACATGGCTGCGAGGCACACAGGTATCTCGCTAATCCAATAACCTCGGTTAGTTTGAGATACCATAAGGGGATTAGGAAGGGCTGGTCTTTTTTTTTACAGGGACCCCAAGGTGGCCAAACCAAGGGCCTGCATACTGACGAAGGGAGTTAACGCTGTCCCGCTGCTTGAGCTATGTTCGAGAGACCTGATGGTGATAGCCACGGATCTCAAAGGAATAGAAAGGCTAGTCCTGGGATCGGCTTATTTTGCTTATGACAGCGATACCAACCCACCAGTGTAGGTATGTACACTGGCGGAATATTGTAAGGTAAGGCGTATTCCTCTTCTGCTCGGATGCAATGCTAATTCCAACCATACTTTGTGGAGCAGCACGGACATCAACTCAAGAGGTAATGGCCTACAGGAATACCTAATCACCAATGATTTAAATGTTTTTAACACGGGGAACACCCCGACGTTCCGTAACTCGGTCAGAGAGGAAGTCATTGATACTCTCTGTACCAGTAGAATGGAACAACGACCACGTCGCCATTAGTATGGGAATTCTTTGAGGCACTAAATATATTAGCGACGGACAACCGAGTTACTCTGCTAAGGATCCCTGAACACAGCGGTATCAAGGGCAAGGAGATATCGGATAGGCTAGTCAAACTAGCAGCAAGTAGAAATTTTACTGGACCCCAGCCAGTTGTAGGTATTTCTAGTAGGTCAGTCACTAAAGAAATTAACAGTTTGCTAACTAAGGAACATCAGAATGAGTGGGGTTTGGTCTCTGGTTGCAGACAGGCCAAAACACTCTTGGGCTCAAAACTTAACTCTACTCGAGCAATGGAAATACTCAAGCTCGGGAGAAACGAAATAAAAGTCCTAACAGAAATGTTTATAGGACATGGGAACCTCGGATATCGCAGTTATATGATAGAGCTTGCGGAAAGTCCCCTCTGTCGTCTGTGCGGAACGGATAATGAGACAGCTACTCACATCCTTTGCCACTGCCCTGCGATTGCTGAGAAACCTGTAACACTCACAGACAATTACTGCATCAGTGAGTCAGAGATATCAGCCAACAGCGTGGCTGCGGTCCTCTTCTTATGGAGAGGGCTTTTGGGTCACGCTTAGGCTCACAAGGGGACGAAACAGGATTACCCAAGCGTCAGGTGCTGTTACACTCTCAACCCAAACATAACATAAGCATAACAGCGGTAAAAGACGACCTGCAAACTACACCATGCTCATAATTTTGTACCCAAGACATCATCGCAAATGATTTCATACATCGTATTAATTCAACTAATTATATCCTTATCGCATCAGTCACTTGACTTAGTCCATGGCTATGATGGAAAACCGGGTTCTTTATAATCCAAGAACAAGTTAAAAAAAAACCAATAATAAATGGTAGCTCTAAGAAAGCATCCAGAGGCGACTGTTGTCACCTCCAACACTCACTGCCGCTGTGTAAGCGTAACAGCGGTAAAAGACGACCTGCAAACTACACCATGCTTCTAATTTTGTACCTAAAACATCATGGCAAATGATTTCATACATCGTATTAATTTCACTAATTATATCCACATCTCATCAGTCACTCGACTTTGTCCGTGGTTATGATGGAAAACCGGGTTCTTTTTAATCAAAGAACAAGTCTGAAAAAAAAATATATGCAGAAAAAGTGGATTCTTGATTTCTAGTCCCGTGAATCCAGACTTTTACAAATAAGCAATTGTATGAGGAAGATTTTAGTGACATTAAAAGAAAACATGTTTATGAATGGAAGTTTCTAACATGTCCCCTAAGGGTTTAGATTTACCTTTATCTCTCCCCAATTCCTTTACACACTCCCCACACACTTACTTGGTGGTGGGAGGGGGACCTACAGTTTAAGGGAGATTCCGAACCACTAAGAACAACGGCTTTAGGTAATTTGAGAACCCTTTTTCTCTATAGGTACCGGTCCCACGACTCTCTGAAGATGAACAAGTCCCTTGCTAGGCTCGTGTTCACCGTATGGGCTGCCGAGGCTCTTCCAAAGAGCGAGGCGGGAATCGAACTCGCAAGCCGACAGACTGGGTCCGAAGCCTATGCTTGAGCCCCCCGACCATCGTCGCACTCCAATGTTATTATAATTATTTAAAAAAGGTTATGACAGCCAATAAAAAGAGTGTCGCGTCTCGCCCTTGTACGTGTCCCTTAAAAGACTTCATAAAACTAGTTCATTAAAATAAAATTGAATGACTAATACAATATATAATATATATAAATAATAATATTTGGAAATTTGCACTGCTTAATCACAATGGAACCAGGCTTGAACCTGACTTTCGGTTTAGTCATTCTCGGTTTACTGATTCCTAGAACTGCTGGCCCACGCAGTTTCTCAGCTCAAGGGGCGAGAGACAGTGCGCGAGTTCTCACTACAGTATATTACGCAATATTACGTATTCCAATTGGAAGCGGTTCAAGCGGCCCTGACTGTTTACGTTTCGATCGCTGCGTTTTAGCCACGAAGGTTCTTGCAGGCAACCCCCGACATTGTGGTTAAACCGAAAGTCAAGTGTAATTCGGGCTTGGCCTGCCATTTGAAGCTATTTGCAGGGCCTTTAAACGTAAACAGTCAGGACCGTGTGAACCATTTCTTAATATTACGCAATTTCCGCATGTAAGCACCCGCGCATTGCGCCTTTCAGCTACGTTTCTGGCGTTTCACGCTACGGTGAACACCCTCTCCACCACGGGACACCATTCTGAGCTCGAAACTGCCGCGCAGCAATCCTCGGAATTATTACATCCGAGCTAAGTAAATCCACGTCCGAGGGTATCATTTAAAATAACCTTAAAATCATAGAATCCAGCCAGTGAAAAAAGTTGAATAGATATAACGCGATATTAATTATTTAACTGAACGGAGTGATATTAACCAATCTTCGATTCCAATTCGGCAATACACACGATTTGACAGACTCAATTCTGCAAGGTGCAGGGCGATGAACGCGGTGGGTTACCAACTGTCGGCAATGAAGTGACCAGTTACCCACCCATCACTACTTTACCACCGAGCAATTCACGCCTACCCCGAAAGGGAAACGGCTTAATGATATAATAATAAATAAAAATTATTCCGAACCAACAATATAATAGTAAACCATTCAACCAAAAAGAAATAACTTAAGCAAAAATAGTTGCATTTTCTTATTGGCTTCTATTAATTCAGTTCGTATTTAAGTATACACACAAGAAAAAGGGTAAGTTTCTTGAAAATAGGGGGAAAAAGAGGAATTCTTTTTAAAAGGGGAAAAGGGGGGAATAGAGGATAGAGTGTGAAGTCTGATATATTGAATAACTTTTTTTGACAAAATCTAAAATTAGACGGATTAATGTCACTAAAATGGTATTTCCCTTTAAAAAAGTAACTACAGTGACTTTTTTCTTAAAAATATGACTGAAAAGGTACTTGAAAAAAGTGCTTCAAGTGATTGTGTGACGGCCCTGTAGACATAATATAGTGAGAAATAAATTTTATATTTATGGGACTCTTTTTTAAGTATTCAACTTTTGGTAATTAAAGATTGTACATTATGAAATATTTCAAATTTGGAATATTGTAATCTTGAATAATATTAATAGATGCCCTTGGTTTTTAATGCCATAGATTTCTATTTATATGATAGGCACTCTAGTATTACGGAATTTTCCGTAAGGCTAACCGGTCTAGTATAACCCTGGACGAGTAATAGCCCTGGATGATCAATTTAAAGATTTTCAGTTCAAAACTGTAAATTCATGCTATCATTTTTGATGCTCTAAATTAAAACTACTCCTCCCTTTCAACTCACATTAATACAAATTTTGTAAAATGAAACATGTTCCTTTCCCAATTCAGTACAAAATTGTAAATAAATAGTTCCCCCCATTCATCTCAATATTAAAAAAACCAAATTTGCCCTTTCCCAGCCATTCAATAAAAATGTTAAAAAAGTTAATGAACAAAATATCCTCCCTTCCAACTCGATAAAAATGTTAACAATAAAAAATTACCCCTTCTAATTCAGAAAAAAAGATGAAAAATTCCCCCTTCAACTTAATAAGAATGCTAAAAACAAAAAATTGCCTCTTCCAATTCAGAATAAACAAAAATAACCAAAATTTCATACCTTTCATCTATGTGTATCAAAATCTCAAAAATAAAGAAATTTCCCTCTTTCAATTTAGAAAAAATCGGAAACCAAAATTTCCTCCATTTCAACTCAATAAAAATGTTAAAAAATAAAAAATGTCGAAAATAAAAAATGTTAAAAATAAAAATGTTCCTCTTCCAATTAAAAAAAAAAATGGAAAATAAAAAAGTCTTTCCTTAAACTCAATAAAAATGTTAAAAAGGAAAAAAGTGGCCTATTCCAATTCAGGAAAAACAAATAACCGCAATTTTATCCCTTGCAACTCAATAAAAATGATAATAATAACAAATTATCCTTCTTTCAATTCATAAAATATTGAAAAGCAAAATTTTCTTTCTTACAACTTGATAAGACTCTTAAAAATATAAAATTTCCCTTTGCCAATTCAACCAAAACTAAAATTTGCTCGTTTCAAACTCAATAAAAATATTTAAAATGCCAAATTTACTCGCCTTGAACTCAATAAAAATGTAAAAAACAAAAATGTTCCTCTTCCAATTATGAAAAAAATTAAGTATCAACATTTCTTTCATTTCTTTTAAAATGATCAAATTTTTTTTTTAATGGAAAAATTAAAATGGCAACTTTTAAAGCTTAAATTTAGCACTAGGAAATTTTAACATTTCGAGGCTTTCTTTTTCAAAAACTTAAGTTTCAAATTGTTTAGTTATAAATATTTGATTTATAATTGCTCTGTTTAAATTAAATTATAATATTATATAATAATATAATTATATAATTAAATAATTATGATATTTGAATAAGATTTGAAATTGAATAAAAACGTTTAATTATGAACCTATCAATTTGAACTTATTTTTAAATTGAAAATATGTTATAAAGTTTCAATCGGACATTTTAATTTATTAACTTCTAAGGCTTTCGAATGAAAAAAGTTCAATTTTCAACGTGAAAATCTGTAAAGTGTTTAATTTTGATAATACTCAGAATTGTCTAGTAAAATCCATTATTGTTCAATTTTAAAAATTCGAAATAAAATTAAGTTTTAAAAATCATTAATTAATTTGTATATACAGTTGACCAACTTAAAACGCTTTTTATACAAAATTTTCAAAGCCAAACGCTTTTAATTTTTAATTGTTTAAGTCTTCAAAACTGAATTTTAAAATTCTTTAAATTGATAATGTACACTTAAAAATGAAGAGCCAATATGGAACATTGGTAAAGTAACATATTTTAGACGTATGCAATGTAAACGGAATGATTTGTATCTGAAAAATTTAATAAATATGAAATTTATAATATAATGATATGAAATTAAATTTTTGATATTTTAAGTGATTGGGGGTTTTCCGGTCTCAAAAAATTGCCTGTCATTTCCCGGTTTCCCGGTGCAGTGGTCAACCTGAGATTAGCAGGGCCTATTTGAAATGAAAAGAAGTGGAATTAATAGCAGAATTAGTTTTTTAACTTTTGTAATTTTTTAAAACTTGGATTAAAACTTATTTCACTTCTCCGTATTTGTTACTAACCAAAAATTTGTAACTGAAGTTTCGATTTTATATGACATCTGAAAATTCTTAACATCACATAGCCAATTCAAAGATATGCAAATTCTTGAATCAAGGTTATAGTTGGCAGTTTTAACAACAAAAATTAATTTATTCATATATATTTTAGCTTTATTGATTTACTGACATTTAAAAAAAAAATTGAATTTTTAAATTGAAAAGTAGTAAGTAAGTGGTCTGAAGGCCAGTTATAAAATTCATTTTTAATATTTCTACTTATAAAAGAATACTACAGAACTTTTTCTTTAAAACCCATTCACTTTTCCCATTATTCAGTTCGTACTGGTATCCAACTCGTACTGGTTTCTTCTACATACTTAGAAATATATTTTTTTAAATCATTATTTATCATATTTTGATAAATTTTAATAACATTTATAAAAATATAATTGTTTTGAATGCTTTAAAATATTTGGAGAGTACAATAATTTTTTCAAATTTAATGACTCTTTGGCACCAAGTTAGACCCTACAGTAGAATCTTAGAGAAAAAATTCGGAAAATATCTTAACAATTTAGAAAAATATTATGGAGACTTACCTTGCAAATTAGCTAAAGAACTTAGAAAAATGTTAATTATTTCCACACATATTCCAATTTTTTGAAAACGTCGAAATTTGAGGGTTTTTTGCAATATTTTTATGTGACTGAAGTTCGCAACATTTAAAAATGAAAATATAGAATTTAAGAAAAATACTGAAAAAAATGGTTTGTTGTTTAATTATTGTAAAAATATGGCAATATATGATTTTAGATGGTAATAACCAATTAGAACGTATATTTATTACATTCACGATAATTACTTTTATTTGATGTAAAGTAACACCAAAAAAAGATTCATCCCAATATCATTATCGAAAGACTGCGTTTTATCCGCCCGCACGCTGAAACTTACACAGGAAAATTCGGAAAAAATTATAACTTTTCTCTAAACGCACGGTTCTCAAATTTTCTTCTATTAATTACTTGTATTGATATGAAACTTATTCCTATGTTGTTGGACGTCGACTACAAATAATTAGTGAAAAAAAATTTGAAAATCGGACATATAGAGGAAAGTTATAATTTTTTCCGATCATTTCATTCCGTATACATTTTAGAGTTCGTGGGCGGACAAAACGCAGTGTTCTGATAATCATATTGGAATGAAACTTTTTCTGGCATTGTCCAACGTCGAGTATAAGTAATTAGTGAAATAAAATTCGAGAAACGAACGTTTAGAGGAAAGTTATAATTTCTTTTCCGATTTCTTGTGTACATTTTAGAGTGATTAGGGGGGGGGGGGATAAAACGCAGAGTTTTGATAATGTCGCCTGGCATCAAATAAAAGTAATTAATGAAAGTTATTACCATCTAAAAGTATATAACCTAAATTATTTTCACGAAAATTACAAGCAAATTTAATACTTGCGTTTACAAACGTTGCGAACTTTAGTGACATATATTTTTTTGTTAAGTTGACATTTTGTCTTCATCTTGCGATTATTAAAGCTTATTAATAAGGTACTTTAGCAAACGTCTAAAAAAAGGCATGTAGATTATTTCCGCCGGTACTGTATGTTTATGATAATTCTTGAAAAAGTAATTCGCACTTCGAAAAAAAAAACGGTAAAAGAAATGAAATTTTTTAACCAGGAATTATAGGGGATTTTGAGAATAATAGGGGGAAAATAGGAAAACAGGGGAAAGGGGAAATAGGGAACTTACTGTTATACCTGCAAGTTGTAAACGAAAGTAATTCAATTATTCTCTAAAATTTATCTGGGGATGAAACTGTGCTGAATTTAACCAAATAAAGACAGAACGAGTAGCCACTTTCTACGACGTGGTTCTACATCAATGGCCACTTTCCACGTACTTCCACAGCAATGAAGTCTTCCTTGGATAAAGGAAATGAATTTAGCTTATTAAAGACAGAATGAAGTTGCAATTACTTATTGTCTACTTACAATAAAAGATCCACTGATTCATTCAATTGTTGTATTTATTTAAAGACTTAATTTCAATGATTAAGGATTTACACGAGTTATCTCAAGTTCAAAAATGAGCATTTTTAAAAATGATTTGTAAACTCGAGGAAAGTATTACTATTATTAATTATAACTTATTTTCCAAGCGAATTTGAACCGAACTTTATAAAGAAATATTTCAGGTTCAAATTATTTATTTAACAATAGTTATTTAGAGTTTTATGTTTTTGCTTTTTCTTGAGGTAAAAGTTGCAATTCTTATTTAATACTAATGTTGTAGGGCTCACTTTATTCTTCGATTGATTCTCTACAAATCCTTTTGGTACGTTTTTATTTAAACAATTTAATTCAGAAATTATACAATTGTTAAATCTACAAAAAATATTTTTCTCAAGTAAATTTTATTTAATAAAATCGTCGCAAAGAGATTGGTAGAGAATCCTTTAAGGAATAAAATTAGCACTACAACATTAGGATCAAATAAGAATTGCGACTTTTAGCTGAAGAGAAGAAAGCAACAACATGGAACTTTAAATATTTATTGTTAGATAAACAATTTTAAACTAAAATATTTTTTTCTAACGTACGCCTTCAGTACTTTTCCAAAATAACTTACAATTAACAACAGAAATATTTTCCTCGATTGTAAAAATTATTTTTAACAAAGAGTTGCTACGGAATTTTGATTTGAAAATTCCAATTTGAAAAATATAATTTCAGTTTCAATGAATTTTAAATCTGAAATCGTCAGTAATTGAAATTTTATTCCGTTTGAAGGATATTAAATATAATTTTCTAACTCTTAGAGGTAGGTTCGTAATGGCCTAAATCTTAAAGTCTATTTTTTTGACATATTTTGATATAATTCGACCCTAGGAACTTAAAAATGTAACTTTAAAAAAGTGTCCATACGCGCGCGTATTTTGAAAACTAAAAGTGCCATTGTCTTCAACAATTGTAGCTCCAATTGATTTCTAAATTTGATAGGATTTTGAGCTAGATCGGCCAGTTAGAAGTGTTTTTTTTTGCTTTTAGAAATTTGAAAAAAAATTTCTTTACCGTGTATATATGGGAAAACCTTTTGGAATATTCGAAATACGAAGCTCTTGTATCTGATGTATTTGTTGGCGTCTTCGAGACGCGTCGAATACCCTATTGAAGAATTTTCCATTTGAAAATTAAAATGAACATTTTTAGACAACGGCTTGGCCGTTGAAAGGTTTAATATTGGAAATACAACAGGGCTGTATATGATATGTTTGTTTGCGTTTTCGAGACGCATCGATTGACCTATCGAACAACATTTCATGAATTCTTATGATCTAGCAATACCTATTTATAATTTTTCAAAATACATTGTTTATCTTGTTTACATGAGGAAAATTGGTTTGATATTGGGACTATAACAGTACTGTATTTGATGTAATTGTTCGCGTCTTTGACACGCATCGATTGACCTTTTATAAAACTTTCGATAACATTTCATGATCAATCAATAGCGATTTATAAAGTTTAAGCAAAAAGGTTACATTGTTTATATAAGAAGATTTTTTTTTAATTTTGGAATATAACACTACTGTAAGTTAAAACGTTGTTCGTTATAACACAGCACATTGCTTGAACTTTTAACGGTCTCTCTGATTTTCGGTAAGACAGAAACATAAGCTTGAAAATCATTGAAACTGTCCATTTTTTCCTTTTTTAGAGAAAAACCTCCCTCTATGAGGAAGCAAATTCATTTGATACCTATGAGAAAGAAATCTGCTCGTAAAATGAGCACATATGAATACATCCATAGTGAATACAACCATAGTACTTCGCGGCGTTACTATAGAATAGATTTTGAATTTGAATAGAAATCTATTGGAACTCTTTTAAAATCCCCTGAAATTGAGCCGCTGAATAGTGTAAGGACGTATAAAATTCATATGGCCATTCCGGTTGGCCTATGTTGTCTTTAAAATCGATTTTGAAAATCAAATTTTTTAAACATGGCTTTATAGGAAATTTCTTGACCATATGTTTAAAAAATTTGATTTTCAAAATCGATTTTAAAGACAACATAGGCCAACCGGAATGGCCATATGAATTTGACATGCCCTTACACTATCCAGCGGCTCAATTGTTGAAATCTTGAAATTTGTTGGAATCTTGTAAAATATCCTACAATCTTTCAAATTCGTTGTCATTTAACAAATTTTGAAAGTCTTTGGAAATCCTAAACAATTATCTTGAATCGATAAATTTGAGAAAATAGTAGCAAAATTGCTGCATCGTTGAAAAAATGTTGAAAAGTGTCAATAGTGTCGTGAATCAGAGGCCTGTGGGGTTTCTATAGGTATTTCAAATTATGTAAAAAAATAATCAGCTCCATGCATATTATTTTAATTACCTTTAAACTTAAAGTCTTCGTCTATAAAATAGGTTTATCTCAAATTTCAACCTTTTTTCTATTAAATAAAGGCCTAAAGTGGCATCGACCTTGTCTTGAAACAAAAGCATGGTCCTCTTGCCTGTTTTGTTTTGAATGAAGTGAATATATTTTTGACACAAATAGAATTATTTAGCTGCAAGAGTAGGTGAAGTTAGTCGCATAAGGAAAATCTTTGCTGCAAAAGGATTCCTGTCGAGACAAATGAAAATCCTCTCAACCTTAAATTTAAGAGGAAATTCCATTTACGTCAAGAAACATCCTTTTGTCACAAGATGACATTTCTCTGAGTTGCAGTGGTCATTAACGAATACAAAAGGTTTTATCAATTTTGTGGTTCTAGAATTTGAAGTAAAATTGTAAAATATTCAAGGATACAGTTCAAAATATTTAATTTGAAAGCCTATCAATTTTAAATTGTCTAATTTAGCAAGTTATACAAAAGCATTGTCTATTTTTAAAGGAAACTATAATTTTTACTAAAACGCAAGATTTTTTTAAACATGACTTCCAAGAGTTATTTACAGTTTGGCACATATTCAGAAAAGTCCCGACAAAACTTTTATTTCCATAGATAAATAAAAACTTTTTGAGTACCGTGCGGCAAATAAAATTTTATTAAAGAATGAGGCAACTTAGCTATTAAATTTCACATTATAATAATCAATACCATTTTTAGAATGGTACACAAGATAAATCCAGAGATAGCTTAAAAAAATGAAAGTTCTTATATTCGTTGAATATTAGGTCAATGTCAAACTATTGGAGAAATATGTTGCACGTAATAATATTACGTGGTCAATAGTACTAACGGATTTACAAATTAAATTTGTCTTGTTAATATTAATCAGTCTGAAATGCCGCATTCTCTTCATAGATTTAAAATTATATTCACTTGTATACAGTAGCACATATTTAAAAAATGTAATTCATAGTTATATTGTAAATATAGGTAATTTTATATAAAGTTAAATTATTATATATTTATTGACAAAGTTGTCATATTTTCACAAATTTGCATTGAAACTGCTAACTATTCACTGATTAAATTTTAAACAGTTTAATTGAGAATAACTAACTTTGAAATCATTCGACTTAGAGTCAAACTTAACTCTTCAATTTTAATAAAAAATTTACTAATTTTCAAGTTTCAATATGAATTTATACAGTTTTAAACATTCTCAATTTATCACCTCTAAAGTTTTCAATGCTTCAATTGAATATCGTTCCATTTTTAAGGTTTACATTTTCAATTTTCAATGTTTTAAAGTTAAAATATTTCAGTTTGTCATTTTTAAATTTAAAAGTTTTTTATTTTCACAAATTAACATTTTTATTCTTATCATGTATACTTTGAAAAGCTTTTGTGGTTTCAAAAAACTTCATCTAATAGAAGATTTATAAATTAACATTGTTCTTCCATAAATACCTCCAATTTAAAATGTTTTAATACAGAATATTGCGATTACCAGCGACTATTTAATTTCCTATGCCATCAAATTGAATTTGTTTAAAGGGCTTCAACTTTTACATTATCATAGAAAATTTTAATATCTAAAATTGAAAATCTTTTAGCTTTACACTCTAAAATTTGAGGTTTTACACGTTTTTTCTTAAAAGCTTCCAGTTAAAAATTATTTAACGTCCATTTTTGTATTGTATAACTGTGATTTGAAATTACTTATGTGAAGACTTGCTGTTTAAATCGTTTCTTCATGAATAAAAAATAATTAATGCATGCATTTTAAACTGTTTTAATTCGAATGATACAGATTTAAATTGTGTAACATGTTTTGATGTAGTAATTTTAATTAGTTTGAAGTAATTTTTAATTTAATACAATTTTTCAATCTGCATATAATGAAATTCGTCCTCATCCATTTGAAATGGTTTAAATGAAACTTTGAAAGACTTCATCACTTCATAAACGAAGACTCTAGGGACACCGAAAATATTTAAAGGGGTGCAGTACAGAACTAGATACCAAACATTTTTATCGAAAATGAGTTTATTGCATAAAAAATTCTTAAGAAATCAAAAAAAAAGAGAAATAAAAAAATAAAAAATTGTTCCATTTTTTATGTTGTCCCGTTTTATGAAAATGTCATAAAAGGATTTTTTCAGAATATAATTTTTTGATCAAAGAATTTTTTTTAAATATTTAAAACTTTAGTTACAATATAATTACAATTTTAACGTAGTAATAATTTTTCCAAAATTTTAGCATTCATATTTCGTGAAATTATTATCCTTTAATGAAAATATTTTTTCTCGTTTTTCAGATTTTTAACAACAAAAATATCATGCTGTGTTATCGTGATTTTCAATTTTGATTTTCTCGGCACATAATCATTGTTTTGGATCAAACTTTTTTATTCTCATTCATCATCCCCATATCTCGAGAGAAAGTTTTTTTTTGGCAAAAAATTGAAAATTCGTTTTTTAGTCGCTATCGCAAACAGATTTTGAAAACCCATTCAATTTTAATCTCAAATTCTCGGTCGATTTTCTCGGCATTGGCTAAGTTTTTTAAATCAAACTTTGTTTACCCGTGTTTAGAAACTTAATGCCTCGAAAGCTTGATTTTATTTTATTTTTAAACTGAAAATGGAATTTCTTATCGCAATCCGCAGTCAATCCTGGTATAATTTTTGATTAGCGTCACTTTGAGATTGTTAACTTCCACATCCATTTCCTTGAACTTGGATAACTTTTTTGTATCAAACTTTTTTGTCCTCAATTCAACAACACTTCGGCTCGGGAGTGGGCATTTGCTTGTGATTTTGATTTTACAGAATATTGTTTCGCTATTTTGAAAAATCCCCATTTTGTTGGTTGGGTACTGCAACCCTTCATTTGATCTACGCGCACCGCATTTCGGTGAACGTAGTCGCCCTCGCCAGTTTCCCAGGACTCACCGAATTTCCGTGAACCTAGACAGGGCCATTCATAAAACGGTGCAACATGAAAAATGAAGTTCCCTTAAATAATTTGTCGAAGGTACGGAATTATAGTCAACTAAAGATCTTTCGATTTAATTAAATTTGAGATCTGATATCAGACACGAAGGAATGGCTCTCTATTCTCTTTCTAGTATTGAATTGCATTAATTTACCCCGCTCTCTAAATAATCTGAAAATTAATTTGCCTGATGTAGGCCACTCGAATACTCTTTACAATCAAAGGAAAAGCCAAAGATCTCCTGTTAATTATTTTTCCCTTCATTAAATATTTATTATTCTTACTATGAGTATCATCAATATTATTAAATTTGTCTCTCGTCCGATGAATGTATAATCTTCTTATTCTGATACTCTACAACTGTGGATAAAATAACATTGCGGCTAAAGTAACATTGAGGTTCAAGTTTCAACCAATTAGTTGAACTTTTGACCAAAACAGATGAATTTTAATAAAATAGTTGCATTTTAAACAAAATAATTAAATTTTCAACGAAATAGTAGAATTTTTGAGCAAATGTGATGAATTCCGAACAAAATAACAAAATAAAAAATGGATACTTTCAATATTTTTCAAGCTTATGTTTCTGCTTTACCGAATATCTTATTTTCAGAAAATCAAGAGCTCATCAAAATATCAATCGATGTGTTGGGTTACAATGAACAATTGTTTAAATTACGGTAGTTTAATATTCTAAATTAAAAAAAGTTTTCTTCATATAAACAATGTAACCTTTTTTTAAAACTTTCTAATGTAAGTCGCTAAGAATGGTCATCGAAAGTGCGTCAATAGGTCAATCCACACGTCTCGGAGACGCGAACAATTAAATCAAACGCAGTGCTGTTATATTCCCAATATAAAAAATCTCCTATAAATAAGGTAAATAATTTTTTAACCAAATTTAAAAACGATATTTGGTAGGTTATGGTAGGTCATGAAAGGTTCTTCAATTGGACAGCCGATGCGTCCCGAAGACGCGAAGCAATGTATCATACACTTATACATTACTGTTGTATTCTCCATATAAAAAAAGTTTTCCTCATATCAACAAGATGAACAATATACATACATTTTTTTTGAGACTTCATAAATCGGTAGTGGTGGGTCATAAAAGGTTCAACAATGGGTCAATCGTTGCGTTTCGAAGACGCGAAAAAATGCACTAGATAGGTGAGAGTGGGGTATGGTGCCGCGCTTTGACGTATATGCCCTATAAATTATGTTGGAAATGTCATTTTGATGACATTTAATCAATGGATCGATATTGCATTTCAGCCAGCGTACCCCATACACTGGGGTATGGTGATCGTCATATTACTGCCGTTTATTTAAACACTTTAAACATTGTGAAATGAAAATTATATAATATAATAATTCTGGAAAGTGTAAAATAATAAAAATGGACGTGTCAACATCCGATTTCAAAATATAGCCTGATGACCTTTGAAATCTCTTTACGTGTAACCCGTCTGACTTGAAAATTTAATAAATTTTGTTAGAATTTTTTCTTTTTTTGGTAAATTCCCTCTGTTGAATGTCGGTATTTTACTAGTTTACGTGTTATTTCACGAGTTTAAGTAAAGATAATTACAGTGCATAATATAAATAATAAGATAACAAAAGTATCAAATATTGTTATAGCATAATTTATATCTTCTTTTACACATAACTTATATATGTTTAATTTACAACTACAAAAACAGATGTTTATATCGCTTTAATATTTTATGAATGTAAATATAATCGAAAAATGTCATGACTTCTGATATTTCATTCAAATTTAAACAAGATAATTAGACGAAAGGCGATCAGCGCTGTAGTTTCACATTTTCCCCGCGAGTCAAATTGGGAACTATAATCATAATAATCGTGTCATGCCCCTGTTTTCAACACTAATTTACACTGTAAAAACTAGAGATTTCTTTTTTCACGGCATCGCTTTTTTTCGAGTCCTGTTTTTAAATAAGATGAGTTCATGCTGATATTTTCAATGTAAAACAAATTAATCTGGCGGGTTCCCATCAGTGGTCTCATTTTAGTATCACTCGGGACTGTTTTTTCTGAGTCTTAATGTAATACCTGAAACTAGCCCTAAAATAATACTTTGTTTTTACATAATTTTTTTTTATTGATCAAAGTAAAGTATGTGGCAAAAGCAGTTATAGCCTCTTACTCTCTGCTGAAATACATAGGGCGCGCCGCGGCGTCATATCCCATATGTGACGGCGCAAGATTTAATTAATTTTAGTATATTTGAAACGTTTATATAAACAAATCATCATAACAGAAGTTTAATAAAATAATTCGTCTATTGAAGACTAACTTTTTCATGCTTTAAGTATTTCAAAATATGCTGTAAATGCTTAATTTCAGCCAATGACTTTTTCATCAGTTTCCGCAAAAACTGTGTTTTTTTTCATAATTACTCTTCTGACGTATTTTAAAACAGAAATTGCATCAAATCACTATTTCTCCAAGCAGAGAAAGATATTTTACGTATAAAAACTAATATTAAAATAAAAAAACACTGGCGTTATTTGTAATTGTCACCGTGTCCCGCACTGGCACCATGTAAATTTTTTGTTTTGAAATCTTTAAACTAAAAAAAACCTTCTGAATGGCCGATTTAGCTCAAAATCCTATCAGACCTGGGATATCAGTCGGAGCTACAATTCGTCTAAATTTCATGATCAGCTCTTTTCGAAATTCTGGGGTCAAATTATATCGAAATATGTCAAAAACGCAGATTTGATCATTTACGTCAAAATAGAAACCTCCCTCTCTGAGGAAGCAAAATGATGTCAAATAAAACTAAAATTACAATATATAACTCTATACTTGCACCCACTGTGCTGTACGATAACGAGACCAACACCACTTTTTAAAGTAACATACTAAGAAAAGGACAGGAGTGGAGCTGGCATGCAGTTCCTGCGGAATACATGCAGTAAAACGCTAATGTACAAAGTCAGCAATGAGAGGATTCTCAAAGAATGTGATGTAGAGGAAACGCTGTTAAACAAGAGTGAAAAAAAAATTGTTGAGAAGTTTTGGTAATGTTGAGAGAATGAATGGAGGACGATTGACGAAACAAGGATATTTGGGTAAAGTGAATGGCAGCGAACCCAGAGGCAGTCCGAGGAAGGAGTGGAAGGAATATGTGAATAAGGCACTACAAGTTGTATGCCAAAATAGAGATGTGTTGAGATAAATGGTTAAGAACTATGTGACAAAGAGTGTCAGCAGAGTGATAGACGCCTGAAACGAATGAGCGTGGATACTAATAGGCCCTCGTGAAGAGTTTTGCTTAGTGGATATGGTTGAGGTATAGCGTATTAATCTTCCTATGTTTTTATTAATCAGTCTGTGTGTTTATGTGTGAACTATGATTTATGATGGCTTTGTGAATCTCTCCACCCGGAGTGATTGCTAGAGAGATTCATCAGCATTCCGTGTGAGAGCGGAGTTCCGGGATGTGTATGTTGTTTAAATAAGCAACATGCAACTTTTAGATTAATCTAAAATTTATCTCTTCTCCTAGAAATCTGTTAGTTACATTTACCATAGTATAACGAGGCTGTAACCGGGTGAGTGACGCTTACCCCGAAAGGGATTTGGCTTAATAGTATGATAATAATAAAAATAGTAATCATCCTAGACGGCTCTCCTATATGATTGAATATTGAATTGTTCACACTAAATATTTAGATGTTACAGGTAAACATCCATTTTTCTCTGTGTGAACAACAGAATATCTATTATACTGACGAAGTACATACTTAACAAGTTTAGAGCTAAATTCTCCTGAAACATAAAGTTTATTTCAGGAGAAAAGGGGACATCGGCTTTAAGTCAATCTTTGCGGGATAAACTACCGCGACTACAAAGTGACTCTTCTCTTTGGCGTCGAAAAAAGAAGCAAGATTTTATCGATTTTGCATAGAGGGATTGCGGGTCTCGACTATTTTCCAAGATCCAAAGAAAATCCAGAGAAACAATAAAGTGAAAGAAATCCGGAAGAGGAACGGCAAATGCGTGAGTCTCATTCCTCTTTTGCCACAATTTTCCCTCCTGCTTCCACTCAGGGGTTCATGCAAAGCAATGCACAGGATGTCATTGCACATGTGCACACACACGCATACCCACGCGCACACCTACATACGCACACACCTCTTTTTTACTCTCCACATCGATTTTGCAGCGCCATGAGGAAAGAACGAAGATTATCCATTTACCACCGTCGGTATGAATGAAAACATTCTTAAACTTGTAGTTGCAATTGCAAGTGCAATTTTGCCAAAAACTTTTAAATAAAATTGCTATTGAAATTGCAAACAAAGTTGCCACAATTGGGATCAAAATTGTAGCTATCATTGATATCTGCAAGTGGAATTTTGATTAGTATTTTTAATTGTAATTAGAATTTGTAACTACATAATTGGGAATCCCGATAATTGCAATAAGTAGTCGAATTTTCAGAAACAATTGTCACTGGAGTATATATTGTCAATTCAAAAATTCCAATCAACCATAATTTTATTGTAAATCGTTTTCAACATTTTTCAAGATTTTCCAACTGCTAAATATTATTTAACTACTCTTCATATTTTATTATCCATCGCAGAGTAAAATTAAGAGTAAAAATTCCATGATTTTCTATGTTTAATAGCAATTGTAAATAGCACATGCAATCAGATTGATAAATTGCAATTTCATTAGAATTGATGTTTTCAACAACAATTACCAATTCCATTTGCAATAGAAATTGTAGGCAGAGTTTATACTTACGTTTCAATTTAATTCAAAATGGCCAAATGTATTAAAATAGCACAATTTGCAATCGTTGCCGAAGAAAACTGCAATTTCTGATTACCGTCAATCATAAATTTCTTATATTTTTAATTTTCTTCCAATAAGTTTCAGTTTTCCGAAATAAAAAATATTGAAAATCGATAATATTCCGATAAAAAGTGATTTTTGAAAAAAAAACACATACGTAACGTTTTCCCCCCAAAGCCGTTACGTATTTTTTTAACGGCCTCTTATTCGTTTTTAATCATAGGAAAATAATTCCAATAAGTTCAATACAAATTATTTTGATTAAATCGCAAAAAAAGCATTTTACTTTCAGTTGCCAATAAATATTCTTGAATTCAAGGATACATTTTGAAATATTTGAAACTTTTTTTCTTAATTTAAAAATGTTTTTTCTGCATTAAATCCAAAATTTGACTTAATTTATATTAAAAAAAGTTTTTTTTACTTCCTGTAGAAAAATTGGGAATCAGAGAAGAAGCATTTAACCAATTTTTATTCACATAGTATGCAATATTCGTACATTGTTTTAAAGGAAAATTGGACCTGCTTTAAGAACTGGTAACAAAAATCAAAAAACTTAAAAACGTGGGTATATTTTTTCAATTAAATTAATTTCAAGCTTATTGAAAAATAAAAAAAATTTGAAAACTTAAACTTTTATAAGATTTTATAAGCTGAGTCTAATATCCCAGAAAGTATTTATAAACAAAACAGTTTTGAACTAAAATAACAAATTTTCAAAGATTGCAAGTTGCGAAAACAATTATTTCCAAAACTAAAGTCTATTATCTATTTTATTTCTTGAGTTTCTCTCGAAATAAAGTTAAATTTAAAACATGTAAAAATAAGATTTAGGTTTAAAACATCTTTTTTTTTTTTGGTGTAATTTTCCAAAAATTTTATACTAAAGAAAATGTAAAGAAATTTGCTTCACGCAGTGTCAAATTTAACTAAAAGCTTTATGAAAAATTAAGTTTTGTTTGCTACAGAAGAAGTAAACATTTTTTAAAATTTGAAAAGAATCTTCGAAATATAAGACGATTATTGACTTCTCTTACAATTAGTCCTGTGTGCTTCAACCAATTATTATTTTAACAAATGCCAATCGAACAAAAACGGGTAAATTAGGGGGACGACTGAAAAATCCCGAAAGATAAAATTCCCGACACTGTAAAATTCCCGAAGAAAAAAATTTCCGAATAATAAAAATTCAGAATCAGAAAATTCCCGGACAGTTTATAATATTACAGAATTTGAAAATTGCCGAATAATAAAATATCCGAACTAGACAATTCCCGAATTTGAACAATAAATTTTTTTTTAAATAAACATTATATATTGATTAAAAATACAATAGACAAATATTTTTATAACAAAAATATTTGTAATGTTTGAAGTTTCCAAAATTATTGTTTGAATTTAAAATAACAATAATTAAAAAAAATATATTTCTGCATCAATATTTTTTTATGCTCCAGGTGATTAATTTTTTAACCGATTATTTCCTATTCGATTAACCATTGTACGGTTAATCGTATGGCTCTACCAAGAGCCCAAATTAAAAAAACTGCTGTCTAAAAAATTGTATTAACAATTAAACAGTACACAGCAGAAAGTGTCCAAAGAAATGAAACTAAAAATTGAAGATTATTATCCATGTTAATTTGTTTTAATTTTCTCATAATATAAGGAAAAAAATGTTCAGTGCTCTTCGAACGGGATGAAATGATGATAAGTTTTTTAGGATGGTTAATCATTAAGGAGGCCCCTGGGAAGCCGCAACAGGCCCCACGGGTTTGCAGAGCAGGAAATCTGGTTTAAGGAGTAATGGACAGATGCCGCATGTGACACGGATGAATATCGACGAGTTAATAAATATATTGAATTAACCAAGTGCTAGCGACTATTGAGAACGTGGATGCGCCCACACTCATCTTTACTACGATACGACACCTACATTCTTTTCAACTTTTCATCCAATTAGTTTCCCTTGACATTTTTTTTTTATCAATCGAGATGAAGTCCGGGGCATCTCTAGCAGACAGATTTCTGCTCGACTTGCGGCTTTTGCACATTTGCCAGAGAGGGAGAGACGACACTCAAAAAAATGGGATTTTAGCGATAGAGACGAGAGTGAAGGGAGGTTGGGGTGCATCGAAATTGGTGATGATTAATTTGCAGATGGAATAAATGGGATGAAAGGAAGAAAGGGAGGAAGGTGAGATGCGGCGCGGGACAAGCCTATCGTGCGTGGAGCATATAGGAGAGGAGGATAGGCGCGGCTTAGGAAGGAGAGAAAGGTATGAGGGAAAGGATATTTTTCAAGTTACCTTTCAAGTACAAGTGAGCCTTCCACTTCCACGAGACTGTCTCGTCGCCGGTCACTGCGGACACGAGCAGACACGAGTGGTTTAACACAGAATTGGGGAGTACTCGCGATTTTTGCACTTTTCAGCTCGCGCCCGTCGCATGCCAGCCGAGTCCGCCATCTTGGGGCAACTGCCAACAGAGAAATCCCTCCAGGTCCGGCACCGAGGCGCACGGAAATGTCACTAGGGGTTGAAATTTAGAGCGAATATAGTGGAAACCACCCCCTAGGCTTGGCCAATATTTAGGGGTGTGTTTTGAGCGACTCGTCGTGGCTGGCATTGCTGTCTCACTCAGGGAAATTCCTAGGGGCAAAAACAAAGATTGATATCATTTTTGTTTTATATGCATCTGTTTGTATATAATAAAAAACAAGTTATAATCTCTAGATGAAAATATATATAATCCTTCTCTTAGAAATTTGTTCTCATGAGATCTCGCACACATTGTTGTCGAAAACCTGATTGGTTGCGACAATGCGTGAATATAACTTTTCGTGGCTGTTTTCAATTTTTCATCTATTAATAAAGATTTGAAATTGTCTGCACCATTAATTTTGTAAATCAAAATATCGAAATAGGTAATTTTATTTCATGATAATATTTATTTCTAAATGTTTCTAAATTTTATTGTTGAAAGATAATATTTTAATGGTCGAGTATTCTGTTCCGGCAAAATATGCCGGATTTTAATTTTCTCGTCCGGCATATGTTGCCGGATTTCAATTTTCTCTTCCGGCATATTTTATCGTGTACTAAACTAAATTCCAAAGATTTTATTATGAATTCCAAACGATTTATTATTAATTCCAAACAATTCTAGATTAATTGCAACGAGTTAAAAAAAATATATACATATATCCGTATTCCTTGCCGGATCTTAATTTTCTCTTCCGTCAGATTTTGCTGGATATTAATCTTCTCTTCCGGCATATTTTTAATAACGTCATAATTTACCGTAAATTATCATAAATTTTCACAACTTTCGTAAATTCTCACCAATTTCATAAATTTCCACAAACTTCACAAATTTCGACAAATTAAATAAATTTCAACAAATTTCATTTTCTACAAATTTCACAAATTTCCACAAACTTCATAAATTTGAACAAATTTCATAATTTTTCCAAAAACTTCATAAATTTCCATAAATTTGAGAAATTATGGTAATTCATCAAACTTTTCATACATTTCTAAATTATGGTAATGGATGGAAATATATGATAATTTAAGGAAATTTTATAAATTCATGGTAATAGATAGGTATAACTTTTGTGACCAATCACAGGGGGCCTTCCCGCCCCCCACGAGACGTTGGAAAGGGGTAGGGGTTTAAACCAACGTTATTAGTGTAACCAGTCACAGGGGTGCCTTGCCGGAAGAGAAAATTAAGATCCGGCAAAATATGCCAGATCCGTATACACTACGTTTTAAAATTACGCATTGTAAACTAAATTATTTTATAATTGAAAATGTTAATAATTGAACTTAACATTTTAAAAAATTTGGAATCAAACTTATTTTAAACATTGCCTTATATGATGTGATATGAAATTGTGATATTTCAAGTGACTGGATAGTTTTTTCTTCTAAAAAATGGTGAAATTCCCGGTCGAAAAATAAACTCACTGTCATTTCCCGGTTCAGCGGCCACACTGAAAGATTTATAAAAGTACTCAAAAGTGGACAATGTAAAGACAAGAAAATTAAAACATTTTCGATTGGGGGAAAAAATGATTTGGATTTTAAAATTAAAAACATGTCAAATCATAAAATAAATTTAAAAAATGTTTAGTTTGGAATCTAGTTCAATTTAAAAACTAAATAGAAATTAAAAGCTTTCCAATTTTCTACTATAAAAAATTATATTTGAAAATGGAAATTGAATTTCATTGGAAAGTATGTTGGTGAATTGGGTGCTTCCAGGGAATCGAGTGGCCATTCACTCTGAAATCAGGCGAATCTTTGCCAACGATTGCATTTGATTTCATATGATTTCGATTCGGATTTCATAAGATTTCATACGATTTAAAATCTTCCACATACTTTTCTGACAATTTTGGAAATCTTTTGAAGTGTTTTGAAATCTTCTTCAATTTGAACTAGAAAAGTTTTTCATTTTCTTGAAACCTTTCATCATTTTTTAATATGCTCTTAAGATTAATTTACAAAATAAAACATTATTCAAATTTTACCAGGAATTTTAAGAAAACTTTTTTATTCTCTTGAAATCTTCAAAATTCTCAAGGCAAAACGTTCGGCAAAATTCTCTTCATTATTCTCGTTCATCACAAAAAAAAACTTTATAAAATTTCATTCTAAAAGCCTTAAACTTAATTCTAAAGAAAACAAAAATTTTAATAGTCCGTTTTTATAATATAAAAAGCACAAAATTTCACATTTTTGCCACCTTCTCCATGCATTTGAATAATTTTCGGCCTAAAAGTACAGCCAGCGCCACCCTCGACCGTACTCAACATTTCCGTCACTTTCATTTCAGAGTGCCACGGGGCTGGTATTCACTCACGTGACCAATCTCTTCATTCTGCCTACCGCAACAGTACTGCGCTTTTTCGACGATTTGTTTAAATCTCATAGATCTTAAACCTCGTACTGGCCATTGGGCAGAACTGCTGTCACTTTGAAAGGCCATTTCGCCTTGGCAACCAGCATCCTACTCTCACAGTAGCCACGGGATGTGCATCCATCAAAGCGACGTTTAGTAGGCCGTTCTTTAAACTGAAATGAATTATTAGAGCGGAAGCCAAAACGAGCATACTCTAGACTGTAATAAATTGAACATTTCTTCTGGGGTTTGCTTATTCTTCACAACTTATTTAAAATCAAGATATTAGGTTGCAAAACGTTTGCTAATATGACCATCAACCTGGTATGAAACATGACGTATAGGTGAAATTGTTCCCAGAAGGAAAAACTAACAAATGAAAATTCAACGTTCAAAATATAAGTTCTAGTTACATTTCTAGTTCTCTAGTTTAATTGAGAATTTTAATATTAATAATGAATTCATTTCTAATTATCGATACCATGCAATGTTGTCAATTGAGAATCCTATTCTAATTCTAAATTTACTACTTCTAGAAGAGATGCCGTCTCTGTTTCGCTGACAGTTATTCATTCGGATCTCTCTTTCTTTTTCCTATTTCTCTTACAGCAGTGATTATGCCAACTCGTTTATAATGTTAGGCGCAATGAAAATTTATTCATTTTTCTTCTGTAAATTCCAATTTAATTTTTTTTCTCTACATTTAGTAAAGCAGTATTCCCGAAGATTACCACCAGGTGAGTTCTCATAGACCTGTTATCTTATAACATAGACTTATTACCTGAAAGAAAATCTACCAGCAATTTCCCCGAAACTTTTTTCTTTCGAGAATTGTCTAATACTTATTAAGAAAACCCGAAAACCTCCTATCTTAACAATTTAACAACTAGTTATACCAAATATTAGGGTTTCCTCTTAATTTACAATGAAATACAGTTTTACCTTATGTCATTCCAATCGTACCTAAAAGGACAAACATTTATTTACGATATCCAGAGTATCCAGTCTGAAGCAGATACATTTTTCGTCCCTGGATCGAAGTCCGGTAGAAGTTTCTCATTCGAAAAATGACAAATATTTGATCACCTTGAACTCGAAATGACGATTCTGGTGAAACCTCAGCAAGTTGTGCAATATCGGTATTGCTTCTCCTCACACTCCTTCGTTTAGAGCTACCCCGATCCCAGCCGATCCCCGCTTAAAAGTTTGGAACCGTGCCGCGACAGACTCCGAGACCTAGACCATCCTCTTCTTCGAGAAGAGGACGGTTAAAAAATTAATGTATATATTTCAATTAATACGTTCACCGTCACGGCAGAATCGCGTGTAGGACTATCCCACTTCCAATTTGTGGTACGAGCTTTTTATGGATATAATATTTATTAATATTCACACGCGTTAGTTAATATAATTAATAAATTAGTCTGATTATTGTAAGACTTTGAGAAGTGATCTCGACTGAGGTCCCAATCGAACTGCTGTCCTCCAGGAGACTTCTGGTGACCACGACTCAGTTTTTGACAGTGTTTTGACACCGGATGTTTAGGAAACGTGATAATCTTGCTCTTCTGAATACCTTCTTTGTTCATAACACTGCTCTACATAACAGCTCTTTGATCGGTCAATTAGAATAGAGGTTTACACACTCATTTAGGTCAATGAAAATGCTTCGAATCAAGAAGTCTTTATAATTCTTGCATGAACATTGAATTATGTTAAAGAAACAAGTGTTCCTGTTTGAAACAGATTTTTCAAATACACTCCAAGTCCCATATAACCATAGTTTCTCCCTCGCGACCAGGGGCAAAACGTACAAAAACGTCTTAGCTATGTCTTGGATGAAGACTTAGCCAAGACGAATCATTTTTACTAGGGTCCTCACCACTATTTCCGATTGCATGAAAATAGTCATATTGACTAGATTAATAAACAAAGCTTACTGAATACAGATTTAGGAGTAACTAAAACTAATAAAAACCTTTTTTCCTTTTTTGGATTGCTTTATAGCAGGTCTTTTCTTAGTCATAAAGTTGGTGTTTAGTAATAAGGAAGGCGGAATTACCAATGCTCTCAAATGTTCTGCAATTTCAAAACGAGTCGATGATTAATGAGTGCAAGAACAATTATTATATCTCCTAAAGAAAGTCATAGCATAGGATACTGCGTCGTAATATAATAAATTGCGTCTTAAACATACGGTTTGTGTTTTCGATTGATGAATCCTAGGCCTAATATTAGCATCATTAATGGGTTTTTGGCGCCAGTTAAACCGGTTGTAAAAATCTAAACAGTTAATTTCGTAATTTAAACAAATTAAATTTTTTCTTAATTTCTAATTTATTACTTCAACCAAACAACGATTAGTTCCTGAGGAGACAATTGATTTCAGAAATCCTGTACATAACATTGGTGTCAGAAGTGGGATTCTTGTGTCAAGAGAATTTTATGGAACTACTATTGACCTAATGATTTCAATGCAGTAGTGTAACCATTTAGTAACTTTTGTGTTGAAATAGTGGTACTAGTGCTAATCTCGAAGCGGGAAAGACATTTAAATTTCAAATACTTGGACTGTGAACTATAACTTAAAAAAAAAAAAAAACACTTGCTGATAAATGAAGTGCAACAAAGAACATATTACCCGCATTAAAAAAGTCGCGACTTTCTATTAGGGTTTTATCGTGGTTTTCCTCCCGGTAGCCTAGGGTGTTGTCAATCGCACCGAAGTCGTAAGTAATTGAGAAAGGGACCACGAGCTTTTCCTCTATCAATTACAGACTTGAAGGATTTTTTGAAAAATGTCAACAATCAATTACTTCGTGACAAACCGCAGTGGATTAGACAGCCTAGTGAAGGAACTAACATCGTCGAACTGACCCCAAAGAGAAGAGTGCACGACTCTGAGGGATTTGGAGAGGAATGGGAAGAACTATTCTTCTGTGAATCTTGAAAATTCATCCCAGTCCCAATGGACAAACGGACCTTTGTGGAAGTGAACTTTGTATTTTTTTTTGCGTATTTAAATCTAACTGGCCAGCATTAAACTGTAAGTCTTAAATTAAAATTTTCTTTTAAGTTTAAATTAATATTTCTTTTTCTTTTTAAAATGGCTCCAAAGCGAGCTTCGACGAAGTCAAAGTCTGTCCGCGGAAATTGTGCGACGTTTGGAGGATGATGCCCTTTTGTCGGTCTCTGTGTCAACTGAGGCAGTACCAATAATTAAAAAATATAAATTGAGTGACGGAATAAAAATGGCACGCGATATAATTCCGCAATTTAACGGTACAAATATGTCGGTTACTATGTTTGCAGAACATTGTTGAATCGCTGTTACTTTCGTTAAGCCACAAGAACTAGATTCCTTAATAATGTTGATAAAAATGTGAATTGTTCAACCTGCTCGAAAGCATATTCAGGAAGTAAGGGCGAAGAGCGTTGTCAGGAATATCGCGAAAATGCTATTTGTAATTTTGTTCTTGGATTAGGCTGGGATACCTTATCTTTTATGATGGACAAGAACCCTTTAACATTAGATCTGGCAATAGAAATGTCTATCGAAGCCGATACCGAGAATACTAGTTGGGGACTAGTACATGGGACGAGCGGGGGGCCTCAACTTCCGAATTTGTGAGAAAAGGAAAGCAGAAAAATTTTCCAAAAAAACAAGTGGTGCAAATAAAGTCAAATCAAGATAATACAAGCGAGAAAGGTGGCTTTTCCATCTCTGTTAAATGTTATAATTGTTAGGAGGTAGGGCATCGGAAACGAGATTGTCCTAAAATACAAAAGGAAACAGATGTGAAGGTCGGAGAGAGTCACAATAAATGTAATTATTGTGGTGGGCTGGGCCATTATGTCAAATTTTGCAAATTGGAAAAGAATCACGAGGAAGAAATAGATCGAAAAAGTATATAATTTTCCGGCCCCTATAGTTCCAAAAAGCCTGACCCACATGGCAATAAAAGATGGCGCATGGTGGTCGACTATCGCGCAATAAATGAAAAGACAATTTCAGATGCGTACCCACTTCCGAATATCGCGGATATTGTTGATCAGTTGGGTGGAGCACAGTATTTTTCTGTAATGGATTTAGCCCTCGCTTTTCATCAGATCCCTATAGATCCAGACTCCAAAGCAAAAACAGCTTTTTTGACTCCATATAGCCATTACGAATATAATCGGATCCCATTCGGTCTTAAACATGAACATGCAACATTTCAAAGAGTAATGGTTCAGGTTTTCACAGGGTTGAAGGGTGCAGAATTGTTTGTATACATAGATGACATAGTCATTTATGCACCCAATTTAAAAAGTCATTCCGTGGAACTTAGGAAACTCTTAACACGGCCAAGGGATTCTGGCTTGGACCTTCAACTTGAAAAGTGTCATTTTTTTCGACAAGAGATCAAATATTTGGGTCATATAATTACACGAGAAGGAGTTAAGCCTGATCCTGGGAAGGTCAAAGCAGTAAAATATTATCCTATTCCAATAACTAGAAAGAATTTAAAGCAATTCTTAGGGTTGGTAGGGTAGTATCGAAGGTTTGTACCCGATTTTGCAAAATTGTCCAGACCACTAACAAATCTAATCAAAGAAAAAGTAAAATTCATTTGGGGAACAGCCGAATAGGAAGCCTTTATGCATACTTTACATGAAGCGGAAATCAATTATTCTACTATAGAAAAAGAACGGCTTGCTATAGTATTCTGTGTAATATACTTGAGACCTTATTTGTTTGGGAGAAAGTTTCTTCTCGTGACCGACCATCGACGACTAGCATGGTTGCATGGAATTAAAGACCCAGTATCAAGGTTAGCCAGATGCAAAATCAAATTGAGTGATTACTATTATGAAATAATGTATAAACCTGGAAGAGTGAATACCAATGCCGGTGCTCTTTCAAGAAACCCATGCGACTGGGACAATAGTGTTTCATCCTCTTTGTTCGGGTTGCCTGGGATAGCGAATGGTCGAGGGAACCCCAGTGCGGCTCTTGCCTTGGGAAATACGATGTACGAACAAAACAAAAAGCATGAATCCGTCTCCCGGGCAGAAAGCAATGCTGGACCTTTGCTCGACGACCTTGTGGGTACGGTTACTATGTGAGAAAACTCTCTGGGCCACTCACATGTTCTAAAGCGCGCAACCAGTGATCAGAAGGGAAAGGATGCATACGGAAACTCTTTTCCTTGCTTCTTTCCTACAAGAATTACTTCGGGGGTGGTTGCATCAGGTAATCAACAGCCTAGCTCCTCCTTTGAGGGGCCTTATCAGGGCTGTCGCAAATGGGGCTGTGCTTCTTGTGATGGTCCTGAGGGATTGCTAAACGTAAGTGATGTGACTTCTACGTATCCAGTTCAAAGTGAAGTTCTCATGGTGTCTTCTGACGAGAAGATACATGATGTTAAAACAGGCTCTGGGATACGTGGGATACATGAGACATGGGATAGATACATGGGAGTACAGGTTTCACTCCATTCTCTTTAGTTTTTGGAGAAGAGGCTAACATTCCATCAAGTATCTCGCCAGAACCTCAGGATCTAATGTATTCCCAGTATTTTCAGAGCTTATTCCAAAAGCTAGATGTTATCCAAAGATTTGCTCGCGAACGTCATGAAGAAGCTAAAAACAGATCTAAAAAATTACTATGATTGAACGGCTAGAAAGGAAAATTTTCATATAGGGGATATGGTGACCCTTGAGGTCGAAATGAAGAATGATGAAAAATTCTACCCTTTCTTTTCAAGTGAATACGAAATTACCAAGTTACTCGGGGAAGCTAACGCAGAAATTAAAAATTTAAAAACGAACCAGATTAAAATCGTTAATCTAGATAAATTGCAAATCTTGCAAAAAGTCAAAAAAAGGGAAGGAGAGACTCACACTTCTTTGTGAATAACAGTGTCTGTAAATTTAAGAAAAATCAGTGAAATGTATACAATTGTTCTCATAAATAAAAAATATTTAACTAAATATACCTTTTGTGTAGTACCGATGTCTGAATCTGCTGTATCTGTAACAAGAAAAAGAACACAATAATCTTACACAAAGGAAATTAGTCCTCTTAATTTTTAATAATTAGTGATACTTATCTAAAATATCCTAATAATTATTGGAATCCATTTAATCCTTGATGGAAGTGTGAAAAACCTAAAAAAAAGAATAGGATATAAAATTATGAAATACAAATTTCGCGCCTTGAGTAAGTTATTGACTATAAACCTGTGGGCCCAAAATAACGGCATATTGCTTTTCTTTCATAAAGAGAAGAACCTCTCTGTCATTTCATTATTTAAGCAAATGAAAATAACAAAACAAAATTTTGAATATTTTATTATTTTCTATTTTTGATCAATTTAATGCGATGATAAATTAAAATACTAAATGAAT
Source organism: Andricus grossulariae (assembly GCA_011634705.1). Classification (NCBI taxonomy): domain Eukaryota; kingdom Metazoa; phylum Arthropoda; class Insecta; order Hymenoptera; family Cynipidae; genus Andricus; species Andricus grossulariae. Next base: position 38,091,081 of record JAABKJ010007545.1, on the reverse strand, counting down.
TGCATGCATATAAAACTCGTTCGCAAGCGTAAAATTTCCTAATTTTTATACAGAAGAAATATTTCGGGACTTAACAATTATCCAAAGATCGATAATTATTGCGTAGTTAATCGAGTATAAAGATAAAGAAGACTTTGTGAATACTTGAAAGGAAAAATGATTATTCTCCCTAGCAAAATAGCCTTAAATTTCCTTTCTTAACAAGGAAGAAGGAAAGTTAAAAAAAAATGACACAAAACAATCCATATCCAGATTGGAATTATCTCGAAGAAGATATTGACATAATATTAAAAAATCCATCCGGCCCCAACAAAGAGAAAATCGAAGTAAGTCAACAATTTTGTTTTGTTTACTCTTTTCCTGGAAATAAAAAGTTAAAAAAAAGGAAAAAAATAATATAACCAAAAATACTAATGTAAATTGAATATATAAAAGGGGTTAATAATTAAAGAGGATACAGTTAAAATACTTTTTTTTTATAAATAAGCGAGGTTACTCCAAAATAGGGCCACGGGTGCTACCCGCTTTTCGGGGAAGATTTTCATAGGACAGAACCAACAGGGGACCCATCAGTGGGGCTGTTTGGAGTGCGCGGTGACCCATCAGGGTCTCTCCTCCAATGTAGATATGTGGAAGGAGGAGGAGGAGGTACACCTTCGGATTTTGGAATCATTGGGTCATCAAAAGAGATGTGCATGTTGTGAGAAAAAGGCATTGCTCCAAGGGGATACTGAAAAGTTCGTGGGATGCCGGAAGGTGATGATCCTTAACCTGTGGGAGGGAATCCATCATCGGGTACCTCTCACAGGCGGGTTTGATCTCCTGGCCCCTCTTCGATACGGAGAGAAGGTCAAGGTTCTGAGATCTAAAGAAATAACAAATTAAGATAAACATCCGGTGACCGCCTACCTTGACTTTGTTTTTACCGACGGGTTAGTCCTGCCGAACAATGAATTCATGAGGAAAAGGTGCTTTCAGAGTCTGACCGCAAGATAGCACTAGGAGGGGCAAAACTAACGATTGCTCCAGTCTCATTTTGACGACCTGAAACACATGATTATTTTCTCTCTTATTTTTTTAAATTTTATAATAAACAGCAAAATATAAAAGAGAATTAATGAAGTAAAATTATGAATCTGCTCCTTTTCATTAATGGTCGTATAAAGGAAAAAAGTACTTTATTTAATCAATGAGCTATAGGGCGTAGTTCAATACAAGATTTGAAAAAAAAAAACTTTTTAAATTATTTTTCTTTCATAAGAATGTGAATGTAAACAAAAAAGAGTTGCAAAGTATTGTATTCGGTTAGAAATAAATTGTGCAATCTTGATAAGAGTATTATTGTATAAAATGATTATTTTGTATGTAACAAGCTTTATAAAAGAGATTAAATTAAAGGAATTCTGCCATAACTCAACTTATACTTTTATAAAGTCCTGTAGTTAAAGTAAGTATTAAATTTCGAAATACACTGTCCCAAATCCATTACTCCAAACGTATTGCTCCAAAATGTGTTTTCTTGATTCACATGGTAATAAGTATTTTCAGTTAATGTCCTTTCAACATATCAGTTTGTATAGAACACCAAAACCGATTTAGGTACGATGAGTAATTGTTTTTCTTCTTTTTATCAATAAAATTGATGATAAGTTACTGATAGCGCAAGTAAATTTAAACGCTTAAAGTTTACTACAAATACTAAGAAAGTTGTCTCATTGAGACACCTTTCTCTCGAGGAAGGGAGGATTGTTAAGCCGTATTCATACGAGTGTTTCCCGGTTCCGATTACGGTTAAGATTGACGGTCCGGTTCACGCACACGGTACACGAGGCCTGCCAGTATTTTTTCAAGGCAGCGACGACAGCTGAGGAGTCACGTGACTTCATCGACCGCTCTGATTAGTTATGATCAGCGACGACTGTGACATGGTCGAAATCGCCGCGGTTGAAAATAGAGAGAAACCTAAACGCGCAACCCGAACTGGGAGTGGATCGCGCTGCGCGCTGATCGGTCGAAGGTTCCAATCGTAATCGTAATCGCAACAGGGAACCGCTCGTCTGAATACGGCTTTACACTGTCGGTGATCAAAAAAAGTGAGAGGGAAGTGCGCACGAGGCGGATGAGGGGGAAGGGATTATAGGTTTTAACATTATTCTAGACCTCCCGTGTTGCTTATTCAAAAAATACACTCGTTCCGCAACACTGCTCCGATCCAGGTCGCTGGTCAATCTCTTTAGCGATGACCCCATGCATTTCCTTATGCAAGCTTTTGTGTTTCTATGGCTTTCTATATTTTTTTGAAACAGGGTCTTATTTACACTCTTCAAACACTTTTTCCACGGCCTGCCTCTGGATACGCCACCGTTTACCTCACCGTGATGTATTTTTTTAAGTCAATCGTTCATTTTTCGTTCTCTCAATATGCCTAAGCCATCTCGACGAATTTCTTTCACTCTTGTCAAATAGCATTTTCCCTACACTACATCTTTTAAGAATCCTCTCATTACTGACTTTGTCTATAAGCGCTTTACCGCATAAATTACGCAGGAATCTCATGCCAACCGCGTTAATTGTACTCTTATCCTTTTCTTGATAAGTCCAGATTTCGCTACCGTACATCAGAGTGGGTGCAAGTGATCTTAAACTGATCTTTTCTTGTCCACAGAAGACCACAGTCCTTTTGTGCCAGCCAGCAGTTTAAACTCCCAATATCCCATCATTATTAGGGTCATCACGATTGAGGCCCATAACCATAATCTTTACTGCTTCATGGTACCTTCGCGACGTCACGTACTAAGATGATCCAGATTCTTTAGGACCTTTAGGTATAGCTAGTCTTTTGGTACCGACAGATATCCTTATTTCAGAGAGTAAGAGAGAGAGAGAAAGTGGTTTCTATTTCAATACCCTAAAAATGATGCAGGTATAGGCTGAAGGGTGCAGACCAGAAAAAGACCAACCGTGGTTTATAACTGCTCTTCAAGTGGTATTAAATTGATCTCTTTTTTCACGAGGGTATCTTGTCAACTTGTTCTGTCCTCTCTTTGTCTAAAACAATGTTGGTAACTGCTTTCGCAATCCTTTCTTCAAACACCATAACTTGGGTCAATAAATGCATGGAAAACTTTTTTATTTACTCTGAAACTTCTGGTTGTGATCTGTCTCAAGCTCAATATTTGATCAGCATATGATCTTTCTGGCGTAAATCCACATTGGACTTCCAATATCTTTTCTTCTGCTATTTTCATTACCCCATGAATAAGTATTAACGAATATATTTTGCTTTTGATACTTATTAAGCTCATACCTCTGTCATTATTATATTTTCTTTATCACCCTTTTCTTCGTATATTGAGACGATAATCGCCTTGGTCCGGTCATCTGGAACTTTCCTCATCTCGCTACATAAATTTATCAACTCGCACAGCGTGTGAGGTATATACTCGCCAACATATTTAAGTATTTCAGCGTTGAAACCATCAATACCAGCATCCTTACTATTTTTTAAATGATTAATAATGTCCCCATCCTCACAGGCACACCTTCTTTTAACCAAGTTTTCCAAGGTATCGGCTTCTATGACGAAATTGTGCTGCCCTATAGCTTCACCTTCCATAATTCTGCAAAAAGTGTGCATATAAATTAAATATTAGTAATTTTTCGACTTAAGATTGAGAGAAACAGCGTGAAGAGATAAAAATAATTGAAAAGAACCAATATGATAGCTACTATAATTACATAAACTGAATCATTTTCAAGAAAATTTATCAGGTGGACTCTTATCGCTATTCTTCACGAGTGGGTTGCTTTATTTCTAACACTAAGGAGCATGTTTCGTAATCTGTATATCGGTTTAGCGATTTTCCCTATTCCTATTGGTAAATATTTAATAAAAGAAAAAATGAGAAGAAGTAAATCTGCAAATGCCCTTCCTTCCTTTGTTTCTCGTATTTTTATGATTTTTAAAAATCAAAAGACATGTACAAAAATCTAAAATCTGTTTTCATTGCGTTTAAAAAGGGTTTGAATGAACGCTGGAACGTTGGTTTTATTTTTTTAAATATGAATGGAGACATTTAAGTCTGTGTTGTGAAAATGTGGTCGTTTGAAACTTGTTTTTTTTTTGTATCTTGATTTCCAAGAATGTCGCAGTTAAAATATTACAATCCAGAAAGTTTTCAGAATTTTATAAATTTATTCTAAAGGTGCCAAAATTCTAGAAAATTTTTGTTTGTGTTCTGCTTTAGGTAGCAAGTAAGAATATAGAATTAAAAACAGAGTAACATGCCCTCATTTTGTATTCTTAATAAAAAATTTGTTTGCTTATAATTTCTGTGAATTTTGCCATTTTCAATGATATCGAAACTGCTGTTACCATTGACGAAAATTTTGATTGAAAAAAAGTTAAATCATGGATTGCTTTTCTAATTCAAACTCAATACTTTTCAGGTAAACAAGTGTTTAGCTTTTGAAAAGACAGTGTTAATCGAGCCGCAACACTATCGCTTGTAAATAAAATCTGAGAAAATCGGAAAAAATTGTAATTATTTAATTTAGAACATTTTTAGAATAATTTTATATGACACACGCAGGAAAACAGCCATTTTCGACGCTTGTACATAATGAAAAACATTCCTTGCCTTGACAAATAATCACGCCAGGCCTTTTTCTACTAGAAAAAAATGGATTGTCTAATTTTCTACTGTAGGTTTCAAAACTGTTGACCTCTCTACAAAAGTTTGAATTAGTCAGTGAAAAAAATCACTAAAAACGTAACCAACTTCACTGTAAAGATAATTTTATTGCGAACTAATTCTCTATTCATGACACCATCATACATTAATTATAAATCAAGTTACAGTTGGGTGAAGATACAAAAACACGGTAAACAGTGTGAATTTCACGACAGTGAACTTTGACTTGTTATATTTTTTTGAAAAATCAGTCGAAACAAGGCGAAAAAAAATCAGACGAATTCTTCAACATTTTCCGTAAATGTAGGTGGCATAAAAATTTAAAAAATTTAAGCTCACAGAGGTAATTATAGAGGAGGACCTTATCTCAGTTCCAAATTGTGATAAAAATCTCAATTAATTCTGGAGAGAAGTAAAAAGATCCAGATAATACAATGATATAATAAATGGAGTTATGTGACCAAGTTTGGCCTCATGGCCTGTCACTGAATTTATGTGTACAATTAATTAGGGAGGACGCCAGCCGCCACAAATTCACCACCGACGTCAAAAATTACTTCAAAATTCAAATCAAATCAAAATTTAAGAAAAGGTAAGTCAAGATCAGAATAATCGATTTAGATCGCCACGTTTTCAACTGGAAACTCTCAATTTTAGCCAGCAAGGAACAATTTCGAGTCATGAATCCGAAAAAATCAACAGGGGAACGTGAGATTTCTTAAATAGTAAACGAAGTATCCAGACCAAATTCATTAAATTGAATTTTAACATACTTTATTTTAAATTAAAAACGATTTATAGCTTCACAACAAAATTCTGTTATAAATTTATGAGTATATAAATACCAAACCAAGGATTACGAATAGTAGTTTCGACAGCAATTAACCAAGCTTTGAAATTTTTACCGAAAAAAAAAACGATCAATCACGTATTTCCTGAAAGACTCCGAAATCCCTTGCTCGCTCCAATAATTTTTGATTCACTGAGTTTAGCTAACCAAAATTAAAACTAAAATAGTATCCATTTAACCGAGACGAAGCCTAGTGAGAAATTACGCTCAATTTTCACATTTCACATTTCGCACCTTCCGAAGCACAATTTTCGGCTAACTCTATCACTCTGGCCAGAAATTAAAAGAATCAACCTTAACTTCCTCTTCAGCGGATATCCTAATACGTTTTTAGTTTTATTTTAATTCAAAACAGATCAATTTTTGTTTCCTTACGGAAGGACGTAGCCGAACCCGTCAACTACTTTTAACTACGCTTTAAGCTTTGAGGCTTTAAATTTTAATTTATTTGCTTTTGAAAACTGTTTTGTGTGTTTCAACTGAAAAATCGTTTATTACTTTCACAAACAAACTCGCTAGGCTTTATTCAATTTAAAAAAATGGATTGCCCAATATGTTAGGCTTCGAATTCTGTTCGTTATTATTTATTAGACCAGGGGTCAGGTCGCGTTTGGAGATACAATCCGGCCCAAGACCCCGATCGAACCGAAAAATCGGAAGCCTAAGCTGACCCGAAATCTAATCTGGGCGGCAGATCAACTGAAAAATTTCCTCAAATATCCGGTTATTTCCGGTAGTTTAGTTTTTTTATTTTCGGGCCGAGTTGCGAACCTGAAACTCAACCCGACCCGAAGTAATTTTGCACATCACTTACTTCTTCAAAAGAACGAAGAACAAACACGTTTTGACAGATGAATGAAAATTCATCTCAACACTCGAAGATTCACGAAATGAGAAAAAACAATCATGAAAATATGAATTTTCTCTAGAATTTAAAAATGTGACTGCGAGGTTCATTTTTGTTTCAACTCAAGATTAAACCGCTGTTTGCGTACTTATGAGAATCACCTTTTTCTGTGTATAAAATACCAACGCTACCAAAAATTCAATTCCTCTCTTTCTTGTTGCAGAGTCAAGTACACCGTTCGACTTTTTCGCTAATGAGCGTCCCATTTCTGGTGTTTCTCGTGGCGGACCTACTTCTTCTTCTGAAAAAAATCATTCTTCTGAAAGTTCTCATTCTCCTGCCAAATCCCCTCTTCGTGACAGGTCCAGGTCTCCTCGTGCCAGACGTCCTCCTCCTTTTCTGCCCATATCTCCAGCTATACGGCTTCCATCTTCTGACGGACTTGGATGTGGAATTGAAAAACTTTCATTTATTCGGCTTACTTCCCCTAATTATCCGCAATCCATATTCGAACTTCGAAGATACACTTTTCCTGTCACTAATCCAGTTAAAATCCTATCAGGAAGAGGTAAATATAGTCCTACGCCTAACTCAGAACAAATTGTAATGTCAACATCCAATGGTGACGTCTTCGCAATATTGGAGTCTTTTAATGTTCTTGCTGGAATATATAAACATATTAATTATGCTATGAGACGTGTGAAAATAAATATGGAAAGCGGTTCAGTTACCGCATTGACCAGCGAAGAAATCCAAGGAACGCGAGTAGGTGTCCAACACCTAATCACAGCGAATTATAAAGTAGAGCATGTTGTAACATTATCACTTTAACCGGATATGTATCTTTAGCATTATCTACAGAATATTATTTTAGTTGATTAGTCGTAGTATTTTACTAATTTCACATATAAAATATGGAATTTACAAAAAAACTAGTTAAAGTTTTAGTAATTGTTATGTTGCCACAACTATATTTTTGTTAAACCTAATTAATCAATAAACTCTAGGAATCACAATTTGCTCATTTTCCCCAATATTATATCTATCAATGTATTGTGAATTCACTAAAGGAAGAGAGACTGTATATTTTTTTATAAACTTTCTAAAATCAAAGAAAATTCTTCCATTTGAATTTAAAATTTATGAAATATTTTATACTTTTAAATGAGAGACTAAGAACAGAAATCCTGCAAAACTAGGTCTTTACAAATGGAAAAAAATTCTACTACGGAATGACGGAAATTTGAAAATAAAACAAATTTGAACCTAATTTGAAACTGCAACATTTTTGGTCGCCAAGAGTTGTAATATTAAAATGTTCTTTATACACAAAATTTTAAGAACTTTAGTTATTGTAAGTAAATTTAAGTCATGTTCAAATTTAAATAGTTCAAATTATTAATTAGGTTCAAAATCCACCAGTTTTAATTTAAGTTATAGAGTTAAAACAAATGAAAGGCAACAATTGAAAATATAACGTTCACCCTGAAAATTTAGTACTATAAAATTCCACATTAAATAATTCATGTTGTTAATTCTTTGAATAAAAATCGGACCATTTTAAGATATAACATTAAAATTTAAAAAAACAGAAACAAGATTGCTATACCCTACCGTACTTAAGATCACTAAGGGTCACTGCTCACTCTGAAATTTTATTACTGGTCGTTCCGGGACCATAGATTTCGGTTCAATTTGTACGCAACGAAAAACCCAATTTCAATTCATTCATTATTTTGCGAGTGGTTTTGCATAAAATATTCGGAGGAAGTTTCCGTTTCGCCTTAAAACTAAATTCCATCTAAATACAAATTTCTTTTCGCCATACTTGTCCTGAATAATTGTTGTGATACGAGAACTTTATGGAGCATAATAATAATAATTTTTTTAAATTATGATATTAATTCCAGTATCAAATAATATTCTATTTTTGTCGAAATTTTCGATTTGAATTTGACCTTGAGTTATCAGGGATCAAACATTCCTGTGAACCGATTTAAAGCGGATCTTCGACGCATTTAAGGAAGGAGAAACCCAGCCGACCAATGGGAGATCCTTGAGAGTTTCTCCCCTACACGCGCATGCGCGAAATCTCTCGCTGACGCAACGCGTACGCTTCATCTATGTGCTAAATAGGACCAAGTGTAGGATGTGTACGCTCCATGTTACATTAGTAGCATTCCATTGTAGATAGGGCTGGTCTACATAGACGTACGTTCTGTGTAAAATGCAGACTCCGTCTCCTTCTATTTGGCATTTTCATTGCGAACGAAGGAACCGAAGTCGGCATTTCACGCTGAGCGGCCGCTGGCAGAGTCCGATGTATTTACAGCTTTCTTTTTGAAGAGCCCTTCTAGAGAAACCCAAAAACGAGACATAATATCCAACAACCTACTCTGGCGTTTTCACTTCACGTCACTTTGTAATTTTTTCAGTTCAAATTTTCTCCTCATTCCATAAAGTAATTTTTTGCAACACCTTTTTCTACAGAATGCTTCGATTTTTGATAAACCACAGAGTCAGCAGCCAGCAAAACTCAAACCTAATTCAAAGCAAATTTTATGTTTGAGGACAGTGAAATAGAAATGGTCTGGGAATATTCCTACCTGGGCAAGCTTTTTGGAAGTTTGGTTACCTTTTCTTTAGCCTGCACCAAAAGGGTTACTGGCGCAAAATAGCCGTGGATTCATCTTTGCAAGATCTTCAAGCCTCTAAGTCGGAATCTTGGTACTCTAAACTAATTCTATTTCAGAGCCTTATCTCAAGCGTCCTTTTTTACGCCATAGGTATATGGGGTTTGAGGTATTGTGAGGAGGTAGAAGTAGTCCACACTGCTTTCTTCAAGAGAGTTTTGGGCTTGCCTTCACACTCTCCACGTTACGCGTTGAGACTGAAGCTAGGTCGTGTTCCACTAGCATAGAACATATTAAAAACGGCCTTAAATTGGCTAGAGAAGGTTTTGGGTATGGTTGAAGAGAGGCTTCCTAAAGTTAATTTAACACGTCTACAGGTCCTTGCGGACTCAGGCAGGGCAGTTCCCAAGTTTCATTTGGTCCTGCAGCTAAAACATCTTATCACGTTGTGTAGAATGCAGGCCTTTTGGCCCGGGGTGGACTTGGTAGGTTTACAGAACAACATGGATTTAATCGTCGCAAAATTCGAAGCCTATCTTGGAGATGCGGACCGGTACAGGCTGAGTCAGACATCATCTCTTCAGATGCTGCCTCATCTATGGATCGTTCCAACGGAGCAGCAATACCTTTATGGTGGAATACCGTTTAGATACTTTAGGCTTCTTGCCCAGGAGCGCCTTATGGGAGACGTGAGGGGTAGATTCTTATTGGGGGTTCTTTATTTTGGGCACACTAGGGGCCAACACTGCACGATCTGCAACCTGGGAGTGGAAGAGAATCTGTTTCATTTGTTGGTAGAATGTCCTATGTATAGGGATGTCAAAAAGGATTGTTTCGAATCCACGGTAAGTCTTGCAGCCTCTGGTCCGTTCCGGTTTGCGGTCATCATTTCCCTGGATAAACAGAATTATTACGTGTCGCTAAATACTTGTCCAGGGTACTGACAGTTAGGGATTTTATAAAGTTTCCGTAGTGTGGATTGTTTATATTGGGTTAACAGTGTAATAGAGTAGCCTATCGTTTAATTCAAACCTTTCGTACAGGTCTTTTGATCTGAACAAATATCGTAGCTAGCATTAGGTATTATATATGTAATGTTTAAGCTGTCATTAAATAAATATAATAAGTAAATGAATTTAAAGCTTCTTAATCGACGTTCGAGAAACCAGAAAGTCAGCAGCCGAAATGTAGCAGAAATTAAATATTCTTGGTTGAAAATTCATCTTTCTGGTGTGAAATTAATGTAACAAAATTATTCTTCCAATAGAATGAATTATTTGATGATACGGTCCAACAAGAAAACGTGGATTCAGATGTCAAAGAATCATAATTTTATTTGTCAGTTTTAAAACCAACGTACGTTTCCACCTTTCATTGCAGGTCTTCTTCAAAGGTAAGTATAAGAGAAGTTTTCAATGTTTCTATTCGAAAGTTTTGCCTTCCAATTTGAAATTTAATTATTCAATTTGGCATGCTGCTAGTTTATAATTGTACATTTTACAATATAAAACTTAAATTATGATTCTTGAAATTATTATTATTACTATTATCATTTATATGGAATTATATAGAATTATTATTGGAATGAATAGTTATGGACTTCTGATATACTTATCAAAAACCAATAATAAAATGTTATCATCTTCTTCAACAAATATTTATCTTTCTCTCACGTGGTCACTAGTTTTCGGCACTCTAAATTGTACATAGTAATGTCACGGGTTTCAATAGTATGTGTATGTAAATTAAACATTAGCAGAACGTTCGACGTAATCGCCAACCCTTCGTAAAGGCTTTACGTATTCTTTTAACGTTCCCATGATGTAATTTTTCGACATCAGTTAGAGAAAAACAGCTTTAAGAAATACAAATAATTTGAAAGAACATATAAGATAGTGACTATAAATACATAAACTAAACCATTCTCGAAAATATGTATTGGTTAGACTCTTATCGCAATTCTTCATAAGTGCGTGGCTTAATTTCTAAAAATGAGGACCCTGTTTGTTAATCTCTGTATTATCTTAGCGCTTTTCCCTATTTCCATTGGTAAATATAATAATATATATACTTTTAATTACTTTTTTAGTTGCAGTATATTTATTTTGAATTATTCAAATAACAATAACACTTCTTTTGAATGCTAATCTTTATGGGCGAATAAATATTCGCCAAATTACATTTCACTGGAAATAAAGTGATAATACGTCCTTATCGTTGAGCCTAATTGTTAGTATTCGAATCGCAGTTTGACATAATTATTCAGCTATATTTCTATTTATTTTAATTGCAACTTGCCGTAAGATTTTTTCCACCAATATGTTGGATTCCCAATATGTAATAGCCATTATATATTTATGAAAAACATTCATTGCCTTTACAAATAATAATCAAGCTAGGATTTTACCACCTTAATCAAAATAAATACTATAGTCTTTGATGCTTTGAATTTTAATTTGCATAATTTGGAAAGCAGTTTTTGTTTGCTTCAACCAGAAATGAGGAGGGAGATTTCCGATCCCATAAATTCAATTTCGAGTGATTTTCCGCAGCGCCCCCTCTGCACCTAGGCTTTTGAGAACTAAAATCAAAGCGCCATGAATAAAAGCGTCATAAAAAAATCTGGGAGATTTTAAAGCAATTTTTATGACGTTTCACAATTAAAAAAAAAATCAGGAAAAATTCGAATTTGAAACTGTTAGAAAATAATTGAAATATTAAGAAGATTCGATTTTTGAAGATTCTAAAATAAAAGTTTGAAATCTTTTTAAGAATTTTAAAGGGTTTCAAAAGAATAACATTTTTTTCTCAAGATTCCTGGGTAAGTTTTTAATGCTTTTTTTTATATTTTGAAAAACAATTTGTAAAGAAAATTTATAAATATTTTAATACATTTTTAAACATTTCAAAAAATGAGACGAATGAAGAATCCTGAAAGAGAGTCTGAATAAATATTTTAGTATATCACGTTGAAAAATGGTGGAAAATAAAAAAATTTGATGAATGAAAATGTAACATTTTTTCTTGATTCGTTGTTTTTTGGTAGAACGTAAATCTTCTTTTTTGAAAATTTATCTTTCGTATCGAAAATTTAACTACTTGGTTAAAGATTTATCTTTTTGATGTAAAATTCAACTATTTTTTGAAAATTCGTTGTTTGTTTAAAAATCTACATTTTGTTTTATTTTTTCAAAAATCTTTTCTGGTTTGAAATTATTTTTGAATCTTTTCACAACTTGTAAATGTCTCTTAATGTAACTCAATTATTGTTATACATTTGTTAACTGCAAAATATCTTTCAGGTGGCACTTTAATTTTTTGAACCGATAACCTAACTATTTAATTGTTGGTTAACAATTTATCTTTTTTAGTAGAAAATTCATCTTTTTGGTTTCAAATTCAACTACTAGGTTAGAAATTAATTTTTTAATTGAAAATTCAACTGTACTGTAGATAACTTTTTATTTTAACTTTTTTGGTTGAACTACTTTTTCAAAAGTTTATTTTTTGATTAAAGATTCATTATTTTTGTTGAAAATTCATCTCTCCAGTTGAAAATTTAGCTATTTGTTGCAAATACGCTTTTTTTAATTTAAAGTTTAAATTTTTAGAAAAAAATTCAACTACTTGGCTATAAATTGAAATATTTTATTTTAAATTTGTTTTCGGTTGAATGAATGATGAAAATTCAAAATTTGAGTTAAAAATTCATCTTTTTGGATAAAAAATAATTCTTTTCTGTTTGAAAATTCAACTGCATGGTTAAAAGTTGAATTACTTGAATACAAATTATTTTTTTTGGTTGAAAATTCAAAATTTGAGTTAAAAATTCATTCTTTTATATATAAAATCATTTTTTTCATTTGAAAATTTAACTACGTGTTTGGAAATTACCTTTTTTATTGAAAGTTCAACTGTTTTGTAGATAATTGCCCCTTTTGGTTAACAATTGGTCTTTTTTGGTTGAACTACTTTCATAGTTCAATTAATTTCTTAAAAGTTTATTTTTTGGTTGAAGATTCATTATTTCAGTTAAAAATTCATCTCTTGAGTTGAAAATTCAACTATTATTTTGAAAATTCATTTTCTTGTTGATATTTTTTTCACTGTAAATATAACTTTTCCATTTTTTTAAGTTGTTATTTTTTAGTTGAAAATGTATTTTGTTGAAAATTACTCTTTTTGGGTCTTTTAGGGGTTAGAAAATTAACTTTTTTTAAAATGTAAATTTCGTCTTTTTCCGTTAAATTAAATTGTGTTTTTTTTAATTCAAATCTTTTTTGATTTTAGTATTAATTATCATTTTTTGTTGCGAATAAACTTTTTTTTTACTGAAAATTCAACTATTTGGTTTAAAGTTGATCTACTTTCATGAAATTTAATTCTTTTTTTGTTAAATATTCAAAATTTAAGTAAAAAAATTAATCTTCATAGGTCGAAAATTTAATTACTTTGTTAAAAATCAACTGTTTTGTTAAAAGGTAATCATTTATGGTTAAAAATGGTATTTATTTTATTTATTCAAAAGATTCGAAAATTCATATTTTTCGGTTGGAGATAAAAATTTTTTGTTTAAAATGCAACTTTCTTCTAAAAATGTATCTTTTTATTTCAAAAGTTCAACTATTTGGTTGCAAATGCAACTGTATGTTTAAAAATTAATTGTTCGTTGTTGAAAATTCATCTCTTTTGGTAGAAAATATTTTTTGGTTGAAAATTCAATATATTTGAGACATTTTAATTAATTTAAAAATGATATGATAGTTTCCAATGATTATTTTCCACCCAAATACTAATTTGTAATTTTATTTTGTGTTTCAGGTATGTATCACTCATCCAATGAATAATTTTCTATACTAAAAAAATGAGCTTGATGATCATATTGGTATGTAGAAAAAATGGTCATCACAATCGAAAAATTAAGATTCCAAATTTGTTGAAACATAAAAAATATAATTTTTCCTTTTTTAAGAAAAAATCTTTTGGTTTCGGAAAATTTTGAAATTTATGAAGCGACAAATGTAATTTAATTTTCGATTTTGCTTCTCACTGATAGGGAATTATCGGTATCGGGGAAAACATAAAAGATTTAATTGAGCTTTTATGACATGGGTGGTTTTCATCAATAGCAAACATCAAAATTTGAAACGCCAATCATTTTTTAGTATTTAATCAACACTAAAAACAGAGGCATAATTTTCTTTAAAAAATATAAAAATTTGAATTTAATTGTTATGATGAAATTTTTATGGAATAAATCATTGTCTATTTCCTTGTAGTTATTTTTTTTGTAAGTCAAGATTATTTTTAGTCATGACTTGAGCCACAATTTAAAAATAATCAATGTAAATAATTATTCCGAATTCAGTAATGAATATTTAGTTAATATTTTAATTTTTTTTATTAATGACAATATGGATTATAGTCTCGATTAATTTGCTGTGACTGAAATAAATATTGAAAACACAATTAAATCGATTTTATTCCTCGCAATTGAATAGTTCGTTTGTCTTTATTAATTAAGTTCACTTCAATTTAAGTTGTGGGTCTGTCTAGGTCGATTAATTTTGGAAGAGAATAAATGGTATTTTGAATATTATTATTTATTCGTTCCGGCTGATGCGAATATACCATCGTGTTATTTATTCAATTCCTATTTTATATTTATGAGCATTATCTGTTTCAATTTTTTTTTTGAAATTGTTTCAAAACGAAAAAATTTAACATTTTGAATTGCTCCTGTTGAAAAATGACAAAAAAAATTGGAAATACAACTACTGGAGATTCAACTGTTGAAAAGTCAAATGTTAAAAATTCAAATGTTTAAAATTGAAGAAAATTGAAAATACAACTGTTGAAAATTGAACGGGTAATTCAACAGCTGTTCGAAATTGAAGAAAATTAAACTGTTGAAAATACAATTGTTGAAAATTGAACTGTTGAAAATAAAACTTTTAAAAATCCAACTGTTGAAAATCGAAATGTCAATTCAACAGCTGTGTAAATTTGAAGAAAAATTCAACTGTTGAAAATAAAATTGTTGAAGATTGAACTATTGAAGATAAAACTTTTAAAAATCCAACTGTTGAAACTTGAACTGTCAATTCAACAACTGTTTAAATTTGAAAAAAATTGAACTGTTGAAAATAAAATTATTGAAGATTGAACTGTTGAAAATAAAACTTTAAAAAATCCTACAGTTGACAATTGAACTGTCAATTCAACAACTATTCAACATTGAATAAAATAAAACTGTTGATAATACAATTGTTGAATACTGAACTTTTGATAATAAAACTTTTATAAATCAAACTATTGAAAAGTCAAATGTTAAAAAGTCAACTGTTAAAAATTGATGAGAATTGAAAATACAAGTGTTGAAAATTGAACAGTCAATTTAACAACTGTTCGAAATTGAAGAAAATTAAACTGTTGAAAATACAATTGTTGCAAATTGAACTGTTGAAAATAAAACTTTGAAAAATCCAACTGTTGAAGATTCAACTGTTAAAAATTGAGGAAAATTGAAAATACAATTGTTGAAAATTGAACTATTGAAAATAAAAGTTTAGAAAATCTAACTGTTTAAAAGTCAAATGTTAAAAAGTCAACTGTTCGAAATTGAAAAAAATTTAAAATCAAACTGTTGAAAATTGACCTGTCAATTCAAAAGCTGTTCGAAATTGAAAAATATTGAACTGTTGAAAATACAATTGTTGAAAATTGAACTGTTAAAAATAAAACTTTTGAAAATCCAATTGTTGAAAATTGACCTGTCAATTCAACAACTGTTTAAATTTGAAGAAAATTCAACTGTTGAAAATGAAATTGTTGAAGATTAAACTGTTGAAAATAAAACTTTTATAAATCCAACTGTTGAAAAGACAAATATAAAAGAGTCAACGGTTGAAAATTGATGTAAATTGAAAATACAACTGTTGAAAATTGAGCAGTCAATTCAAAAACTGCTCAAAATTGAAGAAAATTCCACTGTTAAAAATAGAATTGTTGTAGATTGAACAGTTGAAAATAAAACTTTTCAGAATTCCAACTATTCAAAATTGAACTGTCAATTCACCAACTGTTCAACATTGAATAAAATAAAACTGTTGATAACCGAATTGTTGAAAATCGAACTGTTGAAAATAAAACTTTTATAAATCCAATTGTTGAAGAGTCAAATGTTCAAAATTAAAATGTTTAAAATTGGAAATACAACTGTTGAAAATTGAATTGTTAATGTAACAACTGATTAAAATTGAAGAAAATTAAACTGTTGGAAATACAAATGTTGAAAATTGATCTGTTGAAAATAAAACTCTTGAAAATCCAACTGTTGAAAATTAAACTGTAATTTCAACAACTGTTCAACACGGGAGAAAATATAACTGTTGAAAATATAATTGTTGATAAATTAAACTGTGGAAAATAAAACTTTTAAAAATCCAACT
>JAABKJ010007545.1:38017231-38067071 GCA_011634705.1 Andricus grossulariae | reverse complement strand
TGACCGGTCATTGATCGACTGATGGTAATGCAGATATTGTGGTCTAATCGCTTGCCGGCTGTCGGTCAATGACCGGTCACTGTTTTACCGACTCAAGTGCTCCAGAACCCGCCTAGCTTTACTACTGAGTAACCATTTTATTTAAATTTGTGTGAAATGCGATTTGAATTCTTCTAAATTCTCTTCAATTCTCTTAAATTTTTAATACATTTGAGAATATCTTGTAATATAATTTGTTAAAGCTTTTTGATTAAACATATTAATTGAATGCTTAGAGATTGAAAAAAATATTATCTATAAGAAACTTTATGAAACAAAAAACATAGTCGATTATTAAAAAAACAATTTCCCGTGATTTGAGTAGAGTAGTATAGCTAGACGAGTTCTGGAGCACCTCAGTCAGTAAAACAGTGACCGTTTATTAACCGACTGATGGTAATGCAGGTATTTTCGGCTAATCGCTTGCCTGCTGTCGATAAATGGTTGGTCACTGATTTACCGACTGAAGTGCTCCAGAACCCGCCAAGCTACACTACTGAGTAACCATATCATTTGAATTTATTTGAAATGCGATTCGAATTCTTAATAATTTATTCTGAATTCTTCTAAATTCTCTTTAAACTTTTAATACAGCTGAGAATATCTTGTAATATAATTTGTCGAAGCAATGCAGGGGGATGAAAACAGGGATGCGAATTGCCATATTTGTTGCGAAAACTTTTCGATTGAAAGAAAACACAACAAAGAATTAGTAGATAGGCAAGGATGTTTCTAGAGCATTCTAGAAACTTAGCATGCTGAGTTTCGAGAGCATTCTAGAAACTTAGCCTGCTGAGTTTCTAGAGAATTATAGAAACTTAACATGCTACGTTTCTAGAGCATTCTAGAAACTTAGCCTGCTGAGTTTCGAGAGCATTCTAGAAACTTAGCATGCTACGTTTCCAGCGCATTCTAGAAACTTAGTCTGCTAAGTTTCTAGATTGCAGGTATTACAATCTTTCCATGCTCATGCGTTTCCTCTTTTCTTCCTCTATGCTTGAAAAAATTCCCCTTTTCTCTTTACATATACATTTTTTCTTTCCATTGCCTTACACTCAATTCTGATCAATTCAATAGATTTGTTGACTGACAGGGAATAGTTGTTGAATAGTTAAAATTGCAATGAGGGAATTTCGGTTGTTAAAAGGGTTGGCAGTGAAAAGTTGCTGGTGCACCGCGTGGAATTGGTAAACGACGTATGCAGGTCAGAGGGAATTCATTATGACGTAACATTTCCGTATTTTTGTAACCAAGAGAGTTTAATTAAAAATTTAGTTTCAACGTCCAGACTAATTGAAATATCGTTCTTCTGTTTTTCGTTCACTTTCTCGTTTGAAGGGAGCAGACAACTCTCTAGCTTCGATCACTTGAGGAAATTCGCCCTGTATATCAACTGTGAGCAATTCAGGGGGATGAAAACAGGGAGGGGAATCGCCACATTTGTTGCGAAAACTTTACGACTGAAAAAAACCAAAAAAGGGCCTTCCTAGAGCATTCTAGAAACTTAGTATGTTGAGTTTCTAGAGCATTCTAGAAACTTAGATTTCTAAGTTTCTATAGCACTCCATAAACTTTGCAGGCTAAGTTTCTAGAACATTATAGAAACTTAGCATGCCAAGTTTCTAGAATGCTCTAGAAAAGTAGGATGCTGAGTTTCTAGAATGTTCTAGAAACGTAGCATGATAAGGTTCTAGAATCCTATAGAAACTTAGAACTCTAAGTTTCTAGAATGCTCTAGAAACTTCGCTTGCTAAGTTTCTAGAATGCTCTGGAAACGCATTTACTATTCACTAACGTTTTCGTGGGTGTTTTCAGTCGAAAAATTTTCGCAACAAATGTGGCAATTCCCATCCCTGTTTTCATCCCCCTGGATTGCTCACACTTAATACACAGGGCGAATTTCCTCAAGAACTTAGCATGCGAAGTTTCTAGAAGGCTCTAGAAACGTAGCAGGCTAAGTTTCTAGAATGATCTAGAAACGTAGCATGCCAAATTTCTAGAATGCTATAGAGGCTTAGAAATCTAAGTTTCTAGAATCCTCTAGAAAGTTAGCCTGATAAGTTTCTGTAATGCTCTGGAAACGCCCTTGTCCATCTACTAACTTTTTTTTGGTTTCTTTCATTCGAAGAGTTTTCGCAACAAATATGGCAATTCCCGTTCTAAAACATTCTACAAACCTAACATGACACGTTTCTAGAACATTCTAGAAACTTAGTATGCTACGTTTCTAGAACATTCTAGAAACTTATCATGCTACGTTTCTAGAGCATTCTAGCAACTTAGCATGCTAAGTTTCTAGAATGCAGAAATTACAATCTTTCCCCTGTTTTCCTCTTTTCTTCCTCTATGCTTGAAAAGCTTCCCCTTTTCTCTTTAGATATACATTTTTTCTTTCCATTGCTTCAAACTCAATTCTAATCAATTCTATGGATTTCAAGACAACATTTCCGTCTTGTAGTAACTAAGAAAATTTAATTAAAGTTTAGTTTTAACGACCAGACGAATTGAAATATCGTCCTTCTGTTTTTCGTGCACTTTCTCGTTTAAAGGGAGCAGACAACGCTTGTCTGGCGTTTAGGTGGGTGAGGGTGGGGGGGGGGGTGGCCCACTCCCGGTATTGAACGAGAAGAAAACACAGTCTCGTTCAAACTGAGTTTCAACGGTTCCTATAGACTAGTCGAGCATTAACCCCTTTGAAAGTAGATTTTACCCAAAAAGATGGACTATTTTGAAGTTACTGAAGAATATTTAAAAAAATTAATTTATAGGCTTTTTTCGTGAGTCTAATAACTATTAAGAGACTTCTCGAGAAAAAGTGTAAGTCTAACAGTTGATGTTTTAGCCAAGGAAAAATTTTCATTTCAAATCAAAAACACTTGAATTGAACCAAAAAAGAATCAGTAGTTTAATTTTATACCCAATTTTTAAATTTTTAAACCAAAAACAGGAATTTTCTGTAAAATAGTTGATTTTTTAATCGGAGGTACGAAATTTACATTGAAAAATTTATTTACAATTAAAGAGTTAAATTTTCAACGAAATGAATCAATTTTTAAGCAAATAGTTGAATTTTCAACCAAAAAGATCATTTTCAAAGAAAAACAAACTAATTTTCTAGAAATTTTTTTCATTTTGTACTAAATAGATGAATTATATACCCAATTATTGAATTTTTAACAAAAAAGACGAATTTTCTATAAAATACTTTAATTTTCAACCTGAAAATATGAATTTTCAACAAAAAAGTTAATTTACAATTAAACAGTTGAATTTTCAACAAAATAGTTGAATTTTCAACCAAGAACATTTATTTTTTACCAGAAAAGACGAATTTTTAATAAAATACATACTTTTTTCCCCAAAGAGTTGAATTTTCAAAAAGATTAATTTTTAATAAAGAAAACGAATTTTCGTCAAAAAAGTTTAATTTTATACCCAATTTTTAAATTTGCAAGTCAATTTATAATCAATCAGTTGAATTTTCAACAAAATAATTAAATTTTTAATTTAATTTAATTAAAATAGTTGAATTTTTAATCAAAAATATTAATTTTCAATAAAAAACAGAATTTTCTACAAAAAGTTTAATTTTGTACCCAATTGTTAAATTTTGAAGTCAAAAATATAAATTTTCTATAAAACGGTTGAATTTTAAAAAAGGAAGATTAATTTTTAATAAAGAAAACGAATTTTCTAGAAAAAAGAATTATTTTATACACAATTGTTAAATTTGAAACTCAAATGTTAAATTTTGAAGTCAAAAATATAAATTTTCCATAAAACTGTTGAATTTTTAAAAAGGAAGATTAATTTTTAATAAAGAAAACGAATTTTCTAGAAAAAAGATTAATTTTATACACAATTGTTCAATTTGCAAGCCAAAAAGACAAATTTTCTATAAAACAATTGAATTATCAACTCTAGAATACGAATTTTAAACAAAAAGGTTAATTTATAATCAATCAGTTGAATTTTCAACAAAATAGTTCAATTTCCAACCAAGAAGATGAATTTTCTACCAGAGAAGACGAATTTTCAATAAAATTAATAAATTTGTAACCAAATAGTTGAATTTTTAACCAAAAATATTAATTTTCAATAAAAAAACACGAATTTTCTACAAAAAGTTTAATTTTGTACCATATAGTCGAATTTTATACCCAATTGTTAAATTTTGAAGTCAAAAATATAAATTTTCTATAAAACCGTTGAATTTTCAACCCGAGAATATAAATTTTCAACAAAGAAGTTAATTTACAATAAATCAGTTAAATTTTCAACAAAATATTTAAATTTTCAGTTGAAAAATTAATTTGTAACAAAAAAATATAGAAATTTCAACTAAAATTATCATTATTTGGGTAAAAATTCAATCAATTTGTTTAAAGGTCGTTTTCTTTGTTGCAAAGTCAACAGTTTTATTGAAGAATCGTCTTTTTGGATTAAAAATTTAACCATTCTGGTAGAAAAATAAATTTTCTGTTGAAATTTCATATTTTGGTGTTGAAAATTAAACTGAAACCTTTTTTGGTTGAAAGTGGAACTAATTGGTTGAAAATTAAACTTCTTTTTGTTAAAAATTACTTTTTTTGAAAATTCATCTCTTTGGTTTGAAACCTAAACGTTTTGTTGAAAAATCGGTTTTTTGGTTGAAAATTAATTTTTCAAACTGAAAATTTAAATATTCCAGTTGAAGATTCATCATCTAAATTGAAAATTCTTCTCTTTGGTTAAAACTTCTACTGTTTTGGTGCAAATTATATTATTTTGCCGAAAATTCAACTATTTTGTTAAACAAAATAAAAAGTATTTTTTGGTACAAATTCAACATTTTTTTTATTCGTTTTTTTTTATTGAAAATTCAACTGCTTGGTTGAAATTTTTATGACTTTGTTAAAAATTACTTTGTTGACGTTCTTGTTGAAGATTCATCATTTTAGTTGAAAATGCATCCCTTTGCTTGAAAATTGATCTATTTTGTTGAATTTTTTATTTTTTTTTTTATTGATAATTCAACTATTTTGTGAAAAACTCATATTTTTGCTGATATTTCAACATTTTTGTTGAAAATTCATCTTTTCTGGGTCGAAAATTTAACTCCTTTGGTACAAAATTATCTTTTGCTGAAAATTCATATTTTAGTGTTGAAAATTCAGCTGAAATATTTTTTGGCTCAAAATTTAACTATTGTGTTGAATTTTCGTCTTTCTTGGTCGAATTCAACTATGTAGTTGAAAATTCACTTTTTTGTTAAAAATTCCTTGTTGTGACATGCAAATTTTATTCTTTTTGTAGAAATTTGATCTTTTTTTATTGGAAGTGCAAATTGTTGGGTACAGATTAAACTGTTTTGATTAAGTATTCTTTTATTTTGTTGAAATTTCGTCTTAAACATTTTATAGAAACGTCAATTATTTTAATGAAAATTTACTCCACTAACATAAAAATATTTATTTGTTGAAAATTCTCTCTTTTTGAAAATTCTTCCTTTTTGGTATAAATAATTTTTCTGTGGTAAAATAAAATATTTTTTAATAAGTCAGCAACTGGCTTGGCATGAATACGTCTAGAAAGCTCTAGAAACTTGGCATGCTAAGTTTCTAGAATTTTCTGGAAACGTAGCCTTTTAACTTTCTAGAATTCTATAGCAACTTAAAAATGTAAGTTTCTAGAATGCTCTAGAAACTTAGCCTACTAAGTTTCTAGAATGCTCTAGAAACGCCCTTGCCTATCTATCAACTTTTTTTTTGGTTTCTTTCATTCGAAGAGTTTTCGCAACAAATGTGGCAATTTCTTCTTTGGTTTAAAATTCAACTAATTTAGTAGAAAGTTGACTTTTCGTAGATCGTGCAGAATTTGGTCGTATTTCGGAAATTGACAAATTTTCATCTTCCGACAGTCGGAAATTCTGCTTATAATTTTTTTCTGACTTTTTGGGGCAAAAAATGTGCTTTTTTCGGTTCAATTATTAAATTATTAATTATTAAAATATAAGGCTTGTGATTAAATTTCTTTTTTAATAAAATAATTAAATTATAATAAAAATAAAAATTGTCAAAATTAAACTCCTAGATTACAAAATAGGGATCGAGGGAGATTTAATTCTCATTTGAATTTTAAATGACCCTCCCCCCCCCCTCTGCGCAGAAACTGTTTCATCTGTATTTAGAAACTTTCCTTAGTTTTGATGTAACTGAGAATAATAATTCTACCCTTTTTGCAACTTCGGGATTTATATCTGAAAATTAATTAAATCCAATGAATTTGCAAACTTCTGGAAAGTTTTAAGACCATTTAACTAAAATTAGCATTATGAATCTTAATTCTGACTTCGTACTTTAGAATTGTTGCAAAAGATTAACTACTTTTCAATTTTGAAATGAAAGGGATAATTTATTTAAAATAACAATTGCCAAATATAAAATATTGTTTTATTCCGTTAAAAAATTGTAATTAATTTAATTTTATTCTTTTTTATTTTTTCATTTTTTTTTTCTTCAATTTTACAAGATTGAAATTCGGGTCTTTAAATATTAATGTCAGGAAAAATGAAAAATTTGTCAGGAAAAAATTAGGGAATTTTTAAAATAAATTTTTGTTGTCACCCTGCTATAATATTTATTTGAGTACTTCATTTGCATTGTGTTTCTATTTCTATTTAATTTTTTTTCCAGTTGATTCCTCTTGGCGATCACATTTTTAGGTAAAAATGTTATTATTTGGTTCCAAATTCAACAATTTTCTTTAAAAATAGCCTTCTTCGGTTGAAAATTCAACTGTTTTAAAATCAATATTATCATTTTTTTAAATAAAAATTCAAGTTTTTTGTTGAAAATTGAACTATTTTGGTAGAAAATTGCCTTTTTCTTGATAATTCATATTTTGGTGTTGAAAATTCAAGTGAAATCTTCCTTGATTGAAAATTGAAGTATTTTTTTTAATATTCTTTTTTGTTTAAAATTCAGCTGTTTCTGTAGTATTTTAATACTTTCTAGATAAAAATAAAATTATTTGGTTGAAAATTAATCATCTTTGGTTGAAAATTCAACTATTTTGGTAGAAAATTGCCTTTTTTTATAATTCATATTTTGGTGTTGAAAATTCAAGTGAAATCTTCCGTGATTAAAAATTGAACTATTCTTTTTTGTTTGAAATTTAACTGTTTTTGTAGCATTTTAATACTTTTTATATAAAAATGAAACTATTTGGGTGAAAATTCAGCTATTTTGGTAGAAAATTGCCTTTTTCTTAAAAATTCATATTGTGGTGTTGAAAATTCAAGTGAAATCTTCCTTGATTAAAAATTGAACTATTCTTTCTTGTTTGAAATTCAACTGTTTTTGTAGCATTTTGATACTTTCTATATAAAAATGACACTATTTGGTTGAAAATTCAGCTATTTTGGTAGAAAATTGCCTTTTTCTTGAAAATTCATATTTTGGTGTTGAAAATTCAAGTGAAATCTTCCTTGATTAAAAATTGAACTATTCTTTCTTGTTTGAAATTCAACTGTTTTTTTGCCGACATGTTTCAACCTGTATTTCAGGTCCTTTTCGAGGCTTATTCTAGAAGGAAAAATACATGTATTAAATATAAATAAACTGGAGAGTATTCAAGCTATATATAATATATATAAATTGTCGGTGTTTACCTATTATATAGAAAGAAATGAAAAGCCGCTAAAGACTATGTTGAGTTTTTTTTGAGCCTGTGCAAAAATTTACGTTGGTTTTTTCTTTTTTCCATATAAAAAGTGAGGTGTTTCCACTTTTTTTATAATTTTACAAACGAATAAAAGAAGAACATGGAGATTATACAGTTTATTTTTATTTAATACATGTATTTTTTCTTCTAGAATAAGCCATGAAAAGGACCTGAAATACAGGTTGAAACATGTAGGCAAATTAAAAAAAAAGGTTCTAACACCAAAAGAAGCGGAATAGGCCTTAATGAACATTATTTATTATATACCGCAAAAATACATTCATCAATAACTTTCAATTTTTACACCCCCGATCCCCTTTTATTGTGCCCGGAAGATGTCCCAAAAAATGCAAATAGCAGTTTTCTATCAAATTCATCCTAAAGACGGTATTTTTTGGAATTTTTTCAACATGAATTAATTTTAGTCGATAAGTGAGGCGTTTCCAAGCATCCTTCAAATAATTTTAAATTGCTCAAACAATTAGTATTTGTTTAAACAATATTTTTCTCCCTGTCAATCGTGTAAAGTTATTATCTTTCGGGATAAACTATACAAAGTTGATGAATTTTGATTCAATCAACAAGCCATGACAACCACATAATTACTACAATGTTTCTTAGTTTCCATGTGAGTATTCTTCTAACTGTAAGAAATCATCTTCCGTCGAAGTTCCCACAGCTGATTCTGGCTTCAATAGTATTCCTGTATGAGGTCCAAAGCAATCAACTGCAGCAGTGGGACTCCGATACCGGGTGGAAAGTCAAAAATCGGACGGGCTTCTTTTTCTAATGTGTGGAGACAGAAAGAGAGGTTCGTTCGATTTTCGACTTCGAAACGGGAGTGGAGACCCACTGCAGTAAACAAAGATCGAGTCGTCACAATCCCACGAAGGCGATCGTCTTATTCCATACCAGACCCGCCCTAAGGAGGATTGGGAGGCAAGTCGCTCGCGCAGGAAGGCGGCAAATTCAAACCACACATAAAATATACTGGCTAACAGACCGCATATAAATATATAAGCAATAAGCAGCAAACAGAAAGTTAATTAGAGAAGCTACTACAATTAGACTACAATGCTTCCCTGCTGAAAAAAACGGCCCAGATCAATCACGAACTCCTCCGTGGGTTTAATATGATGTCATGAATATCCACGTAGCCACGAGGAAGCCCCGGACTATCACGCTCAAAGAAATCCTGCAGTGGTGGCCTTCCCCCACCAGGATAAGGCACCGATTCAGAAGATGGGAAAGGCCTTTGTACTGCCCTTCATCCCATCCTCGTGAAATGGTAACCCGTACATATATGCCTGGTCGTAAGCCCAGTGATTAAGTTTATGAAGCGCCTGGGCAAACTGAGGCCAACAAACCAAGGCCTAGGCGTCTTAGCGTTAACACGGGAAGAGCAGTTCTCCCTTGACCCATCTGTCCTGCCATATGGCCAGCATAGCACTGCCCAAAAGTCAAAATCCTTTTGACCAGCCTATCGAAAATCGTGATCCTTTCAAGGACATAACAGGAAATCTAGAGACCTACTTAGCCACGCGATACCCGACCTCATTGCCCCTGATCTCACTATGCAAAGGAGCCCAGCAGAATCGGATGACAACTCTTTCTTTCTCAGCTACTGCCACGCTATTTCCCATCACGCGCGCCAATACTGGGCCCGTAGATTTCAAGCATCTACGTAGCAGACGTTCCAGAGCCAAACGCGAGTCTGTAAATGTAGCCACGTTTCTCATGCCTGTCTCTTTCACGAATTTTACCGTATAGAAAACAGCATATGCTTCCGCTGAGAGCACAGACTGTAACCCCCAGGGACGGAGCAACCAATCCATCTGTGTTGGCACATGTTGCCCCGGAGAATTGACGATCTACGAATTCGGGAAAAAGCTGCTGGGTACACTCACAATCTTTAAAGTTATCACCAGATTCCAGGTCAGCAGATATCTCTGCCATGAAAACGCTCCAAGAATTGTCAAAGTATCCCGGACGAGAAGAAAAATCCATGGCCCCCAAAGGCGCCCATAGCATCATACGCTGATAGTAAGCCGAATTTATCCAGGTTGCCTTTGAAGGTCCTAGATCCAGCCTCAGTTGCCAAATCCTCTAACGTCCTTACTAGAGGGCTGTTACTTCAGCAGAAGTTCTGGAAGATTAACCTATTTGTCAGCAGAGACCTATGGAATGACAGGGGAGTTTCGGAAGCCTCGGAGAGGAGCACAGAGATGGGCGTCGAGCTCATATACCCCAAGGCTACCCTGAGAGATGCATAATGGACAATGTCAAACATTATCAGGCCGTCGCGCGAGCTTTAAAAAAAGGAGATCCCCACTCCTAACACTTTCTAACTAGTCTCTTTTCGCCTGTAAGCAGAAGGGAAAGGGAGGCGCCCCAAGAGATTCTCGCTATAACCCGGAGGATATTAACGTCTCTGTAGGCCTTAGCAGTAACGGCCCTAATGTGAGGGATCAAGGTCATTCTTTCATCAAGAATTATGCCCAATTATTTGAGACTAGGCTAATACTGAATGACTATGATCAAGCGTGACAGAGACATCCTGGGTCCTCAGCATACCTCTAGTAAATGCGCACAGCTGTGAATTTGGGATTGAGATGGAAAGTCCCGAAGTCGCAAGCCAGGGGGCTAGACCTTCACACGTCAACCTCAAGAGATCGCAAACTTCCTCTATAGAACCCCCCGTGACGTACAGAAGCAAATCATCTGCATACATAGACACGCTTACTCCGACCGGAAGATACTGACTCAACCTTCTGAGGGCCAAGTTTGAAAGGGGCGGAGAGAGAACTCCCCCCCCCTCTCGGAACTCGAACCCCGTAAGCTCTCGGATTTCTTCCATCCGAGGAAAAGAAGAGGTTCCGTCTGCTAACAAAAAAAGAGGCAAGGTTGAGCAATCTTACTGAGACCACTAAGCTCCTCAACTCAACAATTAAGGGCCCTAGCAGAACGGCATTGAACGCGCCCTTTGTGTCCGAAGGGAGCTAAAGCGTATTTTCGCTCCTGCCGAAGCCTATCATGATGTCCGAAAAATGTTCTGCTCTGCCAAATATTCCAACGTCCTCTGAATCAATCTCTCAAACAACGTATTGTATTGTATTCATTAAATTCAGCCTTTCGGCTTAGAATCGATCCTGTTATATCTCTCCTGTAACTCCGTTTCCTTGTCCCTCTCTTTCAGAACTAACTACACTTTTTGTTTCCTCTCATGCCTTCTCTGACTTCCGCCCCTGCCAGCCCATTCCTTCAAAAGTATCTCTCCCTTTTTACCCAAACTTACATGCTCTTTCTTCTGTACTCAACCTCATTTGAAATCTATTAACTTCTTCCCTCACTAAATATCGTGGCGTGCATATTCCCTACGCCAAGGACCACATCAAATATTTCTTGTGCACTCTCTCCACACTTCCATACTCCCTCCATCCCCAGATATCCACTCTATAAAACATTACGCTTGCCACCAGTGATTCAAACATCCTCACTTTTTCTCTAAAATCATTCTTCAACACTTTTATACAAATGCCCCATACTTGCTTCATAACCCTCCAAGTACCTTTTGTAACCGAATAATTTTAAATTCAGCACATATTAAAAATTGATTGCAAGTATTCGATAGAAATTAAAATATCAGAATTTTTCCAATCAATACTTGTTCTATTCCAATAAACATAAACGAATTTTAGTCATAAAATTTTTACAAAATATGCAAATCTGGCTATTAAATTCGAATCGCACTCACAGCACTCATATTCACACTTGTAAATGGACATAATAATACGAGTAATAAAAAAACACATTTAAATAAATATTACCAAAAATAAGACGCAGAGAAATTGTGCCATGCCATTTTTGTCGATGATCCTCCTCATCGAAAAGAATCTTGTTGCCGGAGTAAAAGTGATGGTTAAAAGAGTGATGTGGGCCAAGCAGAAACTGACGGAATATAGAAATCCTTCAATCCCAATAGAGTTAAGTTGTGGCATCTCTCTTCAAGCCATAATTAAGCCCTGATTGATGTAAGGTTAGTGCAAGAGTACGGTAGTAAAATACGCCGCTGTAAAAGTTTATGGAAATGAATATAAACGTTTTCAATAAATTGAATTCCAAAAACGTGTGCACTTAAACACTTCTAGATTCGTACCTGGCGTAGTTCACTTTCACTGATTTTTCATTATGTTGAACCTTTGCCATACGGCGTACAAACAAAAATCAATAGTATGAATTAATATGTGATTATGGTAACGCCTGATTGCCTTCTGACTTGAAGCTTGGGACTCGACTTACAATTTCACAACTTGGCCCGCGCTTTTCCGCGATTCCGCGCCTTTTCGCTCTACACGAGACAACTCAATCGCTTATTGGCTTATAATTCGGAAGCGCCTATTATTAAGCATACAATTGACTAATTTGTCATTAGATGCTTGTAAACGACTTTTATTCTACACAATTTGTCATTCAAAAACTCACTCAAATACATCAAATGAAATTCAATTTAAATTTCCCCTTACACTTTCAAGCCTTCTCATCATTTCCTTTAGCGCTTCTTGCATTTTAGCTAATAGAACAATAACGTCAGCATATGCCAGCGTTCTGAACCTCTTCATCCTACTACCGCTCCCTCGTTCATACCCTTTTGTAATTCCTCTTCTATATCTGAAATTAATACTGCGAATAGCATCGGACTTAGTGGGCAGCCTTGCCGCGGTCCCCTATCTGTCCAGAATACCTCCGTCTTTATCTACCCCCCTTTTCTCTAAAACCTTTTACAGCGTTTCCCTGCCTACTGATGGGAAAAATCCCTTACAAAGGCGCATATTTTTCCTTTTTCCTTCGACAACTCTTTATTTACTACATGTTGCAATATATAAATGTTATCCGTTGTGCTCCTAACTTTACGAAAACCTGCTTGCGTGTCCGGAAGAATCCCTTTACACTCCGCATCTTTGTTCGACCTCTCTGCCAACACCATCGCGTAAAGTTTATAGCCCGCATTGAGGAGCGCCCCCTCCCGCAGTTTTCTACCTTCTCCTTAACTCCCTTCTTGTGTAATGGCGCAATCAACCCTTCACTCCATTCTTTCGAGAAGCCCTCCCCTTTCCAAACTTTCTTAATAATACCTTTCAACCTAATCTCTATCGCTCCCCCGCCCCCCAAATATCCACGCTTCATTCACTATTCCACCTTTCTCTGTCGCTTTCCCCTTCTTCAACTTTTTAATTTGGCACTCTGTTTCGTCATCACTCAACTCCTCGCCCCCTTCACCCTCTTTCTCCCTAACCCACCCTGATACCTTCCTCTCATCCGACCCGTATCCTATCTTTTTAAAGTAGTTGTTCCAAATTCCGTCCCCTATGTTATTGCTTATTCCTTCTCTCCTTCTCCTGAACTGATTTATAAAATTCCAATCCTCTGCCTCCGACTTTATGTCCCTTACTTCGTCTGTCAACACTCTGCTTCTTTCCTCTTTCCTCCTGCATAACTCCATGAACCGTTTCTTACCCTGCACATACTGTTCGATACCAACTTTCCTTCTTTTCCACTTCTTGTATAATCGTTTAACCTTCCTCATTTTTTTACATTCTCTATCCCACCATTCCACCTCCCAATCTCTATTCGCTCTCTTACATTCTTCGACCGGCAGAAATTCCTTTATCTTCATGCCGAGTTCCTTCCATTCTTTTTCTACCCCTAATTCACTAAATTTAAATCCTTTCAGATTTTCTTCGGACTTCTCTTTTCACTCTTTTGTTCATATAACCTTTTTTAATCTCCTCTTACCCGTCTCCACCTTAGCTCTATTTGTCTGTCCTTCCCGGCCTATATAAACGGGTTGATGGTCTGATTCCACCATCTCCCCTACTTCCATGTCTTTCACTTTTTCCCAGCCTTTATTATTTGTGATGATATATTCTATTACCGAAGCCCCTTTTCCTCTCGCACACGTATATTATGCCATTTCACCCCCCATCGTATTTTCATTTAATAAATGCCAACCTTTTTCTTTTACCCATCCTATTAGACCATCCCCTTCTTTGTTCCATACTGCATCTTTCGAGTTCCTGATACTTCTTTGCTTTCCTTCACAAACTTCCCCTTTCGTATTTTTCCTGGCATTCCAGTCACCCCCCAATACCAGGATTTCCTCTTCTTTCTCTAAAATTCGATCTTCTACAACTTTTATGATTTTCCGTTTCCCTTCTCCATTTTATACCGTGATTATTCTATACCTTTCTTCTCCTATTCTCATTCTCCTCTCCTATATCTCCTCCACTTTCTCCCCCTGAACCCTCTCTTCCTCAATTGTGTTCCTCACCACAGTAATCATCCCCGGCCCCTTCGCTCTTCCTTTGTTGCTTTCTCTTTTTGAACTCTGTAGTCTCCGCCTAAAGGTACTTAGGAGTTTTCGCTCGATTTTTTCCCACTCTTTTTCTTATAACCACGTCTCTACTAAACCCACCACATCAAATGTTTTGATGTATCTTCAGAACTTTTTACCTTCCTTTTTGATTCTCGCCACGTTCCAGAAAAAAAAACTCTGACAGTGTCTTCTCTAGTCTTCTTTTCCCTGAGTTTAGGACCTTTCCTTTCTTCTCCGAAAACTCTCTTCCTCTACCAAGCCTTCTTTCCAGTCATCCCAAACTAACCGTTTCCCCTCAATCCTAATCTTCTTATACCCTACCTTTATCTTCTCCCCTTCCTGTCTTTCATTCCTCTCTACCTCTCTCAGCTCTCTCTCTAAATCTCGCACTGAAATTACCCGCTTCGGCTTACTCTCCACCCCTACACTTTTCTTAAAGAATTCCTTCAGGTCCCTCTTTTTTCAACAGTTCCCACCCTACCCACCTCCATTTGGCTCCTTCCCTCTTTAAATTTCTTCCTTAACTCTCTCACTTCCATCAACAGTTGCTTCAACATCCCTTCGCTTCACTGTTCCTCTGTCATCTGGACTGACTTTGTCTCCCCTTCTAGCACGCTGAGTTCGTCCTCATGCTTACCTCCTTTATCTTTTGTACTCTTTTAGAATGCTTGCATCTCCCACACTATTTGACCTACTACTTTTACTCTCTCTTTTCGCTTGTTCTGCTTTCTGCTGCGAAAAATCTCAATCATCTGTCTCTGGGTCGCTGTCCAACTCTAACCCTCTCTCTCTCGCGTTCGAATTTCCCTCCCGTTCGGCCGGTAAATTGTTCCCGTCCATCATATTCAGTCTTTCTGCCACCTGTGTCGCCTCTAGTCCTCGACGTTACTACCATTCCCCGCCTGCTTCCCCCTTTCCCTGCTCCACGCCACACGCGAAATATAATTTTCTCTCCATCGTATTCAAAACAAACCCTTGCTCCTCTCAACAAAAGTTACCCTTTATACTTAACACCTCCTAATCCTACGGTAGCTCACTCTTCCTCTGTACTACTATCAAACCACCGCACTCGCCAAACCTGTCCTCTTAGCTCACTTTTTTTAGGGATAAAATGAATTAGGGTATCTCTCCAGGCTTTCGGGAAAGAGGAGACTTGGAGCATTTCGTTGAAAAGGCCGTACAGGAATCTCAACAATGTTTCCGAGAAGCCCCGAATGACCTCATACGACAGACCATTTATGCCAGGAGAAGACTTGGCCTTACACAGAGATAACTCCACCTGGAATCCTCTCATGAAAACGGCTGATTCATGGGGTCCAGCTCATCCAGGTTTAGAAGAGGTCTCTCATCTGTGTGGGGACATCTAACCGAACCAGCTCATCCTGTAGGTCTCTGATCCGTCTGGTCGGCCAAGAATCTCTTTATCGCGAGTCTCCTTCTGGACTAGATCACATCACACCCCGCGTTCCACCAGAGTCGCTGTCTAGCCCTCTCCCCACCAAGGAAGTCAACTCCATATGCACCAATAGCCTCAAAGGAGTCAAAAACCGCCTTTATGAAATTATCATAGATATTTGAAGATATGACTCCCATTTTTAGCTTGGATCTAAAGGCCGGAATAAGACCCTCCAATCTCTCATCAAACGATCCCCAGTCCAACGACTTAATATTAAATCTGTTGGAAGAGGAATGACAGAGAGCATCCAGGCAACAACTATTATCACAGACTCTTACCATGAAGATCAAAGCAAGACCAGCTGCGGAGAAGACCAGATCAAGGTTATTGGCAAGAGGATCCGGAGCCGATATAAAGGTGGGAACGGAGTCGTAAAGAGGAATCAACCCACTGTTGAAAACGGCAGGACACAGTTGGTTACCCAGAAAGTTTGAGTAGGGAGAGCCCCACATAGGGAAGTGAGCATTAAAATCCCCACTCATCGCCAGAGAGCCCTATTTGGACACATGCTTAATTAAAGCCAGCCAGGAATCCTGTGTGATTCTCTTGTCAGGGGAACATAGATGGAAAGGAAGGCAATTTTTGCAAGTGTCGTCTTTATAGGTACACCCACAGCCTCCATGTCACCCATCCACGGACCAGTCAGATTATTACTGTCAATCCAATAATCGTCCTTGACCAGAATCAACGATCCCCCTTCCCTACCGACCACTCTATCGCATCGATAGGTTATTTAGCCTTCAATTTCGAAGGTCTGTTCTCGAGTAAGCCATGACCCGGATATATAAAGAACATCCAGGTCATCCTGAAACAACAACGATTAAAGTTATTTTATTTTACCTACAACACTGCAAACGTTCCAATTTGCAAATTAAATTAATTTTCAGAAAACAATATAGACTGATCGTATATGCTGCTTAATAAAGTAGAATATAATGGAACGAATTCAAACTGACAAGAAATTGAAGGATAGTGAAATTTGAGAAAGAAGCAATAATAGTTTGTTATTTATATTTATAATCACAGATTTAACTTTTGAAGAGTTCACAAACGTGGATGCCAATATACTCGTTGCTGAATACCCTAGTGATCTTGGCATCCTGCAAAATGTCCATTATGAAGAACATCAGGAATCAGAAGATGATGAGGATTGAATGTGCTTGATGATTATTGTGAAAGCAGGAGTTGCTGCGTTCAGAAAAAAATAACAGACTTTTTTAGCAGTACATAAGAACGAATTGTTATGACGATAGATGGGTGAACATAAACATAAGTCAAACTGCTATTTATGGCAATCGGCCCTTTTCAGGGCCAACACATGATTTAAACGAAGAATGATTTTTGATCTGCACATGTCTTTTTCAGTCCAATTTTTTAACCTATTTTATTTATTTTATTAATTTCGTTTATTTCATTTATTTCATTATGATTCATAATAATTATTATAAAATTACGTCATTACTACTAATTTTTATTTATTAAAATATCGCCTGAAGACTGAATTATTCGATAATTCGAATTTTTTTCCAGGCCCCGTACGACTTCGAATTATAGAAGTTTCACTGTAAAAATTTGCTTTAATAAAAAATAATTAATGAGGAAACGCTGAAATTAAAAACAAACAAACAGAACAAGAGATCACGCTTAAATGAATTGAGTTTGTTCAAACTCTAAAAAAAATTTAATTAAAGCAGAGATCTAAAGAGAAACCTATTTTTAGTCCGGAAAAATTAATTGAATTCAAACGTCTGAGATTAGAGATGACAAAAGTTCAGAAATAAATACTGCCCTGTTAACTAAATGACTAGCAAGATATTAGATTTTGCGAAAAAAAAACTATAGACTGATCGCTAGGAACAACTAGAATTTATAATATATTATTAAGGAAGTGGCAAAGGGATTTAAATAAAACTCTTTCCATTCCACCCTGGCAGTGACAAAGATCTAGGACTAACAAGTTAGTAGTTTGGCAGGAAAGTTTTAATAGATCTCCAGTTAATGGAACTACAATTGGGAAAAAGTCTCTTCCCCTTTTTAAAGGCAGAGATGAGAACTAACTATGAACTATGATCAGACAGCAACCTCAGATAATTTTGGACGGCTCACGAAGCAGGACTAGAGGGGAAAACTTACTCAGAGCCTTCAGAAATACAGCAATTCAATTTCATCTTTGCAGTACGCACCAAGAACTGTATCACCACAGTTGAATCAATTCATTTAAAACACGATCACCTGCTATCAATAACATATAGTCGAGAACAAGCAATAAGATGCCAGAGGTACAAATAACTAACAAGCAAAAAACTAGTACATAATCAAAACAGTGCCAAGATAGCAAAACCCCAACAAACCAAATTAACACTTGAATAGAATCAACGGTACTAAGTATAGGCCGTTTTTAGCGCTATCTGTGTCGGGTAGCGAAACTGAGTCAGCGTCCATGCGTTACGTGTACATGTATAGATATATATAATTAAAAAAGAAGGTTAACAACCACCGCAGGGTCGGACAAAAATCTTATTTGTTTTGCCAACCTCTACAGGTATTAGATTGGCTGCCGTTATGTACGTTCATCCTTGGAGTGGAAAGTTAGACAAACATCACCTTGAACTTTAAAAAGAAACTGCAATTCTCCTCACAGTTCCAGCTGACCGTTAGAGAAGAAGCGGCAAAAATCACACCCCAAAGAGCAAATCGGAGTAATATAATTTATTCGTTTCAATTCTCAAAATCACGAGCAATTCCAAAAATGTGTATCCAAGTTGTTCCTTACAACAGGCAGCACAAAAAGATTCAGCGTGATAGTTATAGACGCGCTGATAATTTAAATCACACATTCACCTACAGAAAAACACAGATAAGCAACAGAAAACGTCTGTTCGAGTACGAAGGTAGGGACCGAATCAACTCCATTAATTGACTGCTTGTAACTGAGGCACTAGAAACTTTTGACGTTGTCAATTTTGTAACTTTTGTCCCAGAATTTCCTTTTTGTGCGTCAACACTGTAATTTGACGAGACAATTTTGGGACTTCAGCTTTGGACCGTAGGTCAGTGATCAAAACAGTGTTATCCTCAAGAGAGGCAACACTCGTGTAAAAGCGCCATACCAAATCGTCTGTAATTCTTGAAACACATTTCTTATTGTTTAAATAAATTGAATTAAAATGTACCATGTGCATACTTAACTCCATGAGAAACGTTCAACAAAATTCATGCATACGTGTGAAAATTTAGAAACTTTTTAACCTGACTTTACATGCGCAACATTGGTCCTTCGAAAACGTATATTTGTCAATAAGAACAATCAAGGATTTGCAGTCTGGTGCGACATTTTACGGACATTGTGACTTTTGCGACTTTTATGAGTCAAAAATTGTTTTCTTTGTGACTTATGACCTTTGTGATTAAATAATTGTTACCTTTGGGACACATTAATTCTGACTTTCTTGACTAAAAATTGTGACTTTTGTGACCCTTGCGTCTTTGTGACTCTTGTGACATGTGACCAATGTCGCTATGAATGCGACAGTAAAAATTGTAAAGTGCTGCTGCTTGGATAATCAGAACGAGTCTCATTCTTTAGTTGGAGGACGAAATTCATATGGATATTACTTTCTTCTAACGGTGAGTCTCCAATTTCTTTCATTCTTACTTATATCTTGAAAATGAAATATCCCTTTACTTTGACTTATGTTAAACGTCGCGACTTGAAATGGCAGACTTAGCAGCGTGGCAAAAAAGGCGAATGCCGATCAAGGCTAAGCTATCGAGAATAAGAAATTCCTTCGCGGCGTACGATCAAAATTTAAGTATAAGAAAATAAGTTATACAGTTAGAGAAATTTGAACCTTTGTATGACAATTACGATTCAGTGCAAACTGAAATTGAATTGTTAGTCGATGAAGACGAAGCTGATGATGAGTCAGAAGAACGCAAGAAATTTGAAAAAAACGTACACTCGAACTCCAAATATACGAGCTCCGAAGATACGAGAACTCCACAGATACGAGCGTCACGACTCCAAAGGAGCGAGCGAAATGTTTTTCCACCCTAGGTGAGAGTGAGGTGCGCGTGTATGCGCGCTGCTTCGAATTCGACGTTTGTTCATTGCGGATTGCATACGCTGGCATGCGCGCAGTAGGCATGTGTGCGTTCTCACGCATCACCCCCGAAATCTAAACGTCGCAGGAGTGCGAGCCCCTTCCACGCTCGTATCTTTGGAGTTCCCGATTCTCGAGATTCTCGTATCTTCAGAGTTCGAGTGTATTTCGACACAGTTACAGAGATCAGAGAATTTGTACGAAAGTGCCGATCAATTTTACCACAAGTCGCTTCC
The DNA here is from genome assembly GCA_011634705.1 of Andricus grossulariae. NCBI lineage: Eukaryota > Metazoa > Arthropoda > Insecta > Hymenoptera > Cynipidae > Andricus > Andricus grossulariae. The sequence goes on along the minus strand of JAABKJ010007545.1, from coordinate 38,047,160 downwards.
GATTTTTCATCAAATGTGTTATGCGTGGCTTGCACGCAGCGAGACTTTTTTATTGGTAGATGTAAAACACTCTCGCAGACGACGTATATTCATTCAGTAAGCAACCATCTTAAAATTATAGTAACTAGCAACCAGACCTTAGAGTAAGAGAGAGAGAGAGAGAGAGAGAGAAAGAAGATAGCTGCACCGCTGCGAAAGGAGGTACTGCGTGAAGTGACGTCAGCAAGGCGGCAGGGGGAGTAGAGGCGAGAATCGAGAGTACAGCGCCCGTGAAGCTCGACGCGCGCATCCTCCTCAATTGATTTTCTGCGCTCTCCGCTCGACTCCCACGCAACGCCTATTCAGCCACCCCGTCAAAAGAGCGCACACTGGCCCAGAAGGAGAGAGGCCACCCGGAAGAAACCTCTCCATCACCATCTTCGGAGGACGAACCGAAACTTCGACGAAAACGACTTCGACTCTCTGTAAAGAAATCATGGTAAGAAGATCAGAAATAAAATCACACAAAACTGCTGCTTAACAAAATACAAAGAATTGGTTACGTGGTTCGGAATGACCTTTTGTCGATAACTCTACGTTTTCGCCAACATACGTGTTATCGGCGGATATAACACAAATTTATCGCCAGATACGAATTTCTAAGAACCAGCAACATTTACAGCGAATCTTGTGGAGAACCGACCCTTCATCAACCGTACAACATTTTAAATTAATGACTGTCGCATACGGCCTCACCTCAGCCCCATTTCTGGCGATTTGAGCTTTGCGACAGTTCGGCTCTCGTCAGCTGGACTCTAGCTAAGGAAATGTGCCTCAAATAACTCACAAGTATTTGCAAAGGACAACGAATCAAGTACAGAAAAATAAATCCAGATGGATGAGGACCCGAAGACTTTCTGGCTCATTTTCGACCCCCCGCGAGGATAAATTAAAATACTCTGTTAAATAATCTTCTTCTGAAAGGGCAATTAAAAGGATAATTTTATTAAAAATCGCACAAATGTTCGATTCTCTTGGTTTGGTTGGACCGGCGATTATCCGAACAAAAATAATCATGCAAAAATTATGGCAGTTACAACTTGGATGGGACGAGACGTTGCGAGATGACATGCATACATTGTGGCTGGACTTTTGTCCGCAACTCAAATTTCTCAATGAAATTTCTGTTCATCGAGTTGTGCGCTACGATAAATTCGTCACACTTCAACTCCACGGATTTTGCGTTTCCTCAGAGGTGGCATACAGTGCATGCGTGTATCTACGGACATCCACGTTATCAGGACAGGTAGCCGTTCGTCTTTTGTGCGCGAAATCGAAAAAGGCCCTTCTAAAAACTATCTCGTTACTGTCGGAAATTATTTCAACAGCGTTGTCGTTAAACTTTGATGACAAATATTTTTCGGCAGAATCAATGGTGCAGATCTTATCTCACGCGGTATCAACCCGGAGGACTTGCATAGCTGTGACATTTATTGAAAAGATAAAATTCTTAAGACAATATCTGAAGAAAGAAAGTGTGAACAAGTTCTTATGGTAGAAACCGTGCATGATTTTGATATGCTCGAACCGGTCAGTTACATCAGCCCCCCCCCCCCATTCTTAATTTTCGAGTTTTTTATAGCCCACTGAATTACGTCGAAAATGCGTTCATATGCGCCACCACTAAAAAATGTTACGCCACAAAACTCAAAGTGTTATCTCAGGTGTTACATGGAGGGGGCTGACGACATGCCACCCCCCCCCCCTTTGAAAAATCAAAGTTTAAATTACCTAACCTTGAAGATCTTCAAAAGCGCTGATATGCGCCACCAAGAAAAAAATTTTGCGCCACATTGTTAACCGAGCTTACAGCGATCGAAATGGGGCGGGGGCCCCCTACTGGGGGCTGGCACGATTCTTCTAAAATAATTAAAAATTTTCAAATTCATCAGAGCTATCCGTCATAACTTCAAATGCGCCACCACTAAAAAATGTTGTTCTAGCTAATTGACAAAGATGTATTGAGGGAGGGGGCAGTGCGAGGCAGGTGTTAAATCTTCAACAGTGATATGAAATTTAAAATTACGGATGTGAAGTCATTCATCTTCAAATGCGCTCATATGCGTCATACAAAATGTACGGAGGTCATTACATTTTAAAAAGTGATGACAAACAAAATAAAAAGCTTTTAATCATCAGTGATGAAGGGATTTACGTAGGAGATTTCTAATGCCCTCATATGCGTTGCTTTCAAAATTTAAAAGAAAAACCATAATCAACCCCCTCATTACCGCTTGTTATCGATCCACCCCACGTTGATATCACCAAATAACTATAATCGCAACATAAAATTTGATGAAAAGCTTTTCGGATAGGATTTCAAATGCGCTCATATGCGTGACTTTCAAAATGGTTTTATTATGGTTTTTTGCTCATTTCGAAAGTGGTGCATATAAACGCATTTGAAATTCTATCCGGAAAGCCCTATATCAAATTTTACATTGCAATCAAGTTATTTGGTAATACTAGCGTGGGGTGGATTGATAGTTAGTCGTTATGAGGGGGTCGATAATGGTTTTTTGTTAATTTTGAAAATGACACATATAAGTGTGTTACGTATATAGCAGGGAGAAGGACGCTAATATTCAACCCTTTCTACAGCGTAATACGACCCTCGGAATTTTTTAGCCAAAAATTACGAGTGCCGAGTTAAATTGAATTATATTATGCATTAGTCAACATGGAACTCAACGATTTTTATTAATGAGATTCTGTAATTTTTCAAGGGAATGTAAGTAAGCATGAATGCGCATACAGTTGTGTTCCGGATGAGAGAGATAGACCATGCAAGTGAAGTATAAAATTAAAAGAAACGAAGTAGTGCTCTCAGACACATGCATAATACTCGAACCTACTTAATGCAAGATTGCACATATGGGGTACAAGGTTTACGTGAAAAATAATTATAAAAAGATAAAAAAATGTTTTCACCTTGATTTTTCATTTAAGAAAACATGAGAGCGCGGGTGCCTCACGCCAACTAGCTGCGGCGCTACTGGGCGTGCTGTAGTGACTCTATGGTCCTGATAATGGATAAGAATTATTTTTCTATTAACGTGTAACGAATATTTTATTTTATTCTTACTTTTATGTAGCTGGAGAACCATTTAGATATTTTCTTAATTAAATTATCAAAATGGTTACACTGTAGGAAAACGATAGTTAATAATAAAATTATAAGCGATTTTAGTGGATAGTTCTGCTCATCTGTTACATGTCGAGATGGTTTTTGATAAGTCCTCTTGCTTCCCACATTTTAGTGAGTTTCTTTTGGTGTTAATCTCTGTGCCTCTCACGTTCTGGGGTGATTTTTGGTGTGAGTCCCCTTACCTCTCACAGTGTTACTTAAAAAATTATTTTTTTATTTAATTCAACGTTCACGTTGCTCTTCTCTTCGAAAACTTAAATTTGAGATGAAATCTATTTGTTTCCTGACCGTGAGATATTTAAATTGTTCTGAAAGTATCAAAAAGTCGGAATGAAATCGAATTTTTGTTAAGCATATGCAGAAACATCATTTTTATAAATTATTGGAACCACTGAGTCACTACTGAAAGCCTAGTAGCGCCGTGGCTAGTTGGCACTGGGCACTCGCGTTCTTATGACCTTCTATAACTCAACCAACACTTTCCATCCCATTTTTGTTTGGAGATTTTTTTCGAGAGAAAAAATGAAGCTTTTTTTCTAGCCTAATTAAAAAAATATAAAAAATGCCGCATTGGGTGAAAATCGCAAAAATGTTTTTTAAAATGAAAAATCAAGGTGAAATAATTTATTTATCATTATTCAATTATTTTTATTGTAAACCTTGTTAAAATACTTTTTAAAAACCCGGATAAAAAAGTAAAATTGGATAATTGTATCAGGAGTTATGTACATTTGAAAGTTAGCAGTCGGGGTGAATCGTCGAAAATTCGGGCCCTGTATCTTGACAACCCGTTGTACTTGATGCGACCCCTTCACAGAATTTATAGAGGTCCACTCGCACTACAATCTGGCGGAGTTTTAATAAGATAGGCGATAAAAAACTTTTAGGTGGGGACACTTGGCAAATTTTACCCCTAAGAGTGGCTTCAACGGCGTATGACACGAGATACCTAATAAAATTCTCAAGACGTTCTTCCGCTTCTCTTCATCCTTTGATTAAAATTCAAAAAGCCAAGACATATAAGCTTGCCAGGTATTTCAATTATAAATGATTCTATTAATCAACCAAAACTCAGTTTAATTAAAATCATAAGACCAGTGAAACTGGGCTATGGAATGCGAATAAATGTCGAAATGGCTATTCAGCACAAATAGTTCGATGCTCAAAGGCAGCGAACTCGACTCATTGCCACACTGATGACAAAGTCATTTCCGAAAGGCAACGATCTTAGTTCATTGCCACATTGGTGATAAAGACATTTCCAAAATCATAACTCGTTTCATTGCCATATTGATGAAACAGATATTTTTGGTAAATCATACCGAGGATTTTAACCACATCATTTTCAAATTCCCAAATCATCGAAAATTCTTACCTACCCAATAAGTGTCACAGGCCTTTAAAGCTACTCGATTTTATTGAAGGAAGGTTCAGTCCACCGAGAAGTTCGGCAACGTGTAGATCCTTCCGGTAATCTCTACTAAGATTGGGACACCCGTTTGCGAGTTCGAGACGGACACAGTATTAAATTATTAGCGGGCGGACGATAAGAATTCAAAAATCCTCTCGAACGGAGAACGTGCGCGAAAACCAATTCCTAACTCCGTGTAAAGAAGAACGTGAGCAGTTTGAATTAGTTGTTCGAACTACTGCCTGCAAACCGGCGTACCCAAAAATATGAATTATTCTGTAACGCGCAGAAATATCAAATGTATAACGGAATTCCCTCGCCGACGGGTAACTCAAGCTGTGTGCAATCAAAAAATTGGTAGTCTGCATTTAATCACTAAGCTAATGTCATGCTGGAGGGGTAATTAAAGGAAAATTTTGTAAGTGCTAAAATTGGTATTCTGTTTGGAATGACAATATAGAATTAAAAATGTGTTTTATAAATATTTTTATATGTGTTAAATTTTTGTATGTGTTTAAATATTTATATGTGTGAAATTTTGCAAAAGGTGAATGCACTAAGCTAATAACATGCTGACGGCAAAACACCTTCAGGTGATTTAACCAATAAGCTAATATAATGCTGAAGGCTTAAACCATGTAAAATTATACCAATAATAAACAGGAACTCGAATTATCATACTTCTAACAATCTGGCAAAAAGTGAATACTGTAACAGAACTGTCGCGACAAACAGAGACCCGGTGGCCCTGTGCGAAGGGGTTACCGAGTCGTACCCGAAATAAGGCGGAACCCCCCGAGGGGTCCCGAAACCCGCGACGACAACAAGTCCCGTTACGTCGTCGTCAGTTGCTCTATCGGTAGTGAAGATCATTCAGTGCTTAGGACTCTCAAGTGAAAACCCGTGTCGCCATCCCACCCTACGTTCTACTCCAGGGGAAGACCTCCAACCGACTCCACCACGGTCTCATTTAGGACCACCATCATACGCCGGGCCTTCCGCCCTCTACGACAATCTGTCAGCCCTTGGTCACGAGCCGCCAGATTCCGAAGATCGTGTAAGTGACAATAAATGACACGTTATCTTTTAACTCGATCTCTTCACTTGTGTTCTAACCTTTTCTCTGCTTTCCATTTTCCATTCTCCCTCCTTGGCATTACCCCCGTAATACCTGGCGCCCAACCTCAAAATCCCAAAATCTAACCTGCCGAGAAGAAAGAACACAACTCAAAATTACACTCTACTTTCGACTCTGACTCACGAACTCTTAACTTGGAATGGGAGCTTCTAATGTGTCCCCTAAGGGTTTACATTTTTCTAGTATCTCTTCCCTATTCCTTCACCCCCCCCCCCCCCCCCACTGACTCAGTGGTGAGAGAGGAACCTACAGTTTGAGGTGGGCTCTGAACCACCGAGAGCAACAGCTTTAAGTACTTAGAGAACCTTTTTCTCTAGAGGTACTGGTCCCACGATTTTCCGGAGGTGAACAACTCCCTTGCTAGGCTAGTGTTCACCGCATGGGCCGCCGAGGCTTTGCTAGAGTGCGAGGCGGGAATCGAACCCGCAAGCCGACAGCGTGGATCCAAAGCCTACGCCTGAGCCCCCACGACCATCGTCCCACTCCCAACTCTTAACTTACTAACACCTTTTTCATGATAATTGATCCTTATGCCTTGCCATTTGCCTAAATTTGCTTGAAATACTCATGATGATTATGAACTGTATGATATATAATAATTTCTTATAGGTACCTTGATTTTTGATATGTGCTTTGATTTTTATTATACAATCATATATTTATACCATTACTCATTGAATTGATTTATACATACATATAAAATTTACTATGTACTTGGCTTTTTATTTTGGCACTTTATATATCCCTTTCATCAAATATTTTAATCACCCGACTTAGCGAAGCGTTCAAACGCGCAAACAAGTTCACACATGCAGCGAGCAATACCCGCGAGTCGCGTCAAGGTCACGCGACGCATTTTGTAAAGAAAGGGTCCTATGAAGAAAATAAGCATATTTTCGAACTATAGAATCAATTAGATATCAAATTAAAATTTTGAAATAAACTGGGAATTTCAAATAAGGATCCCTCATCGGACATATATATACAGGATGTTTCACCAAAAATAATTCAAACTTTACTTCTTCTTTATTCATAATGTGTCCCCTCAGGGTTTACATGACTTCCATTTCTTACAATATTTCTGTCTACATATTTTCTAAATCTTATCCTTACTATTTACATTTATTTACACCTATTTACATAAAATCTTATATCTGAAAATAGTAAGGGTTTCCAAAATGTGACTAAAAATGTCCAAGCCAACTAAAACTCAAGAAAGATACGCTCGGGCATTATTAGTCACATTTTGGGAACCCGTTGAAATTTTTTAAGTTTTACTGGCTTGAATTGAAGATGAGAATTCAAATAATATGTAAGGTACAAAGACTATATATATTATCTCTAATTTAGGCCAGAAAAACTTCGAAAATCGTAACGGGTTTCCAAAATGTGACTGAAAATGTCCAAGCCAACTAAAACTCAAGAAAGATACGCTCGGGCATCATTAGTCACCTTTTAGAAACCCGTTACGATTTTAAAAGTTTTACTGGCTTGAATTGAAGATGAGAATTTAAATAATATGTAAGCTACAAAGACTATATATATTATCTCTAATTTAGGCCAGAAAAACTTCGAAAATAGTAAGGGTTTCCAAAATGTGACTAAAAATGTCCAAGCCAACTAAAACTCAAGAAAGATACGCTCGGGCATCATTAGTCACCTTTTGGGAACCCGTTACGATTTTAAAAGTTTTACTGGCTTGAATTGAAGATGAGAATTTAAATAATATGTAAGGTACAAAGACTATACATATATTATCTCTAATTTAGGCCAGAAAAACTTCGAAAATCGTAACGGGTTCCCAAAATGTGACTAAAAATGTCCAAGCCAACTAAAACTCAAGAAGGATACGCTTGGGCATTATTAGTCATCTTTTGGGAACCCGTTACGATTTTAAAAGTTTTACTGGCTTCAATTGAGGATAAGACTTCAAAGACTATGTGAGGTGCAAGACTATGTCAAGGTACAAAATTTAAAAATTTCATGAATTTCTTTTCAACTTCTTGAGTGGTATATATATATATTTTTTCAAATCCAAAAACATTTCTCGTAGGAGTTATCTGACGTGCAATTTTATAAGCTTTCCAAAGGTTTTTGAAAAAAAGTTTCAATCCTCTTTTTTGAATGAGTAATCATGTTTTAAAGTCAGGAGTGATTTTTAATGGTACTTTTCGCTAGCCGTACCAACAAATACGAATGGTTATTTAGTATGTGCGTAATTTGCCCAAAACAAAAAATCGTGTGAGCAGTTTTTTCTTGAATTGAAATTTAATTATAAACATAGATAAAATAACACAGTTTTATTATTCCGAAAAAGTTCATCATATAAACTCAAGTAAAAACAGTTTTACAAATAATGTTGTAAAATTAAAACTTTTGGATCTACAAAACGGTTTTGTAATGCAAAAGTTTATTAAAGATAACATAACACTGAATAAGTACACTGTATTTTGAATTGGATAAGCTTATTTTCGTTTCATAACTGAATAAAACATTATTATGAAATTATGTTTCAAGACGAGAGACGTTTTCGTGGATTTGAAAAAAAAAACTTTTATCGCAGAAAAAAGTTTTTGAAAAATCGTATAAAGCACCACTTGACCTCAGGTTGGAATTAAATAACGCTCGCATAATTTAGAAATGTCAATGAAAACAAATTTCAGAAAATAAGAGTTAGGAATAAAAGAAAAAAAATTTCGGATTGGGAAGGTTCTGTTTTCATTGGTTAGCCGATTAAAATCGACTTAGAGACGCTTGGACATTTTCAGTCATATCTCGGAAACCGGTAAAGATTTTTATAGTTTTAGGAGCTTAAATTAAAACCTATATTTCAAAGATGACGTTCTCTAAATTTTATATTTTTTTTACAAATTTCCTATTTTATGGCACAAGTTGAATTCAAGGTACAAAATTCGATAAATTGTTGATTTTTTTTTAAATTCTCACGTGATATATGCTCTTCAAACAAATCAAAAATATCTCTACTAGGGCTCATTCGAGGTAGAATTTATCAAGCTTTGTAATTATTTATTTAAAAAATGTCTAGCATTACTTACGACCGAGTTATCGTGTTTCAAAGTCATCAGTGATTCTTAGTATCGCTCGCGCTAGCCGTGTAGATAATTTTCGACTCACAAAAGAAAAAAACTTTAACTAAATACCCGTTATCACCATGAAAGGTAAAACGAAACGAGCGTACTTTTCTCCAAACAAACAACGGGAGTGCGATTATTTGAGGAAACTTTTTTTACTTTTTCAACGTCACTTTTTCCGTGTCATTTATTTACTTCCTTTTCTTTCTGACTTTCTTACAATTTGATATTTTTTTATTTTTCCTACCTGTTTTTTAGCTTCTTATATTTCCGCATCTCGTTTTTTCTTTCCCTTTGAATTTCAAGTTTCCCGCTTTTGAGGCTTTTATCACCTAATATTTATTTAAATGTTTCGAAAAAGGGGAAATTTAAAAAAGTTGCGTCAACATTTTCCTTTTTTTTGGATTCAGGAATTTATTCAAAAAATTTTCTATTGGCTTAAAAATTATGGGAAATTTCTTTTGGCGACAGTTCTTGTTAGTGAATTATCATGAAATGTGAAACTTTTAAAAATTGTTCGCCTAATTCAGAATTTCTTGAAAATTTGCAAACAATATTTTTCTTTTGATTTATTTAAATACATACATTTTTGGAAAAAGATGAATATGTCGAACATGAAATTTCATCATCTCGAATCAAAGAAACATGCTATTATTTTGCCATTTGGGAACGCTTTAGCCAGACGGAAACAATCTATTCTACGACATATTAAACATTTTTACAATCAGAAACAATCATGCTTTTCCATATCTTCGAAAAATTCTGAATTAACCAGCAATCTCTTTTATTTATAATTTTATATAACTCTTCACAAGCAAAAACTGTACATACGTTATAAATTTTTATATAATAATAACTTAAGTTGGAAGCCTACTAAATTTGCAAATACCTAAAATTATTTTCGAACTTTTTTTTCAACAAAAAAGGAAGAAGTAGATAAAAATTTATTTTTTAATTCTGCATTTATTAATTTTCAAAAACATACAGGTTATATAATTACCTTGAGTGCATCATACTCCCTATAAATGCATTTCACACAGAAAATTATATATGAATGGCTGAAAGGGTTAGGTGCTTTTTCTGCCTTCTCCTTTGGCTAATTGTCTTTTATTTATAACTTTTTGTTACTAAAAATGTATAATCCGCACTTTTAATCTCAAAAGTTTCATACAATTTTCCTAACTTTTATGTGTGCTTTATTTGCATATTATAAATATGAAAGGAAAGAAGAAAATTTGGAAAAAAAGGATTTTTAATTCTGGCTTAACGAGTTGCCTTTTAAAATGTAAAATAAGTTATAACCCTGTAAGTGTTCCTCTCATCTGTATTTTACCCGCTTATTTCTATTTTAAAAACAAAAAAGTATTGTTTCGATTCAAAGCATGTTTATGAAGCAGAAGATCGATATGCTCGAAAAAATGTCTAGTGAATGGAAAAAGTAGATTCGTATACATATAGATTAGGGTGGATCGCAAAAAACTGAAAATATAAAAAATTAGGTATTAAAATGTCCAGACCCTGCATTAAGTGAAGATTAAACAATTGGTTGTTTACAAAATTTTGCAGAAATCGCTAATATTATTTTTTCACAATTGTTGTAATATGAGGAATTTTCAAAAATCTTCTAAATTTTTAATATTTTCTGTTTCTCTAGGATACAATCTCCTTCTTATGAACTTCAAAAAACTAATTTTTTTCTTTAATCTTAGCAAACAATTCTAACATTTTTTCAGCATGTAGAAACTTTATCGCATTCAAAATCTACTTTTAAGAAATAAGATTTTATCACTTGAACTGGCCAGACACTAGATTAATTCCTAAAATCTTCTGGATTATTTTAGGTAAATTTTGAGTTTGAATAAGTTAGATATTTTCCAAAGCTTTTAACCATTTAGTTTTAATTTTGATATCCGACTTTTTTTCGATCCACCCTGATACAAATAAACTTAGGGTGGCCGTAGGTTAGCAAAAACCTCAAAATCAGGGATTTTAAAAAAAAATTGCAAAAGTGCTCTAAGAAATTTTTTTTTTTCAAACGCTAAGAAATTTTTTGCATAGACTTCACGATTTTGAAGGGGGTAGAAAGAATTTTTGCTTTTTTAACTTATTTTGTTAAATTTTGAAGAATTTTCAAGATCTTTAAAAGTTGCAGAAGATCTCAAAGAATTTGAACTATTTTAGGGTATTGAAAAAAGAATTCATGAATCTTTTAATGGATTTGAATAATATGAAGATATTCCAAAGGATTTCAATGATTAAAGGGTATTTTTGGAAGTTAAAAGGAATTTTCAAAAGTTAGAAAAAGTTTTAAGGCATTTCAAAAGATCTTAAGATATTTCCAAAAGATTTTAGAAAATTTGGAAGATCTTAAGATATTTTAAAATATTCCATGATATTTTTAGTTGATTTCAATAGTTTGAAGGGATTTGATAGGATTTTAAAGATTTTAAAGATTTTAAAATACTACTGAAAAATCTAAGGTATTTTCGAAAAATTACAAAATTTGACAGGGATTTTGAAACATTTTGAAGGATTTCAAACATTTTGGGGAATTTTTCAAAGTTCCAGGGAATATTAAGGAGCTTTGAAAGATTGAAAAGGATTTCTGAAGATTTGAAACGATTGGAAATATTATAGGAAATTTTAAAAGATTATATGAAATTTTTAGTTGACTTTAATAATTTTAAGGGATTTTAAAAGACCTGAAGGACTTTAGAATACTTTTTTAAGATAAGATTTAACAATTTTGAAGGGATTTCAAACGATTCCAAACGATTTGAAATATTTAGGGTATTTTTCGAAATTCCAAGGAATATTTAGCAGCTTCGAAAGGATTTCTGCAGATTTTGAAGGATTGCAAATACGAGTATTTTAGGGTATTTTAAAAGATTTTATGAAATTTTCGATGACATTCAATAATTTGCAATATTTAGGTTATTTTTTTTTAAATTCAAAAAAAAATGTAGGAGCTTCAAAAAGGATTTCTTAAGACTCTAAAGGACCGGAAATATTTCAAGGTATTTTAAACGATTCCATGAAATTTTCCGTGGATTTTAATAAAATTGCAATATTTGGGATATTTTTCAAAATTCCAAGGAATATTTAGGACCTTAAAAAGGTTTTTTTGACGATTGCAAAGGATTAGCAAATTTTTAGGGTATTTTAAAAGATTTCATGAAATTTTCTGTGGATTTAAATAATTTGGAGGGATTACAAAGGATTTCGAAGATTTTAAAATAATTTTAGAAATTCTAAGGTATTTTCAAAGATTTAGAAAGTTTGTAGGGAGCTCAAATGATTTCAAACAATTAAAAATATTCCGGGTATTTAAAAAATTCCAATGAATATTTAACAGCTACGAGTAACAAAATACGAGTATTTGAGGGTATTTAAGAAGATTACATGTCATTTTCTGTGGATTTTAATAATTTGCAATATTCAGGGTATTTCAAAAAAAATTACAAGGACTATTCAGGAGCGTTTAAAGATTTTTTTCGGATTCTGAAGGATTGGAAATATTGTAGGGTATTTAAGAAGAATTCATGAAATTTTCTGTGGATTTTAATGAATTGCAATATTTAGGGTATTCTCAAAAATTCCAAATGATATTTAGGACCCCAAAAAGGTTTTGTGACGATTTTAAAGGATTATCAATATTGTAGGGTATCTTAAAAGATTACATGAAATTTTCTGTGGGTTTTAATTATTTGAAATATTTAGGGTATTTTTGAAAATTGCAAGGTATATTTAGGAGCGTTGAAACGATTTCTTGAGATTCTAAAGGATTGGAAATATTTTAGGTTATTTAAAAAATGTCCATGAAATTTTCTGTGGATTTTAATAAATTGCAATATTTGGGGTATTTTTGAAAATTACAAGGAATATTTGAGACCTTAAAAGGATTTCTGACGATTTCAAGTGCTTGGAAATATTTTAGAGTATTTTAAAATATTTCATGACATTATCTGTGGATTTTAATAATTTGGAGGGATTTTGAAGGATTTTAAAGATTTTAAAATACTTTTACAAATTCAAAGATATTTTCAAAAGATTTGAGAATTTGAAAGGGACTTCAAAAGATTTCAAAGGATTTGAAGTATTTAGGGTATTTTCAAAAATTCCAAGGAATATTGAGCCGCTTCCAAAGGATTTCTGAAGATTTTAAAGGATTGGAAATTAGAGCGATTTAGGGTATCTAAAAATATTCCATAAAATTTTCTATGGATTTTATTATTTTGCAATATTCAGGGTATTTTTAAAAATTGCAAGGAATATTTAGGAGCGTTAAAAGGATTTCTTAAGATTCTAAAGGATTGGAAATATTTTAGGGTATTTTCAAAGATTCCATGAAATTTTCTTTGGATTTTAATAATTCGCAATATTTAGGGTATTTAAAAAAATTCGGAGGTATATTTAGGACCTTAAAAAGGATTTCTGACGATTTTGAAAAATTGGAAATATTTGAGAGTATTTTAAAGGATTCCATGGAATTTTCTGTGGATTTTAATAATTTGCAATATTTAGGATAGTTTTGAAAATTACCAGGAATATTCAGGAGCTTCAAAAGGATTTCTTAAGATTCTAAAGGATTGAGAATATTTTAGAGTATTTTTAAAGATTCCATGAAATTTTCTGTGGATTTTAATAATGTGGAGGGATTTCAAGGTATTTTGACGATTTTAAAATGCTTTCAAATATGTAAAGATATTTTCAAGTGATTTAAAAAGTTGGAAGGGATTTCAAAAGATTTCGAAGGATTTGAAGTATTTAAGCTATTTTAAAAAATTCCAAGGAATACTTAGAAGCTTTGAAAGATTAAAAATATTGCATGAAATTTTCAGTTGATTTTAATAACTTTGAGGGATTTTAAAAGAATTCAAAAATTTGGGAATACTTTTAAAAATTCTAAGGTATCTTCGAAAGATTTAAAAAGTTTGAAGGGATTCCAAATGATTCGAAATATTTAGGGAATTTTTAAAAATTCCAAGGAAAGTTTAGCGGCTTCAAAAGGATTTCTGAAGGTTTTTAAGTATTGTAAATACGAGTATTCTAGGGTATTTAAACAAATTCTACGAAATTGTCCGTCGATCTTAATAATTTGCAATATTTAGGGTATTTTTGAAAATTCCAAGGAATATTTAGGAGCTTCGAAAGGATTTCTTAAGATTCTAAAGGATTGGCAATGTTTTAGAGTATATTAAAAGATTGCATACAATTTTCCGTGGATTTAAAGAAAATTCCAATATTTGGGGTATTTTCTAAAATTCTAAGGAATATTTAGGAACTTTAAAAGGATTTCTTCAGATTCTAGAGGATTGAACATATTTTAGGGTATTTTAAAAGTTTCCATAAAATCTTCTGTGAATTTTAATAAATTGCAATATTTAGGATATTTTTAAAACTTCCAAGGATTATTTAGGGGGTAAAAAAGGATTATTGACGATTTTGAAGGATTGGCAATATTTTAGGGTATTTTGGAAGATTTCATGAAATTTTCTGTCGATTTCAATAATTTGGAGGGATGTCAAAGGATTTCAAAGACTTTGAAATGACGATAACAATTCTAAGGTATTTCCAAGAGATTTGAAAAGTTTGAAGGGATTTCAAACGATTTCAAACGATTTGAAATATTGAGGGTATTTTTAAAAATTCCAAGGAATATTTAGGAGCTTCAAAAGAATTTCTGAAGATTTTGAAGGATTGAAATACGAATATTTTAGGGTATTTTGAAAGATTCTATAAAATTTTCTATGGATTTTAATAATTTGCAATATTTGGGCTATTTTTAAAAATTCCAAGGAATATTGAGGACCTTAAAAAGGATTTCTGACGATTTAAAGTGCTTGGAAATATTTTAAGGTATCTTGAAATATTCCATGAGTTTTTCCCTGGATTTAAAGAAAATTACAATATTTGTGGTATTTTTTAAAATTCCAAGGACTATTTAGTATCTTAAAAAGGATTTGTGACGATCTTGAAGGATTGGAAATATTCAAGGGTATTTTAGAAGAATCTATAAAATTTTCTATGGATTTTAATAAATTTCAATATCTAGGGTATTTTTAAAAATTCCAAGCAATATTTAGAAGCTTTAAAAAGGATTTTATAAGATTCTAAAGGACTGGAAATATTTTAAGGTATTTTAAAAGATTCCATAAAATTTTCCGTGGATTTTAAGAAAATTTCAATATTTGGGGTATTTTTCAAAATTTCAAGGAATATTTAGAAGCTTCAAAGAGGATTTCTTATGATTCTAAAGGACTGGAAATATTGTAGAGTATTTAAAAAGATTCCATGAAATATTTTGTAGATTTTAATAATTTGATTTGATTTAAAAGGATTCCAATGATTTTAAAATACTTTCGAAAATTTAAAGACATTTCAGAGAGATTTGAAAAGTTGAAAGGGATTCCAAAAGATTTTGAAGGATTTGAAATATTTAGACTAGTTTTAAAAATGCCAAGAAATATGCATGAGCTTCAGAAGAATATCTTCAGATTCTGAAGCATTGGAAATATTTTAGGGTATTTTGAAAGGTTCTGGGAAATTTTGTGTGGATTTGAACAAATTGCAATATTTAGGGTATTTTAGAAAATTTCAAGAAATATTTAGGAGCTTCAATAGGACTTCTTATGATTCCAAAGCATTGGAAATACTTTAGGGTATTCAAAAAGATTCCATGACATTTTGTGTGTATTTTAATAAATTGCAATATTTGGGGTATTTTTCAAATTCCAAGGAATATTTAGTATCTTGAAAAGGATTTCTGACTATCTTAAGGGTTTAGAAATATTTAAGGGTATTTTAGAAGATTCCATGAAATTTTCTGTAGATTTTAATCATTTAAAGGGATTTCAAAGTATTTTAAATTACTTTTGGAATTTGCAAGTAATATTTAGGACCTTAGAAAGGATTTCTGACGATTTTAAAGGATTGAAAATAATATAGCGTATTTTAGAAGATTTCATTAAATTTTCTGTGGATTTTAATAATTTGCAATATTTGGGGTATTTTTGGCAATTCCAAGGAATATTTAGTATCTTAAAAAGGATTTCTGGCGATTTTATAGGTTTGAAAATATTTAAGGGTATTTTAGAAAATTCCATGAAATTTTCTGTAGATTTTAATAATTTGAAGGAATTTCAAAGGATTTTAAAATACTCTTGAAAATTCAAAGACATTTTCTAGAGATTCAAAAAGTTGGAAGGGATTTCAAAAGATTTTAAAGGATTTGAAATATGTAGTGAAGTTGTAAAAATTCCGAGGAGTATTGATGAGCTTCAGAAGGATATCTTCAGATTCTGGAGGACTGGAAATACTTTAGGGTATTTAAAAAGATTCTGTGAAATTTTATATGGATGTTAACAAATAGCAATATTTATGGTATTTTTGAAAATTCCGAAGAATATTCAGGATTTTCGAAAGGATTTTTTAAGATTCTAAAGGATTGGAAATATTTTAGGGTATTTTGAAATATTCCATGAAATTTCCTGTGGATTTTAATAAATTGCAATATTTGGCGAATTTTTAAAAATTCCAAGGAATATTTAGTGCCTTAAAAAGGACTTCTGAAGATTTTTTAGGATTGGAAATATTTTAGGGTATTTTAAAAGATTCCATTAAATTTCTTGTGGATTTTGATATTTTGGAGATATTTCAAATTATTTAAAAAAATTTTGAATACCTTTAAAAATTCAAAGATATTTTCAAGAGATTTAAAAAGTTGAGAGGGATTTCAAAAAATTAAAAAGAAATTGAGATATTTAGGGTATTTCTGAAAATTCCAAGGAATATTTAGCAGCTTTGAAAGGATTTGGGAAGATTATGAAGGATTGGAAATACGAGTATTTCCAGGTACTTTAAAAAATTCCATGAAATTTTTGGTGGATTTCAATAATTTGCAATATTTAGGGTGTTTCTTAAAATTCCAAGGAATATTTAGGACCCTAAACAGGTTTTTTGACGATTTTATAGGATGGACAATATTTAAGGGTATTTTAAAAGATTCCATGCAAATTTCTGTGGATTTCTGTGGATAAAATACCTTTCAAAATTCAAAGATATTTTGAAGAGATTTATAAAGTTGGAAGGGATTTCAAAGGATTTGCAATATTGAGGGTATTTTTTTCAATTTCGAAGAATATTTAGGAGCTTCAAAAGGATTTCTTGATATTTTAAAGGATTTTAAATATTTTAGGGTATTTTGAAAGATTCTAGAAAACTTTTTATGGATTTTAATAATTTGCAATATTTGGGCTTTTTTAAAAATTCTAAGGAATATTGAGGACCTTAAAAGGGATTTCTGACGATTTAAAGTGCTTGGAATTATTTAAGGTATATTAAAATATTCCATGAATTTTTCCCTGGATTTAAAGAAAATTGCAATATTTGTGGTTTTTTTTTTAAATTCCAAGGACTATTTAGTATCTTAAAAAGGATTTGTGACGATCTTGAAGGATTGGAAATATTCAAGGGTATTTTAGAAGAATCTATAAAATTTTCTATGGATTTTAATAAATTTCAATATCTAGGGTATTTTTAAAAATTCCAAGCAATATTTAGAAGCTTTAAAAAGGATTTTATAAGATTCTAAAGGACTGGAAATATTTTAAGGTATTTTAAAAGATTCCATAAAATTTTCCGTGGATTTTAAGAAAATTTCAATATTTGGGGTATTTTTCAAAATTTCAAGGAATATTTAGAAGCTTCAAAGAGGATTTCTTATGATTCTAAAGGACTGGAAATATTGTAGAGTATTTAAAAAGATTCCATGAAATATTTTGTAGATTTTAATAATTTGATTTGATTTAAAAGGATTCCAATGATTTTAAAATACTTTCGAAAATTTAAAGACATTTCAGAGAGATTTGAAAAGTTGAAAGGGATTCCAAAAGATTTTGAAGGATTTGAAATATTTAGACTAGTTTTAAAAATGCCAAGAAATATGCATGAGCTTCAGAAGAATATCTTCAGATTCTGAAGCATTGGAAATATTTTAGGGTATTTTGAAAGGTTCTGGGAAATTTTGTGTGGATTTGAACAAATTGCAATATTTAGGGTATTTTAGAAAATTTCAAGAAATATTTAGGAGCTTCAATAGGACTTCTTATGATTCCAAAGCATTGGAAATACTTTAGGGTATTCAAAAAGATTCCATGACATTTTGTGTGTATTTTAATAAATTGCAATATTTGGGGTATTTTTCAAATTCCAAGGAATATTTAGTATCTTGAAGAGGATTTCTGACTATCTTAAGGGTCTAGAAATATTTAAGGGTATTTTAGAAGATTCCATGATATTTTCTGTAGATTTTAATCATTTAAAGGGATTTCAAAGGATTTTTAATTACTTTTGGAATTCGCAAGTAAAATTTAGGACCTTAAAAAGGATTTCTGACGATCTTAAAGGCTTGAAAATATTATAGCGTATTTTAAAAGATTTCATGAAATTTTCTGTGGATTTTAATAATTTGCAATATTTGGGGTATTTTTGAAAATTCCAAGGAATATTTAGTTTCTTAAAAAGGATTTCTGGCGATTTTATACGTTTGGAAATATTTAAGGGTATTTTAGAAGATTCCATGATATTTTCTGTAGATTTTAGTAATTTGAAGGGATTTCAAAAGATTTCAAAGGATTTGAAATATGTAGTGAAGTTATAAAAATTCCAAAGAATATTAATGAGCTTTAGAAGGATATCTTCAGATTCTGAAGGACTGGAAATATTTTAGGGTATTTAAAAAGATTCTGTGAAATTTTATGTGGATGTTAAGAAATAGCAATATTTATGGTATTTTTAAAAATTTCGAAGAATATTTAGGAGTTTCGAAAGGATTTTTTAAGATTCCAAAGGATTGGAAATATTTTAGGGTATTTTGAAATATTCCATGAAGTTTCCTGTGGATTTTAATAAATTGCAATATTTGGCGAATTTTTAAAAATTCCAAGGAATATTTTGTGCCTTGAAAAGGATTTCTGAAGATTTTCTAGGATTGGAAATATTTTAGGGTATTTTAAAAGATTCCATCAAATTTCCTGTGGATTTTGATATTTTGGAGGGATTTCAAAGGATTTAAAAAATTTGTGAATACCTTTAAGAATTCAAAGATATTTTCAAGAGATTCAAAAAGTTGAGAGGAATTTCAAAAAATTCAAAAAAAATTGAGATATTTAGGGTATTTTTGAAAATTCCAAGGAATATTTAGCAGCTTTGAGAGGATTTAAGAAGATTATGAAGGATTGGAAATACGAGTATTTCAAGGTACTTAAAAAAATTCCATGAAATTTTTTGTGGATTTCAATAATTTGAAATATTTAGGATGTTTTTTAAAATTGCAAGGAATATTTAGGACCCTAAACAGGTTGTTTGGCGATTTTATAGGATTGGGAATATTTAAGGGTATTTTAAAAGATTCCATGAAATTTTCTGTGGATTTCTGTGGATAAAATACCTTTAAAAATTCAAAGATATTTTCAAGAGATTTATAAAGTTGGAAGGGATTTCAAAGGAATATTTAGGAGCTTTAAAAGATTTAAAAGATTTCATAAAAATTTCCAGTTGATTTCAATATTTTGAAGGTATTTCAAAGAATTTTAAACATTTTAGAATTGTTCTGAAAATTTCAAGTTATTTTTAGGAGGTTAATTATTCATTCATTCTGAATTCTTTTAAGTTATTTGGAATTCTCTAGAGTCTTTTCAATTTTCTTGAATTCTACTCAATTCACTCAATATAGTTAAATTCAATGCATTTGTTTAGTTTTTAATTTATCCTGAAGCCATTTTAACTCAACTGAAATTCTTAGGTATTTCATCAAATTCTTTTTAATTTCTTTGAATTTTCGTCAGTAAAAAATGTGATTCAAATAATTTAATGCTGAGGAAATAAGAATGAATAATGATCTAATAATAATAATTGATAATATTTTAAAAATATTTTCTTATATACGAAAATTATTTTTTATCGGTTCTTAGTTTTAATTAATTGTTTATCCTAATAGATTGCATGCAAATCGCTTAGTAATTAAATAATTTTCAATAATTATTTCTAATTCAAGATTAATAAATAAATTTAATGATGATAAAAAAAGGCGTTTAATTAGTCAGAAGCTTTTAAGAAAACCAATGAAGAAAGACATGAATCTTATACTCATTTATAGAAAATTCTATATTAAAAATATTACAACATTATAATTTTGGTCTTTAAATATTAAGGTGCTTCGAACGAGTCGGTTTTTTGAATAATACAAAATACGGCGACAAATATGAATTGTTTGTTGCAATATTTTTACCACGTAATCTAAAGGCTTATATATGTGCCTGACCAGAGCCCTTTTTTCGAAAAATGGTCCCCTTCTTTTATTTTTTGTTATTAATTGAAAATATATTGAATTTTTACGCCTGTGAATGGGCAACGCGCCACCGGGAGTGTACCCATAGTGAACCGATCACAGGCGCTTCACGTTTCAATAAGGGTACATATTTTCAAGTAACAACAAAATAGAAGACCATTTTTCGAAAAAAGGGCTCTGGTCATACACATGTATAAGCCTTCAGATTGTGTTGTAAAAATACCACATCAAACAATTCATCCTTTTAGCCGTATTTTTCATTATTCTAAACCCCCAGGCATTTGATGCACCTTAATGGCCAGGAAAAATGAGAAATTAGCCAGGAAAAAATGAGGAAATTTTAAAAGTGATGTTCTGCGGCCACCCTGAAACCCCTTAACTTAATTCATTACATTTTCTCCGATTTCTTTCCTGATTTTCTTTAAGGAAGTGAAAATGCTCAGGTAATTTAGCCGTACGTTTCTAATCTTTGTTACAGCTGCACAAGCGAAAATCCTGGGACCAGAAGACGTCTATGTGAAGAAGGGTAGTACTATAAGCCTCACGTGCACGGTTAATGTGCAAAGTACACCCCCGAGTAGCGTTTCGTGGCATCACGGGAGTGCAGTGGTGGATTTCGACAGTCCCAGGTATGCACTTCAACTAGCAAAATCCTGTTTCCTCCAACACTTATTCCACTTACTACTCTTACGACTGCAATATTTATCATTGCTTCAGCCAAGTCCCTTATTCATTACACAACTGTGAGCTTCTTCTCAATTATAAATAAATAAGATACCCAGTAAAAAAGTTAAATAGATCTAACGCGAAAACGAATTCAGGTTAGGTTTGATGTGTTCGATTCGACGCCAATATCGAATTGGACCCTTAAACTCAATTCTGCTATGCATTAGGCTCTATTCGGCCGAGTTTATTTTATGGAATGAAGAGAAATTATGTGTTTTTCGGGGTAGCAATTAGTATAATTATGAAAAATAAAGTTGCCCAAGTACATTCGTGCGGTTAGGGCGAGCGATATCAATTATTTAATTGAACGTAGTGATTTTAACCAAACTTTGACTCTTCGGCAATATACATGATTTGAAAGACTCAATTCTGCAAGGTGCAGGGCGATGGACGCGGTGGGTAACTGGTACCTTCATTGCCGACAGTTGGTAACCCACCGCGTTCATCGCCCTGCACCTAGCAGAATTGAGTCTGTCAAATCATGTGTATTGCCGAATTGGAGTCAAATTTTGGTTAATATAACTTTGTTCAGTTAAATAATTATTATCGCTCGCCAAAACCGGACGAATGTATTCGGGCAACATTATTTTTCATAATTATACTCATTGCTACCCTGAGAAACTTATAATTTTCCTTCATTTCATAAAATAAACTCGGCTGAATAGAGCCTAATGCATTGCAGAATTGAGTTTTAGGGTCCAATTCGACATTGGCAACAAATCGAATACACCAAACCTAACCTGAATTCGTTTTCGCGTTATATCTATTTAAGTTTTTTTACTGGGTAGACATAATAATGACCAAATCAGACAAAGGTACACTGATAAAAATGTTCGTTTGAATTAAACAAGTTTTGTTTGAGTCAAACAAATTATTTCTTTGATATAGAGTCAAACAAGTTTTTGTTTCATTCAAAGAAATTTTGTGTTTGTCCTTATTTATTTGGTTCCAACAAATTTTTTGTTACTTCAAATAAATCTCTTGTTTAAATTGAGTAATGTTCTTGTTTACATTGAATATATATTTTTTGAATTAATTATAGATTTTGTTCAAGTGTAGTAAATCTTTTTCGTTTTACACTTAACCTCAAAATTGGGCATTCTTTATGAAAATAATGTATGAGCTCGATCATATATTTTTCGTTAATCGTAATTATCGTCATATATGTGAAAGCAGGAAAACTGATTCAATCCGAATGTTTACTTCAGTTCAATCAGTAAGTGTGCTTCTCATTTCTGAATTGAAAAATCATCATGTAGAATAATGAGAAATGAACCAGAGTTAGAAATTTGAATTGAACATATATATGAGTGTTCCTGCTTTTAAGTATACAGCGATTATTATAATTGATGAAAAACATGATCGATTTTATAAATCATCTTTATGAAGAAATGAGGTTAGAAGTGAAAAAAAGTGAAAATTTGAAAAATTTTCAATTATATCCAAAACGTAAGGCCCCAATATTCAAGTAGTTCCAACATTAGATATATTGCGTCGATTTTTCAATTAATTTTAAATTTACCAGTAAATCAGAATCGTTAGAATCACACAACAGTGAAACAAAGAACAATGCCATCAAATCAATCAAAGAGTAAATCAATTTAGATTTTAGGTTATTACCGCAGGGAAACATGCCGGCAGCGCTTTAGCACGCCTAGCGGCATTTTGTAGCACTGTTTTGCATTCTATTTTTTATTTGAATCAAATAAATATTTGTGTGAAATTAAATAAACAAATTTTCAAGAAATGCATTCTTTAATATAAGCCAATTTTTTGTTTAAATCAAACAAATTTTACTAAACACATTATTTGTTTCAATCAATAAGGCAAATATTTTCCATTTCTTAAAATTAAATAAACCTTTTCTCAATTGAAGCAAAATATTTGTTTCTTTCAATGATATAAATTCAAACAAATTTTGTTGTTTGATTTAAACAAACATTTTTTTGAGTGTGAGGTAAAGGTACCTATGATGAAACATGACCCAATTGTGTAACAATTTGACAAATAATTCGATTTATAAATAATCTGAAAGTACATTTTTGAGTAGAAATTATTATAATAATAAGTATGAACTTTAATAGATATATATTTATCAGTAAGAGATTAAATGACAGCTTCATGCTTATAGATTTTAGATTTTTTAACTTTTTCTTTATTTGGATACAACTTTATTTATTAATTAGTTGTCTCATAATACGGACCTTTTTTTTTAACACGTCTATACTTATGGAAGAAAGAAACATGGGTTTGCATTCAAATGTGTTTTTTATTATAATAATATAGCTGATATTATGATATTATTACAAAATAGTTCAACTTCAAGTAAAAAAAACTAATTTTCAACAACAAAAAAGCGGATTTTCAACAAAATAGTTCAATTTTAAACCAATGTGATAAATTTCCAAATAAAATGATGTATCTTTCACTGGAATGGTTGAATTTTCAACTAAAAAGATAAATATTCAACCATGAAAATTGATATTCTACAAAAAGATACGAATTTTCAACACAATGCATGAACTTGTAACCAAATTGTTGCATTAACAACCGAAAATGATACATTTTTAACCAATAGTTGAATTTTACAAAAAAAACACATGAATTTTCAACAAAAAATAATATGGTTGAATCGTAAGTTAAACAAATCAATTTTTAACCAAAAAAAACGGGTTTTACAACACAGTTCACTTTTCAACCAATGTGATGAATTTTTAACTAAAATGATAAATCTTCAATTGGAATAATAGTTGAATTTTACACCAAAAGGGTACAAAAATTTTCAACCAAATAGTTCCATTTTTAAATAAAAAAGATCCATTATCAACAAAATAGTTAAATTTTGATGCAAAAAAGATTCATTTTTTACCAACAGTAGAATAGTTAAATTTTCTGTTTTATATAACTAATTTTCAACAAACAAACAAAAACACGAATTATCAACAAAATAGGTAAATTTTCAATAAGGTAGTTGAATTTTCAATCAGAGATGAATTTTCAATTGAAATTATGAATCTTCAACGATAAAAATTAATTTTTGTCAAAAGAGTTTAACCAAGCAGTTGAATTTTCAACTGAAAAACATGAATTTTCAACAAAAAATGAAATATTTAAATGGTTAGTTAAACAAATTAATTTTTAACAACAAAAAAACGTGTTTCAAACCAAACAGTTCGATTTTAAACCAATGTGATGAATTTTCAACTAAAATTATGAATCTTCAACTGGAATTGTTGAATTTTATACGAAAAAGGTACACAAATTTGAAACCAAATAGTTCCATTTTTAAATAAAAAAGATAAATTATCAACAAAATAGTTAAATTTTCATCCCAAAAAGATTATTTTATCGCCAAAAATAGAAGAGTTCAATTTTCTGTTTTAAATAACTAATTTAAAAAAAACACAAAAAAACACGAATTATTAACAAAATAGTTAAATTTGCAACTGGGATAGTTGCATTTTCAGTTCAAAAAATGGATTTTCAATAAGATAGTTGAATTTTCAACAGGGTAGTTGAATTTTCAACAAATTAGTTGAATTTTCAATCAGAGATGAATTTTCAATTAAAATTATGAATCTTCAACGATAAAAATTAATTTTTATCAAAAGAGTTGAACCAAGGAGTTGTATTTTCAACTGAAAAACATGAATTTTCATCAAAAAATGGAATAGTTGAATCGTAAGTTAAAAAAATTCATTTCTACAAAAAAAAAAAACGAATTTTGAACCCAACAGTTCAATTTTCAACCAATGTCATGAATTTTCAACAGAAATGATGAATCTTCAACTGTATAATAGTTGAATTTTATACGAAAAAGGTACAAAAATTTCAAACCAAATAGTTCCATTTTTAAATAAAAAAGATAAATTATCAACAAAATAGTTCAATTTTCATCCCAAAAAGATTAGTTTTTCGCCAAAAATAGAATAGTTCAATTTTCTGTTTTGAATAACTAATTTAAAAAAAAACACAAAAAAAAACACGAATTATCAACAAAATAGTTAAATTTTCAATTGGGATCATTGCATTTTCAGTTCAAAAAATGAATTTTCAATAAGATAGTTGAATTTTCAACAGGGTAGTTGAATTTTCAATCAGAGATGAATTTTCAATTAAAATTATGAATCTTGAACGATAAAAATTAATTTCTATCAAAAGACTTTAACCAAAGAGTTGTATTTTCAACTAAAAAGCATGAATTTTCAACAAAAAATGGAATAGTTGAATCGTAAGTTAAAAAAATTATTTTCTAAAAAAAAAAAAAAAATGGATTTTGAACCCAACAGTTCAATTTTCAACCAATGTCATGAATTTTCAACTGGAATGATGAATCTTCAACTGTGTAATAGTTGAATGTTATACGAAAAAGGTACAGAAATTTCAAACCAAATAGTTCCATTTTTAAATAAAAAAGATAAATTATCAACAAAATAGTTCAATTTTCTGTTTCAAATAACTAATTTAGAAAAAACACACAAAAAAAAACACGAATTATCAACAAAATAGTTAAATTTTCAATTGGGATAGTTGCATTTTCAGTTCAAAAAATGGATTTATAATAAGATAGTTGAATTTTCAACAGGGTAGTTGAATTTTCAACAACTTAGTTGAATTTTAAATCAGATATGAATTTTCAATTAAAATTATGAATCTTCAACGATAAAAATTAATTTCTATCAGAAGAGTTTAACCAAGGAGTTGTATTTTCAACTGAAAAACATGAATTTTCAACAAAAAATAGAATAGTTGAATCGTAAGTTAAAAAAATTAATTTCTACAAAAAAAAAAACGGATTTTGAACCCAACAGTTCCATTTTCAACCAATGTCATGAATTTTCAACTGAAATAATGAATCTTCAACTGTATAATAGTTGAATTTTATAACAAAAAGGTAAAAAATTTCCAACCAAATAGTTAAATTTTTGAATGAAAAAGATCAATCATCAAACAAATAGTTGAATTTTCATTCAAAAAAGATTCATTTTTTACCAAAAATAGAATAGTGAAATTTTCTGCTTTAAAAAACTAATTTCTAGAAAGAAAATGGATTTTCAACAAAATAGTTAAATTTTTAACTGGAATAGTTACATTTTCATTCAGAAAAATGGATTCTCAACAAGGTAGTTGGATTTTCAAATGAAATGATGAATCTTCAACCGTATAATAGTTGAATTTTATAACAAAAAGGTTCACAAATTTCCAACCAAATAGTTAAGTTTTTGAATGGAAAAGATCAACCAAATAACATAAATTGTCAACGAAATAGTTAAATTGTCGACCAAACAGATGAATTTTCAACAAAAAATATTGAATGTCTACAAAAAAAATTCAAAAGAAAGTGGAATAGATAAACTATCAGTTAAAAATGATTATGATTAACCAAATATTTTTATTTTCAACCCAAAAGTTTAATCTTTTACCAAAAAGAGACCATTTTTCAAAAAAATACATTAATTTTCAACTAAAAAAGAAGAATAATCAACCAAAAATAGAATAGTTTGATTTTCAGTTAGAGAAATAAGTTTCAAAGCAAATAAAATAAATTTTAAACAAAATAGTTAAATTTTGTACCAAAATAATAAACTTTTTACCAAAAAGATTGAATGTATATCAAAAACAAATTTCGACAAAAAATTTAGGTACATTTTTAGTTGAAGACATTTATTTTCAATTAAAAAACTAACTTTTGACCAAACAAATGAATTTTCAAGCAAAAAGATTGATTTTCTACCGAAAAAGAATTATTTTCAACAACATTTATGCATTTTTAACCAAATATTCTTATTTTCAGTGAAATTCTTATCCTGATAGTTGAATTTCTAACTAAAAAGGTGAATTAGTCACCAGAAAGATAATTTTCTATCACAAAACTCAAAGTTTGAAAAAAAAAAAATTATCAACCAAGTACTTGAATTGTTAACTGAAAAAGATGGAGTAAACAAGCATGGAATAGTTACATTTTTAATTTGAAAAATTATGAAACAAATTTTAACAAAGTGGTTAAATTTAGAAAAAGAAATTCGACTAAAATGATGAATCATCAACCAAAAAGAATGAATTTTCACCAAAGTAGTTCCATTTTCAACTAATTAGTTGAATTTTGAACTAAAAAAGGGTTTTCAGTCGCTAATCATAATTAGCAAAAATCTTAAAAATGTAAACAAATAGTTATATTAGCAGAAAAATCCTCGGATCAAAGTCAAATGCCACATTTTTCTTACTCTTGACCTTTAAAACTACAATTTTGATATGAAAACAAATTAATGTATCACATTTACGTGACAAATATGTCCAGAAAAACGCGCTAAATGAAGACTGATAGAAAATTTGATTCAAATTTGAATACTCGAATTTAATTCTTCTTCGATGAATACTGAAAAATGTACTTTAAATGATCATTTCTCAATTTTTCAGGTAAAATTATTGATTTTTTTCTTTATATGAAAGAATCATAAAAGCTTTATTACTACAGAGACAAGATGTAAAAAGAAATTATACGCAATGATTTATTATAGAACACTACTGATATTTTTATTTTTAAATATATATATAATCAGTACAAACAAAAGATATTTGTATTAGAGCAGTAAGTTTGGGGAAATTGAAGTGTTGGTTTCCGTGAAATTATAATCAGCAAATTAAAAAAGTATCAAAATTTTAATTCTGAACTTCTTCATTTATTAATCATCGTTTTAGTCTTCACCATTATCAAAGTTGTCTTCAAGGTCCGGAACGTCATAATCTGGTAAATTAAACAAAATATTCTCTTTGGCTTGGAGGCAATAAACGCACTAGTTTTGTAATCATATCATTCTTCTTACCTATAGGTAGTCCAGGATAGCATTTTCGATTTTCAGGTTCAGGTGTTCTTGATTTAATCGACTTTACTTGGAGAAAATTAAGCATTTTAAGGTCTCCTTCCAGCTCTTAATTCTTTAATATCGTTCAAAATTGGTCAATCATTCATATTCTTTAGTTTAGTAGATGACGTATAATCACGCCAGTCGAAAAAATCATTGGGAGTCATGGATTTGATAACTACTCGAGGGCTAGCTTCTCTAACCACAGATTCAAAATCCATTAAGTCATCAACATTTTTTGCTTGCTTCATGGATTCTTTCACTTGGTGGTGGAAATGACCAGCTGACATAAATGTATGTGCGCTCTCGAAATAAAAGATTTCACTACATTGAGCTTCAATTTTTGACGAATTGATGACATAGATAAAAAAAAGTGAGGAAGCACCAGTTCTTATTCTGGCCGGTACAGTTCTCCAGCCAAATTATGATTTTCTTTCTGTCACGACAATGAAGCAAAAATTGACAAAAAGGGCTGATAAGATTTTCGCTTTTTCGACCAGTAGCACACTCATTCCGTAAGACCGCAAAAGGTCTATTTGATCCCTTAGTTGATCCTAGAGGAATGAAGCTTTCGTTAATACGGCGTCTTGCGAGGAGGTTTATTACCACTTTGTTGAATGGCGGATATACTTATATCAGGTGAGTTTTGGACACCAGCCAGGTCCGATAAAACTAGATTTGAATTCCAACCTGGCAAAAGAAAGATTATTTGATTTTAAGCAAAATAAAAATAAATCGAAATTAAATTGAGCAAGAGAACTGAAAAAACAAGAAGGAAGAAATAGAAAAGAGTTCAGGGGTGGTTCATTAAATCACAACAGCCCATCGTATTAGGGAGACAATATAATTCGGCATTTCATTTACGGCAGCTCAAAAATTAAGGCTATGATATTATTATAAATTTTCCCGACAGATCATACGCGACGATATAACTAATACACCTCGAGAAACTACCAATAAGGATTAAAAAAAAAACCGCAAAAGGGACTCTACTGCGACCACGTGTTCGATGGCACGAAATCCCGAACATGTAGCGACTACACAAAATTGAAGCAAATACCATCAGAGGTTACCGCGAAAACACTACGCACTGACTCGACTTTCGACATAATATAATCTTATTTTTTCTTTTCAAACAATTAATAAGAGCACTCAAAATAATGAAAAGGTCAAGCTCGGCAATTGTATTAGCTCGGTAGAGGTAGACCGCATGGTCATATTGAAGTCGCCATTGTGTTGCCTGCCGAATATATATAAAAGGGTTACCTCAGACATTTATATGTTTCAATTTCTTCCTCGGTACTAGTTTTTAATTTCCATTATAAAAACAATCAGAGTCCAATAAATCCAATAATGATCAAATCCAATTTTTCGACATAAATCCAATCTAATCCAACGATAATCCTCAAATGTGTCAAATAAAACATGGCACGTGTTGGCATTCAGAGACCGAGAACGAAAGTGACCATATGTTTCGCAACGCGCCTAGACTGTCAACTCTAGGGGTGCTTGCGTAAAGGCGCGCTCACGAAACATAAGGTCACAGCGCAACTACCGGGAAAACTACGATCTAAATAATTATTAACTAGAACTATGAAAAATGATTCGCAACAATATATGACATGTATACAGATGTAAATAAGACAACAATGTTCTTTTTGTTAAATCCTAAATTTGACAAGAGCGCAAGGTTACCGAGTTTTACAATTTTTACGTAACTTGATTTACTCGGTAATAGTTCCTCGATGATAGCTGCGTTCCATGGTCAATAGATTCATTCGATAGTCGGTCCAACGACTAATGAGCCTACACTCACCAGGTTTCCGGTCATTTTCTTACAGCTTAAGAATCGTGACGTCACAGGTCTTGGTAATATGGCGCTTAACTGGGGTCCATAGTTACTAACAAGGTCAAGTTTAATAAAGCTGTGATTTTTGACGTCACGCATTCGTGACATGGCCTTCGGAGAATAGTAGATCATGGCGGCGTCTTGTGAAAATGTGAGTGGGCCAGGTACTCACGGCCCGCCGCTAACTTTGATAAAAATGGTAACCATGGAGACGGAAGCATTTTTAGACTGTAAGTTAGCCATTGGTACTTATTCCAGGGTTCGTTAGTATACTTTGTTGATTGTTCGACGTGATAGTACCCAGCCCTGGTTG
>JAABKJ010007545.1:37957061-38017131 GCA_011634705.1 Andricus grossulariae | reverse complement strand
CTCCAACTATGATAACTCCAGAAGAGGAGGAACTGTCCAGGGAAGTTCGAGATCTCCTGGAGCCTGTCTGGCATGTAACAAAGGAAATATGCAAAGAAAAATCAGTAACTTTAAGCAAAGCCCTCCCCTCATGTACGCTTATCACAAAGGTGATAATATTGGGTTTCATAGAGAAGTCATCGATGCCTGCTAAGACAACTCCCACTCGAAAAACCTCATCGAATCAGATAGAAATATGTGTTTCGAGATAAATACCCGTATTCCTATCTTGTTCAATCAGATATTTTGTATGGGGACGTTAAAAGGTTTCTGATTCAAAACTTATTTGTTTTAATACCAATTCTGTTTTTATTTCAGATAAAGAACTAAAAGCTAAAATCGCGAAGTCGGGACATAGAGAACTTTCCAGGAACATGCCGCGAAGTCAGCCGGCTCAGACTGGCCAGAAGAATGATATTTGGAGATATCATGACAACATGCGGACTCAGCAGTTTCCTGAGGCGGACACAGATGCTGCTGGAAGTTTGATCGTAGAACCCAGGAAGTATTTGAATCAAACAACCGCCCCTCGCGACGTGAATCCATTTGAAGAGTGGAACAACATCAAGCACACGTATCCTGATTTACATAAAGTAGCGCTTGACTATTTGCCAATTTTGGCAACTTTAGTGCCCGCCGAGAGGCTCTTTTCTGAAGCTGGGCAAATTATTAACAAGCTTAGAAACAAGCACTCAAGAAAGCACATAAACCAATTGATATTTTTAGCTTCACTAGATCTAAATATGTGAAAATGAATTTTCACATTAATTTTTAGTGTGAAAATAAATTTCCATGTTTGTTTCTAAGTAAATGTAATACTATTCTATTCTAATACGTCCTATTATCTACGTCCGACAGCAGCTGTGCTGAATAAAAAAGCGTTTTTGTCAGTTTAGATTTGCTGATTTGTAAGGTCAGTAAATTCAGGAGACCTGCAATATAAAGTAAACAAATTTTGGTGGCAGTTCGATTTTCCCAAATCAATTGCAGGTATTACTGTTACCATGACATGAAGTTTGAACTTGTATTGCAGCCTCAGGTTTGAAGATACATTTTCAAGAATTGGAGAAAACTTCTGAATTTTCATAGTGATTATATCTACTAAGAGACCTGTCAATCATATTCGTTAGATAAGAATCATTTTGTTTATCAGAGCATGTTGGATTTGCAGAGTTAAAATCTGCAGGATCTTTTGATGTCAGCTAATTCAGTAGACCTGCAATGGAAAATAAACAAATTTTGTGACTGTTTCTGAATTAATATTTGGAAATAGCTTCCTTGAGAATAAAATTCATTCACAAAACTTGCTAATATAAATATGCTTTATACTCTCGTTCACATGTAACTTCATTTTTTATACACTGTTTATATAATGAAGAAGATAATTATTGTCGTCCATAATTGCGTATCTAGATCACTTTGAAAAGGTTCTATGATATTTTCAAATTATGTAAAATAAAAAAATACTAAGACCTAACGTTTACGCTTTAATTTTTTTGATTCAAGAAATCTGAACTGAATGAATTGCATTCCAGAATAACACATGATAAGCCTCAAACAACTTAAACTTCTTACACAAAATCAGTTCTAGAGGACCCAGTTTTTGTTGGACATGAAATTTTATACGGACTTTTTCACTACATATGTTATATATATCACCGAACCTATAATTAGAAATTAAAAAGAAAGAATGTTGAAACATCAAAATTTGAATTGTCAGAAAAAGAACTCGATCAATTTTTCATCTCACGCCTAATTATTCTGGCAAAATCAGATAATTAAATGTATTTTCACAGCAATATTCATTACGTTTTTTATATATTTTTTTACAACAAAATCATGCGAAGAATAATAATTTATTATTAATATGTCTATAATTATTTTAGATAATGAATAATAATTATATTATTAATCAGCTAGAATTATTTTTGCTTGACAAACCAAAAATGCAGATGTGCTATTGAAAAGAATGCTCGGTGGCTGAAAGTTACCCTCGAATCCGGGTGGAGAAAGTTAACGGGTGCTTGTGCTATTCAATGTTAGAAACTTGGACTGCAGAAAGACCGGAGATTCTCATGAGCAAAACACATATGTGCAGATGTGTTTCTTTTATCAGGATCTAAAGGCTCAGAACTATCTCAAATCCTGAAATTCGTAGATATGCTAATTGAGACCTAATTATCTCGAGATTCAATTACAATTTTTAATAATGATTAGCATAGTTAAATTCGTATTTTCATTACAAATCCAACCATGTGAAAAATTCATATTTGATGAAAATGCAGTTGTACAGTTTCTTCATCATTAGGGCAGTATTATTAATGAATCAGAGTTTTAAATTTTAAAAATAAAGAAATCAAAATGTTGCAAGTCTGCATATAGCGCTAATTAAATAGAAATATTTTTAATACATTTTTAAAATTTATAATTGATTTCACATTTTACGTTAATTTCATAGAGAATAAAAAGGCCTTATCGAATTAAGAAAAAAAGTCGAATTAATATCAGAACATGGTTTTAAGTTTTTATAGTTTTCCAAAACTTTGATATAAACCGCATTTCTAGCTAGCCAAAAAATATCGCATATAGCTAATTCAAAGATATAAAAATCGACGTGTTGGAAATAGAGTAAAATGTTTCAAAAACACGGTACCGTCGGATGGTACCGTGCCTACAAGCAAAGTACTGAGAAGTAATTACAAGTACACAACCAACACCACGCAAAATAACTACTCAACCTAATCAACGGCATTCAACAACAATAGACTGTTCCGGTTGGATTAGCGTTGAATTTGAGAACTTATCTGCTAATGGCTGGTGGTAAAAATATATTCCATTTTATATTTTATTTATTTTAATTGTATAAATGCATGGCAAAGATGCACTTTGGCTTTACAGTGTCGAAACGTTTAATACATGCATAACCAACATACTCGCACACAGTAAATAAATTGAGCTATGGCAGGGATATTATTCCGTAATATGTCTACACATTTAGCTGTAAACAAACGATGGAATTTAGAGAGAACTCTGGATCAGCAAAAGTGAATATCTTTGACCATTTTTCGTATACTAGTGATATTATGAAGTCAATACACATTATAAGTCTAGCTATAATATATTAAGAAAATATGTTTTAAGGAATTGTCGGAGCCGCACCGGCACATCAATGGAGCATCGAAATTGAAATGTATACCACTGTTAACATTTTTCTTTTAGAATCGGTTGCTCTGAGAACCACCACCTCTCAACAGTCGCTCTACATTATGAACAAAGCGAGCAGAAATAGACCTTTGCGATTGAGATTGCTCGTTTGGAACTTTGATGTGAGAAAAGCGAACCTCAGGAAGCTCGAATGTTTCGACTATGACGAATGGTTGATCCGGATTAGCTTCCTCATCTTCCAAGCGTTCGGGATTTCCGCGAGCCAGTTGATTCTGGCGAATTCGTTTTTTATGTAGCACAACTATCGTCTCACCAGCACTATAATTAACCCAGGAGCCCGCTCCTTCTTTACGAGCCCACGCAGCGACTAAAAGTAGCCATGCCTCGTCGTCAATGGGCTCAACCTGAAAATTTCTTTCATGGACAGTGGGCTCCTTTATTGAAATAATGCCCCAGTGAATAGCATATGGAAGAACAAAATGGCCATTTATTTTTCCAATGATTTGATGTTTGTATCTCATTTCAATTCCGTCAGGAATCTGGATGTCTTCTATAGTCTTAGGGTCAAATTTACGAGCACGAGGTGGAGGAAGTGCATTGTTAGGACTAGAACGTCTTCTGTTGCTACTTGACTCTGTAAAAACACAATAGAGAATGTATAAAGTTCAATGAAACAGCATTTTTTCATATTGTTGGTGTCACATGATAATTTTGTGAACAGATTTGTATAAAATTGTTTGAATTTATCGGAACCAGGCTACTGCTGGTAGAAAAGAATGGAACGAAAAAAAATTCAAAATAGGAATGAATCTCCCTTTCTCCCTCTACTACTCACTCCTTTTGTAATTCAAACAAAAGTTTTGAAAAACATTTTTGCTTTGAGTACAGCCCCTTTTTATTCAAGGTGACAAATTTCTGCAGCATCTTGTATGTTAATTGCATACAACTTTTCTGTAAATTTAAACTTTGAACTAACCATTCGCGACATTCGATCGGTGGGTCGATCGAATAGAATAAACGGATTCGAAAATGAACTTACGTCTACAAAACTTGTATCTGTCGGCAAAGAAATTGAAACCGATTGCTGGAAAGCCTACGAGAATTTTGAAGATTTTAGTTATGTGCATAAAACGGTGAATCATTTTCAAGAATTTGTAAATAATGATAACGGGGCACCACACGCAAAATATTAAGCCCTTCTGGTGTTTCGTGGGAAGCGTCGATTTTTACCACGTGGAGGAGTTCAAAAAAACAATTTAGCTAATCACATTTGTGGATTTCTCTGACCCCCCTAGAGACATTGTAAAGGGATAGTGGTCACAGTAGAGAGTAGAGAGTGGGGAGTAGAGATTGGAGAGTAGAGATTAGAGAGTAGAATATAAGATAATGAAATAAAATGGAATAGCGCAGCACAAAAATAATAATAATGTAGAATAACATGTCTAAACTAATTTCTATAAGTATTATGTTTAATTATAGCATGATAACATATAGAAATATGGTGAAATGTTTTTGTATGAAAGTGACACTTACACGGACAATACAATATTTTAATAATCTAAGAAAATTTGGTTTATCTCAAAAAAATATTTTTTAATCATAAAAATAAAGTTTCTTCAATCTGGTGCATTTGCTTGAGACAAGAACGATTTGCTTAAATCAAACAAATATTGTATCGACCGTATTAGTTACGATATCTTCTTGATTCAATATTAACTCTTTTTCCATGTAGATTAGTCACTTGTTTAAAACCACGTGTAGTAAAAAGCGACATTCCTTTCCAACATATTTGGTAATTATTTAAACAATTTTCATTTGTTTCAAGAATTTTCCGCTGTAAACCTTACAAAGTTATTATTTTCTGGAATAAATGACACAATTATCGAATCTCGAGTGTAATATAATTTTTCACCTATTTTTGGCAATTTTTTAAGCCACACTTATTTAACGTATTCTACTTACCAGTAGTGTGAAAGAAAATTGCCATGTTCAAGAAGAGAATGGCAGTACTAGTCCACATCCTGCCAAAATAGAGAAGCCTGGTTCTTGAAGAATTTCCCGAATAGTCTAACTGATGACGAGCGAAGTCAATGTTACAATTGTTCCTTTATATACGGGCCATTATCTTGATTATTTCGATTCCTCGTCAATATTTGAAAGGTACACTCTATCGTTTGTTTGAAATTTCTTTCATGTACGTGTTTCTGAAGCATGACACAACGAAAAATATCGGTTAATCAGTATTTCGTACAATATTGGAAAATTCTTGAGGTCTGTAGAAGTTTTCTGCGTAATGCTGGTTCAAGATATATTTTTCATGGTTCTCGAATTGATAAAGGACAGAAGATCGAGTACCCCTTCTGCCAGATTTTGTCAAGAGTCGAAAATGAATTATGAAAATTAGCAAACATCAGAAATTAGGCCAGTCCTTCTCTCTCTATCTCAATCTCTAATTATCAGTAATACTTTATATAGGGTTCGTTTGACGCGGAATTTTCAAGGATAATAATTGTATATACATAAAATTTAAGAAAAAATCTCGGTAACGTTTACACTTAGACAAAATTAAAAATCAATTCAGAAATATCTATTATTCTAGAAGTTATTCATAATGGTTCGTGTAACATAGGGGAGACCACCCAACAGTAAATAATTAACCTGCCATAGTCAATCATTGATCAACGATTTTAGCCATAGAAGAATCTACTTTTGAAATAGTAAAGATTAGAGTTATAGAGAATGTTTTCTCTGAAAAATGAGCAACCATTTACTAAAATTTCATATTTTTTCAAAAATTGGTAAGAAGCTATAATGGCATAAAATTAAATTGCAAAAAAAATTGTTAAAACAAACTTTTTTGTGAGTCTCAACATTTTATCATTATAAATAACGTTTTTCCTATTTCAAATTACATCACCAGTAATATTCTTTTGATTATTTGAATCATAGAAAAACTAATTTTTTCAGATATATGGTTTTTGTCATGACTACCTCGACTTTTTCTATATTTATTTATATAGCCAGTAAATGGACAGAATTCCCTACAAATATCTGTGAAACGTTATGAAAAAAATCTTTCCAATGTTTCAATTGTAGTATTTCTTTTTACTTTCTTACATTCCTGTAAAATAATTGATTTAACAATTAAATGTTTTTCTGTGGGACGCATGAACTCGAATACTCCTTACAGTGGGGAATTAAATTTATCTACTTAAGGAGTAGGCGAGGTGGGAGCTGGATGCGGTGGAAAGGCCTAGGAATGCCCACTACCATGTTAAGGGCTGAATGTTATCAGGGTATGGTGTGTAACAAAACCGTTACCATTCATTAAGACTCGGGATGGCCCTGCACGAAACGGTTGCTGGGTCGTGCCTGAGATTAGGCGGAAACCCCTGAGGGGTCCTGAGGCCTCGGACGATCGCAACTTCCGTCCTTAGTTTGAACATGGCTGCGTCCGCTAAAACTAAGGATTATAAACTGTGTGTGAATGGTGCCAGGATCTCGTTCATCCTTACCGTCGTGCTCTCTCGACCTTTCGTTCGTCGCACCGTCTCTCAACTCCAGGCGGAGCTCCGCACGTACACAACCAGAATTCGCTTGAATCATCATCGAACGCGGAATATTCCGTACGCATAGGATGCGCCGACCACGTCACGGGTGTCGGATCACGATCCACTGTAAGAGATGATAAATGTCGCCTTGTTTTTATTACAAACACTTGTTTTAATATGTATACGCCTTATTCTCGATCTTCCACCTGCTATTTTCCCGGAACCTACAGTCATGGAAAGCGATCATGATAACCTAGATTTGAAAGGTGCCGCTGCACTTCCAACCCAAAACATAGATTCAAATAATTTCACAGCAAGACCTACTATTAGAAATAAGATCATCACCACAACCAAAAATACGGGGACCACCCCAAAATTATTAAATAGGTCCATAGGACGCGGTAGGGGTTTCGTGAGAAAAAACATAGAAACCCCAAGAAATAGCAATAGGTCGAACAGAAACAGGCTGACTTGATCAGCAATTACCAGACCAACTGAAATTATAAATGATTAACCCTCACCTCCGGACACTACCCGAATTCCGGATAAAGCTTTCGAACCTATAGATAGCACATTACTTTGCGATCATGAAGATCTACCCATACTAGGCGCGCCTGCCCAGAGTAATAACCTAGGAAAAGGAACAAACGAAATGGTTTATTTAGAAAATAAAAATAGGTCGGAAAGTCGCCCACAAAGCAACAACGAGAATTTCAAATGCGATTTTTTTCTATAGAATAATACACAGTTCGTCTCACAAACTAATGGACTTTTATCAAACGCAGAGTATAATGAATTTATCAACCAACAAAGGGAAAGATTTTTTAGAGAAAGAGAAGAAAAGGCAAACAATTTAAAACTTAGGTTATTATACATTAATAATTCAGACACAGATTACGAAACCGACAATCACTCAAATAATCAAACAATTTCAGCTACTTATTTTCCTCTCTGCCTGATGAAAACGCCTTTTAAAATCATGAGCAATTGACCAATTAAATTTCGAAATAATAAAGAAGACAGTCCTACGCATTTTTTCGAGGAATTAAGTGACTTCAAAGGGGTTAGAAAATAAATGAACGAGACATTTTAGAAAATTTTGACGCATTGTTAATTGATAATGCTAAAGATTAGTGTTTAATAAACACAAATTCTTGGAGAGGAAATCAGACAAAAAATTAAATTCTGTAATCAAAAAAGGACTCAAGACATTCAATTATACCTGACAGATATTAGGAAATTATTTACAAAGTTATATCCAAGAAAAAGTCGCGAATGGGAATCACGTCGAACCTATGAAAATCTTCGCATTGAATACAAATATGTACATCAAATGGAACGATTTTGAAACTTTCGAGCAATTAGAGGACTTAGGTAAAGAATGGGAAACTGAGCTAGCCAAATTAAGAATTCTAAGGCAAGTATTACAAATCAGAGAACCGGAAATTGAGGAAAAAAGCTGTCAAAAACGTCATAACAGTAACGGGGATAAAAATAATTCCGCAAATAATATCCAAAATTCAATGGAAAATAAAAATGGTTAAGAGGATAATCAAAACGAAAAAAAAAGAAAAATAACCAGGGTAAAAAGCAGTACAAAAATCGATTTCCATTTTCACCATTTCGATTTTCATTCCTACCCTTTCCAAATCAATATCAACCAAATTTCAGACCGAACTTCAGACCTAGATTCCCACATGGTTTTTAATCAAATTTTCAACCTAGGTTTCAACCAAATTGTCAACCAATGCTTAATCAAATGACGTTAGGCTTGAATCAAAATCAAAGTAACCGAATGATCGAATTCACTACAAAAAAGAGGAAAACAATTCAGGAAATAATAACAAATAAAATCCCTAAAAATCGAATCACGGAAATAGAAGCAAAAAATCGGGTAACAATACGAACAGGGACTTACAAGACAAAAGAAGTTATAACTCGGACAAAAAACAGGACTCAAATACAAAAACGAATGAGAACACAAA
Source organism: Andricus grossulariae (assembly GCA_011634705.1). Lineage (NCBI taxonomy): Eukaryota > Metazoa > Arthropoda > Insecta > Hymenoptera > Cynipidae > Andricus > Andricus grossulariae. Next base: position 38,008,391 of record JAABKJ010007545.1, on the reverse strand, counting down.
TAGTTTACAATTTTACCATTGTGGTATATGAGGGCCATTTCAAAAATAAATTCTTATATTATCCATATAACCAGAGAAACTGGAGGGGTATCAGGACCAAAAATATTACAACCTAATACCGAAACGACAGAATTTCTTAATTCGGATAAATATGAAATAACGGAGATACGTTTTCATTTGATGACAAAATTCGAAAATAATTTCTTTTGTATTTTGGTAGGTACAGGTGCCACCCACTCGTACCCTGGAATTAAAATCAGGGATAACGCGAAAGACTTAATGTTACGGTTAGTCCCAAAATTAAAATCTGTAGGCATTCTAGGTACAGACATGTTAAGAGTCCTACAAATGACTCTAAGCTGTGACTCAGGAACTTTGTGGTTACCGCGGAGTCCCCGCACTCCCTATCCAATGGAAGCCAACTCACAATCACTATCCCTTTCCATAACTGTAGTTAAAATCGAAAATACACCTGACGTTGCACGGCCCTGCACGAAAGCGTTGCCGGGTCGTGCCCGAAATTAGGCGGAACCCGCCGAGGGCTCCCGAGGTCCCGCACGATCGCATCTTCCGTCGTCAGTCCGGATTTGACTGAGTCCGTTATAACTAGGGATTATAAACTGCGTGTAAATAGTGCCAGGATATTGCTCGTCTTCACCGTCGTACTATCTCGAACTTCCGTTCGTTACGCCGTCTCTCAACTCGAGGGAAGCCCGCCACGTACACAACCAGAGTCCGGTCGGACCATCATTGAACGCAGAATCTTACGTACGCCTACGATCCACGGACCACGTCACGCATATCGAATCACGATCCTCTGTAAAAGATAATAAATGTCGCCTTGTTTCTATTACAAACCCTTGTTTTAATGAGTGTCCGACTCATGCTGGGTTTTGTACCTTCTATTTTCCCTCCCGTTATAGGTGACACATGTATGGCGTCCTGGAATACCTGACGACCTCCAAGTGTAAATTGCCTTATCTCTACAGGCAGGGCTCTGTAAAGATAGAAATTTTAAATTCTAGAGTCTTCCATAACACTCTAAGTGAAGACTTCTTCTTAGCAAAAAATGAAAACAAGTAAAGGGGTTCAATCTCCTTTTAACCAATAATAGGCCTATGCAGTTCCTATCGCTTCGTGTGGTGCGCTTGAGAATAGTACTTTGATTAGTTAGAAATTATAAGGCCAATATAAGGCCAATGCTATCGAGAATACTGGGTCCGAGAAGACCCTGAAGAAAATGAAGTACAGTCGTGCTGCCATACAAAAATTATCAACGCCAGCAACTTTTGTTGCAAGGTGAGGTAAGCTCTCAAGCCGGGACTCCTAAAAGTCCTTGATCTGATAGCAGTATGACTATGTAAGAGAAGGAACTTAAGAGAGGAAAAGGTTGCTGACCCAGGTGACTTTTATAGTGTCGCATTTGAAACCTACCTAAAATTGGCAATTTTATCAGAGGTATTCTCACAAGTGAAACTCAATTCAGAACAAGCAATGGATATTCAGGCAGCCCTCAAGATTAATATCGCCGGGATAAAACCTAGTGATATTATCCTGAGGCTCAAGGACATCCAATAAAAGAACAACTTACTTACCGACGTCTGCTCAGATGAGATGTCTAGAGCATGGCTAGTCGAGGCTGTTGGCGGTTTAAACTATGGGGTGATACAGGAAATAAAGGCTTCGATTCTAAGGACTTTCCCAAGCCTGCCAAGTTTGTGGCGTGAATATTCGATACTTCCGAGACACCATTATCGATCCTAAAATGGTTGGCCTTCCAGAACCCCACATCAATAAGAGGGGAGTTGTTTATCATTGAATCGAAGAAAGACATTAAGATGACCTACTTAGTCCTAAGCACAGACTCTTGAGTATTCAAAATCATCGACAATATCGATAACTGATTCTTAAATAAACTTCGTGAGCTCCTCGAATTTGGATTTCATACAAATTATTCTTCACCGTCGTAAATCTTCATCAGCCATCTCCAGCAGACGTGTTATAATGGAACATACGGCTTTTGCTTTGATATGAGCACTTTGATGCTACAAGGTAGAAGTGAAGGCGATAAGTCACAAATACGGCTCCATAATATACAATAGAACTGATGTAAAGCCTTGGACATCGATTTGTGTCAGAAATGATATTTATTATATTTACTCATCTAGGTTTTGTACGAAAGCCCTAGTAGTGATTAAAACCGAACACCAAAGAGAAGGAAGACGTCAACCCCTATTGATTTGCTCAGCATGCCTGCTATTTGATTCACGTGACCAATTATTATAGTTCGAAAAGATGGTCATTGATTATTGAATGTGCTGCGAACACGCATCGTACAATATGAAACAGTACGGACATCAACAGCTTGTAGATTAGTTTTTTAAAAATCTTTTAGCCACCGATTTAACCATATTGAATCGCGGAAATACATCTACCTTCATCATAACAACATGTCAATAGGTAATTGGTTTTACTATATGCTCTAAATTCCTTAGCGAAACATTCAGGGACTGGCCTCGTATGCTTCGGCCAATCATGCCATTGAAATGTGGCTGTTGAAGAAACGTACGAGGTATTGAAAGATGAATGAAGGAATCATACACCCTAAAAACTTTTTCAAAGAACCATGGTTAAGAAAGTCTATTAGAACTGGAAATAAGGAAGATGAAAATACTAACAGAAATGATCATAGGCCTGTGCCGCTTAAAAGAGCACCTGAGCAATATGAAAATGCGGCTTTCGTGAGAAAACAGCAGATTCCATCCTCTGTGACTGTGATGTGTTTGTGAGCTTAAGAGTAAAGCATTTAGAAAATCGTTTATCTGAACCAGATGACTTCATATATATTTCCTTCGCGGCAATAAACGCTCCTTTCGCAGAAACCGGCCGCATAAAGGAGGATTAGATCCAAGGATACTCTACAATGAGTTACATTTCGATAACCTCAGTGATATAGAACATAAATGCCACTGCCCATTTTGGATTCTATGTACTAAAAAAATGTTGTCTACTTCTTTGGAAGATTGAGTTTAAGGATGTAATAAATAAAATTAGATCAAAATCGTATTTGCAACGATTTATATTCAATAAATATAAGACGTAATAAAGATCAATATAATGTAGATCAAGGCCAGAAAGTGATTTTTAAATTAGGATCCGCGTTGACGAATCACTATCTGGAGACTTTCCTTTAATAAATACAAATACAAACATAAGTACAAATAATTGTTCCAAGAATCCTTATCTGGAATAATGATGTATTTTTGATATGTGCTCACCTCTACTTCCTAATATGTCAAACCAATTGACATCTAATTTTATTGCAAAATCTGTAGCAATATATTCTCGATATGTATTGCCAGAATTTTTTAAATTTCGAATATTGTCTCACATTAAAAATACACGACCTTAAAGAATTGCCTTAAGCGACTGAAACTCGACGCAGACACGCTTGGACATTTCTAGTCATACCTCAGGAAATCTTAAATATTATTTTAAGATTGAATCGCTTAAAATAGAGATATGACTTTAAATATTGTGTGTTATAAATTTCAGAATTTTATTACAGCTTTTCTACTGCATGTCACAAATTGAAGTCGAGGTACGAAATTCGAGAAATTTTTGTATTTAAAAAAAATTCTTACTACTTGCCTTAGACGTATTATTCAAAAATAGTGAATTTTTTAGGGAGAGTATATAAATGACGTAGACTTTTGCATGAGGAGTACGCAGTAAAAACCATTTTTCACGTAAAATATTTTGAAGTTTGCGAATCACGAAATAATAATAAGTTCATGAACAAGTAAGGTGTTATCCATAAATTGCGAAAAGTGTTTTTTGTGAAATTTTCAACCCACCCTTGCCTAAAAGTGTGTAATTTGGTTCAAAACTCAACCGTCTTTGGTTGAAGTTCAATCAACTTTTTTAAAAATATCAACCATTTAATGGAAAATTCATCTTTGCAGGTTGAACACTCAACGGCCTGGTGAAAAAATTAATTATTTTGTTGAAAATTCTTTATTTTTGTTTGAAGGTTTAAAAATTCGTCGCTTCTAACAAAATTGTTATCCTTTTCCCAAAAATTTGACTATTTTGTTGAAAATTAAATATATTTCGACTTGAAATTTGAAGCATTTTGAATTTAATTGAATACGTTAGAAAAGTTTCTTATCACAATTTTTTTTATCTAGAGATTGATAGTTTCTGCAAATCGTGGCTCTTGATATTTAGCACGAGGCTGGTTGATTATAAAATCTTGGCCTCCGGTTTTCAGTCCTAAAATAACTGGCTCATTATGTCACACAAATTGAAGATAAAGATTAAATAAGACTGAGCAAGCAGGTTTCTGATGAGGGGAGAATATTGCCCCTTTTTTAAAGAATTCCTCTTTTTCCGCTATTCTCAAAAAAACTCCCCCTTTTCATCTTTTTTCGCTAAAATGCAAACTGCAGTAATAGGTCACAATAAAAAAATTGAACTGATCCTAGTTAAAATTTCATTCTTTTCGGTTGAACTTATGGTCAACAATTCATCTTTTCTTGTAAGAAAATCTATTATTTGTTTTTTTCTTCTTTAAAAGTGCATTTTTTGGGTTGGTAATTCATAATTTCAGTTAAAAATGCATCGCTTTGGCTAGACTTCAATTGTTTGTTTGAAAATTAACTTTTTGGTTGAAAATTCATATCCTTGGTTAAAAATTTGAATCTGTAAGAAATGGGTCATTAAGTGAAATAAGTAAGAATTTTTACTTATTGAAATCAGCATGATTTTCACTGAAAATCAGTGAAGTTTGACTGATTCAATTTTTTAGAGTATTATTACAAGCAATAAATAATTATCGATATAGTCAAAGTTGAACTCGAGATTAAAGTTTTTGCAAATAATTAAATGAAAACAACATATCTTTGTAAAAAATAAATCAGTTTTCCCATAAAATCTACGTGAAAAATTTCTTGAAAGCTAGTTAATATTAATTTATATATTATGATACTTTTCTGGCTACAGTTAAATGCACACTTCTTTTGGAAAAAGTTAAACATGTCGAACTTGAAATTTCCTAAGCTGAAACCAAACAAACAAGTTCTAATTTTTTCACTTAAAAAAATTGTTCACTGTTTAAAACTTTTCAAAATCGGAAAAAAAGTAATTAACAAACACAAAAATCCCAAAATTTACATTTTCAAGAAATTCCTTATTAGGCAAAAATTTTGTTGTTGTATTTCTTATTTTTTATCCTGGTTCACTAGAAAAATCTGTAGATGCAAAAAATTAGTCATGATTTTTGAACAAATAGAAAATTTGTTGGAATGTTCAAAAATTTGACCGCAAGTCTCTATGATTTCATGATCTCTAGAAATAATTAAGGAATCAAAAATTTCTGAACATTTCCTCTGCAGCTTCATCTGTTCTATTTCAATTCTAATAGTTGTTATGAACATTATAACAGTCTTAGCAACCATATTCTTGGAGTTCTTTCATTTTTTTCAAAGATTATTTCGAATTTTCTATATTCAAAAATTTTAAATTAGTGAATTTGTTTATTAAAGTTTTAATATTTATAATATGATAAACGCTAACACATACGGTGATAACAGTTTGAAAGTTTTAGTCAATTTTAAATTAAATTCTTCAAACTAGAAGCAGGGCGACTCGAGATATGGTGATGGCCTTGTGTGCAGATGGGGGGGGGGGGAGATTCTAACAGTTATACTTTTCCTCCAGTGATTAAATGTACTAGTTTAAAATTTGCTTAACGCTTATGTCAACTAAAGAGAATTATACATACCAGCTGACGTAAATCGACATACATAAATGAGCCTTGGAATACCTAAGGTTCAGACAAATATGAGTCTTACTTGTTTCAAAGAAATAAATATTGAACGAACTATATGTGGTTGAAGTTTCGTTGGAATAATGAACGATAAAAATTTTTTATTACAATTCTTTGTTTTTATCTGATAATTTTATCATACGATAAAACTTTAGTGTATAAAATAAAAGTTAGATTTACAAAGTAAAAAACGCAGCAAAAATACATTTTCAAATGCTTAAAGCAATCACGTTTCCACATTTTTCTTAGCCGAGGATAACCAGAGAAACCCTAATTAAAAGCTCTTTCTTAAAATTTGAGCGGCAGCACCTAAAAAGAATCAATTACTCTGAAGAAGTTATGAAGCACCATAGAAAAACTCTTTTCATTCCCATTTGAGAACATAAACTATATTCCCACATGAATATTCTTAGCTCTGGGTGAACAAAACAGCTCTAATAAAAAGATTATTCTAAAATTGTGAGTTGAAGGACCTGAAAACAATTAAATACTGCGAGAAAGTTATGAAGCAGCGCAGAAAAACTCTTGGAGTTCCCATCTAAACATACAGACGACATTTCAAGATAAATTTTCTTAGCCTATAATAGGCAGGGAAGCTCTAATAAAAAGCTTCTTAAATGAAGAATAAAAGGGTCATTCTAAAATTTAAAGTAGAAGGACCTAAAAGCAAAATAAATACTGAAGAGCATATTCGAAGCAGCATACAGAAATTCAAAATTGTAGACGACATTCCCACATAAATATTTTTACCCCGGGATAACCAGAAAAGCTTTAACAGCAAGCTAAGAATATTCATATAAAATACATGAGTGACCTTATGCTCGCGCTGGTTAGTGTCGCCACAGAGGTATCCAGAGGAATTTCTTAGTGTCAGAGATAGAGGCAGAAGTGTGATGCAAAAAAGCAAAGGGCTCATGTACGAAATATATTATTATATATATTATCATTATATATATTGTTGATAAAGATTATTCAGTTTATGGTATTGCGAGAGCTCTGTCTGATTCAAATCAAACGCTAAAACCCACGATGGATCAAAAGACCAACAGGCACTTGAATCAATTGAACAAGAAGATTGGCTGGGCAAGACTGGAGAATCCAGAAGAGGGAGTGATGGGTCAGGGAGAATCAACAGTTACTCGCTGATCCATCGCCCCTCTTCAGTAATCTCTCTGTTCCCGTCAAAAATCCACCCAAGTCGAACGAAGTACAGACTTTTTGGAGAGAGGTGTAAAAGATCCCGAAAACACAGGAGTTGAAAGAAGATACTAATAATATAATCCGTCAATCGTCCATCAATCACTGTCGAAGATGTGAAAAAAGCACTGAGGGGTACGAAGAACTTTTCCGCTGCAGGACCAGGCGATATCAAGAACTTCTGGTGAAAGAAGTATAATTCTACACACCAACATCTGTCCCGTATATTTACCTCATATTTGAAGTGTGAAACGCCCATTCCGCAGTGGCTGGTGTTAGGACGCACTATACTCGTATCGAAAAAAGGCAACTTGTCCAACCCAGAGAATTAGAGGCCAATAACTTGTTTGAACACGCTGTATAAGATCTTTACAGCTGCCCTAAACAACAGGATTGTTCGAAGAAATGAGCCTGTGTGTAGAGAGATGTACGAACAACGTGGCTCGAAAAAAGGTGTAGCAGGCTGCCGAGAGAACCTGATAATTGACAGGTGCGTCTTCAAAGATGCAGCAGCCCACCAGCGCGTCCTGCCAATGACCTGGATTGACTAACCGAAAGCTTTCGATTCAACCTCTCATAGACTTATCATATGTCTGTTGGAAAGCTAAAGGGTCCATTCATACATCTGACCTGCTGTATACACCCCTTTACCTAATGAAGAGCGGAGTAGCGAGCAGGAGTTCCATCCTAATCCCCGGCCCACATGAAATGAGATCTCGAGTTGAAAATTTTGGACATGCAAAGAAGAGGCACTAAGGAATGTTTATCTACTCCTAAACTATTATAATTTTTAAGTATTTTCCCGTAAAAACAACAGGCCTGCAAGCAGCCAGAAGATATAAAATCATGCAAAAGTCATCTATTTTTTTACCAATTTAAATTGCCGAAGTAAATATGCTACAAGGGGGGCGGGGGGTTCCAGACTGGCATTTTATGAAGTTTTACTGAACAATGGACGATATAAAATGTTTCAACTGGTATATATCGTTAGAAGTCCATTTTTTTCTGATCAAAAAGTCTTGCTAGTCGTTGCTTCACAAAAGGAATCAATCAACTCCTTCTGCTTCCTTTATACGAAGTTGTGTCGATATATCTCTTTTACTTTCGACGTTGCACGCAATGGAGAGATATGGAGGTGCATTTAAGAAGTTACTTCATTCATTTTATAATATAACATGAACGATGAAAGCAGCAATAACATAACATTCCAAAAATTCGATGTGCTAAATTTGAATATACTTTTTCATTTTTTATTGCTACATCTTCAGTGAATTCAATTTCCACGGATTCATCTTAAAAGAATTAAATTTCTACCGCTTTATCTCAAATCATTTCAATTTCTGTTGCTTCATCCGATTGCCCAAATCATTTAACGAGGCACAATTTTCTTAAATGTTCTATAGACTTCTTGTGAAACTTCAAAATCAGGCATTTTTTCGATTTCCAGAGTATATCTGATTTTTTTTGGAGGGGCCATATCTATTGAAGTTTACTTGATCACACAAGTTGTGCAACAAAATTTCTTTCAACCCGATTTGCGGCTACAATTATTAAAATTTTCACATCTTTTCTTATTTAGCTAATTTAGATTCGATGCAATAATATTTTACAATATTTTAAGTTTCCTCAATCAGCGGCAATATTTTAAGAATGAGAATGTCGCTTGATGCGAGGCAAGTGGAAGTGACCGCCCGCATGACTGCTCTATTTTTCCAACAGGAAGGTCCGTTTTTGCAAACAACCACCGCGTGACCCATTATCAAAAGATTGGAGCCGGTCGAGGAAAATTAAAATTGGTTATAATATTAATAGATTTAATTTTAATAAATTACATTTGCTTAGTTATATTAGTGCGCGAAAGTCAAGAGAAGATAGTAAAAAATTGGTTAATATCTTCAATCCCAGTTCATATTTGAAGATTTACTTTCTTTTATTTAAATTTTTAATTGCTTGCATATATTATTCAGAATACGAAAAAAAGTCTCAGACAAATTTTTTCCCTTTATAGTTCTTTAGCTGATTAAGATAAGAAGATGTGAAAATTTTAATACTTGTAGGCCGACATCGGGTTCAAAGAAATTTCGCTGCAAAACTTGTTCGTGCTTTTTTTTACATGAACTATGGGTCAGATGCAAAACTGTGCAAAAGAAGTTTTATGCGTGTTATCATAGCCTAATTAATTCTGAAAACGAACCTGAAAACTGTCCATAAACAATGCATAAGAGTTAAGTTTTCGTCGATTACGCGAAGCAAAAAGAAGACTTAAGTATTTGTACATTTTGTTGTTCTGGTTCTCCATGTTCCATTGTATGTTTTGATAGAATTGACATATCAGTATTCAGGTAATTATAGCCAGAGTGACATAAGCGCATTAAGATTCGCACGTGTCAATCACAAACGCCTACAACCATGATAATGTTATACTGAAAGTCGATTTTTATGACACATGCACAAAAAGTCCCTCTTTTCGTACTGAAAAATATGCCAAAAGTCACACTTTTTGGTAAGGTATGAAAAAAGTACTGCGCGTGCGTAAATCAACCATAGTTTCCTTTCAAAACACTAGTTAAATTTTTCGCATACTTTTTTAACACGATAGTCACTTTTTGTATACTTCGGTTACCTATGACAACGAGTGAGAATTACGGTCAGCCATTTTCTAGTAGAACACAGTTATTTGTGCTGATACAAAAATATATAAATGAGTTCGAGTCGTAACAATTTGAGCAAATAACTCTTTGTGATTAAAAAAAAGCTTGTTCTCTTCATAAATAAATATTTTCAATTATTATGTTTACCATTACTATTCTTCAATTTATTTGTAATACATTTCGGAAATATTTTTTGGGACAGAAACAGGTTAAAATTTTTTTTTCTTTGCACATATGTATATCAGATCTCAAGAGAGATTTAAAATTATTTCTTTTTTTGATTATAGATATGAGAAACATCGAAAGTATTTTTATTTTGTTAAAGAGGGGCTTCGTCCCCCGAACCCCCCGCCGGGGCTTCGCCCTTGGACCCAACCGGGGCTTCGCCCCGGACCCCTGCCCCCCTCCCTCGCGTTGCGTACTTGACTCCAATAGGACTTTTTCTGCATTTCTTATAAAAAGCGGCTCGTGCACCACCTGGTACTGGCTTCCGTCTTGTGCTGCCAACTTCACAACCTTTAGGGCTCGGAACGGGTTACTTTTTAGTAGCTTATTTACTTTTTTGATCCGCGGTTACTAAAAAGTTACTTATTTTATGAAAAGGTTACTTTTGGTTACATTTTTTCCCCTAAATAACGAAATGAATTAATGTTAAATGTGTAAAAAGGGCTATCAATTGAATTATTATGAATCCTGATAAAAATTGCAATCTAGCTAAAATTGCTAGTTTTTAATTTAAATTTTTAATCTCATTTGTTGAAATATCGGAGATGAATTATATCGTTCGATGAGAATTTATCTCCTTTAGTTTAAATTCGGTTAAAAGTTAAACAATTTTTGTTAAAACTTTATTTTTTTGTTGAAGATTTACCATTTTAGTTGGTTCTACTGTTTTTTATATCGAATTAAATTAACATATTTTTTGTTTATTATATCAACTATTACAATTTTTGTTCAAAATTCATCTTTTTTAGTCAGAAAAATTCAACTATTTTGTTAAAATGTGAGCTACTGTGTCAAACATACATTTTTTTGTTGAAGATTCATAATTTTAGTGGAAACTTGGTCTTTTTTGGTAACTAATCTTCCTTTTTGGTTAATTTTTCCACATTATTGTTACTTTTCGGTTACTTTTTTGAGAGAAGTATGCTTACTATTTTATTATTTTTTTAAGCTTGAGCAGTTCCGAGCCCTGATCTTAACAACGTCTACAAAAAATAGGACAGATCATGTTATACTTGAATAAAGACTAAATTTTGTTATAAAAAAGAAAACCGCAATGTAGATAAACTAAATTTTACTCGAAAATTATTATAGTATAAACAATAGAATTGAAATGTTTTATGGATTCATCAACATCACTAGAGGTAAAAAACGAAAAATGTGTTTGAAAAACTTTTTAACAATCAATCAAAACAATGTATATCAAATTAAAATTTGTAATTATATTAATTTTTGACTTGGGTAATAATTACCTTTGACGAAGTCCTGCAATAAGGTCGAAACGTACGTTGGTTCAATATGACAAATAAATTATGATTCTTTAACATCCGAATCCATTGGATTTTTATGTGACCGTATGACCAAATTAATTTATTCATGAAGAATAACTACGTTATTCACAACCTTCATCAAAAGTCCGCTTTTCTGCACTTGTATCACAATGTACTATTTTCTACCTGTACTGAATACATCGATCAGTTATTGACTAATTTGCTCGAAACATTTTAAGATCAATAAAAAATGAGTGTAAAATAACTTTTATGGTAAAACATAGGCATAAGTTGTACATTTTTTTAAAAAGTGCCGTAGTGAGGTTACGAAAAGTGATATTTTGAAACCTCGTATATCGATTTAATTTAATGCTCTGACTACGAAAGTGGCTGTAAAAATAGAGAAAAAAGTAATTTTCAAGGTTAAAACTAAGAACAATACTTGCTCATTTTAAAAATGCAGGAAGAAGTATTCTAGAGGTCAAGGGGTAGCGTGTTTGTAAAAGAGGCTGTACTCTGAAAAAAGGATAAGATTGAGTATAAGATCACATCCTTGCCCCTTTTCCAGTAACCTAACACACCTTTATCCCTTTTCCAGTATCCTATCTTTTTATTATGTGAAAAGTGAAAATACAACTATATCCAATTTTCAGTAACCTTTATTTTCATTACGTTAAAAGTGAAAATACCACTATGTCATATTTTTCTTAATGGAAAAAAGTAATAAATTAAAAAAAGGTTTTTCGGGTTTCAATCGTGTGCAAAACTACGAATCTTGCCGACGTTTCGTGAACATTGCATATATACTCTCTACGATGACCGTGATTGTCCAGAGCGCCCCATCGTAGACTGGTCGAACTTGATTGGCCAATCACAGGCATCGTAGAGAAAACCCCGAAAAACCTCCTTTCAATTTATTCTAATGAATCATCGTGAAACCATTAAATCTATTAATAATGGAAAAAAGTGTAGGCGTGAGTGGAAATACAGCCCTACCCCTTTTCCAGTAGCCTAACACACCCATACCCCTTTTCCAGTATCTCTTCCGTTAATTATGCGAAAAGTGAAAATACAAACATATTCCATTTTCAGCAACCTTTCTTTTCATTTTGTGAAAAAATAAAATACAACCAAATCCCATTGTCAGTAGTCCCCTTTTATCCCGAAGGGTAAAAAAAATTGAAAAGGGTAGGCGTAAGTGGAAACATGATTCTACCATTTTTCAGAAGTTCAGTTCAGAGTTGTTAGTTTTTGTAAATATTGTAAATATTCAATAAACTTTCAAAAATTTTCTCTTCATAAAAATATATTTATATTGAATTAAATATTTTTTAGCATCATCAGAAAAGTATTTAGAATGATAAAAAAAATAAACAAAATATAATAATGTGAATTTTGTGGCTGCATTTTGTGATGATGGAAGTTTTGACAAATAATGAATCAAAATTACCGCAGAGGTAGAGCACCAGGATAAAAATAAAAAGTATTACAAAAGTAAAGTACAAGAGAGCCTTGTAGGTGATGCACTGTGACAAAAGAACTTGAGGAAGAAATTTAAAAAAGAATAAAAGAAAATTAGTGAAATCTCGAAATTTATTATGGAGTTTTTAAATTCTTATACATAATAGTAAATTATAATGGTAATAGTAAAATACATACAAATGATTATAAAGCGAATGGGCTGATATTTATTCTGCACTTAGATATGTATATTATGTACTGATAGGTATGAAGTAAAAAAGTTATTTAAAAAAAGACCAACTATGCCAGGCACCAAAAAGTCACTGTAATGTAAAAAATCGCATCTGTTTACATTATTAGTATAGTAGTAAAATTTAATAATAAAATTGATGATCCTTTAAACTTTAGAATAAAATGTTGTAATTGAAAATATTTAATAAAAATAAAATAAAACCAATCAGCGTATTCGGCAGTGTTGCCTCTCTAAAAATCATATATACAAATGGAAGGCGGCGGGAGGACATTCACAATATCATATATAAGAAAGAATAATTTTATATTTTAATGTAATATATAAATAATGCTGTCGAATGCGATCAATGATTTTATTTTAATTAAATATTTTCAAGTGCCAAACTTTATTCAGAAACTTGAAGAATCATGAATTTTATTATTAAATTTCACTACTATACTTATAATGTAAAAAATTTTGTTTTCTATATCAGAGTGAATTGTTTATTCCTCCCGTAATCCATATTTTTTAAAATTAGTTTTTACATGTTTTTTTGGCGTTTCTTGCAAAAAATATTAGGCAGACAAAAAATTGCATAGGACGACAATTCTTGATTTCAATAACACCTAACAATTTCAGACACAGTTTTGTTAAAATTTTGATAATTTTAGGAGTTACAGCATGATTTAAAAAAAATTTGATTGTCCATATCTAGAGAATGACCATGAATTCGCGAAAACACCTCATACGGTCGGATTCAGGAGATCATTCTGTATAATATCCATTAAACAAATTTCGGGGACTATTGTCATTGACCAAAAGATTTTTAGCTCCCGGACTTTTGATACCGAGGATACGCTTCTGATAGTTCCTCCTCGTGATGATTACCCCATCCTGTGTGGCAATAACCCTTTTGTTTCCGGAAAGAGTTCTGTCCTGAGAGTGATTTCAATATAGCTGTTTGATCCGCACAATTAGGTGAACGATATTTCAGTAATCATCTCCAGTGGGTTATACAGATCTACTTTACAGATGTAATCGTAAAGTTGGATATTTGTCCTGTTTTATAAGTATTCGCTCAGCTGTGTAATCTGGGAGTCACACAGCCGGTGAACATCCAGAACCCCTCTGCTCCCAAGCTTACGTGGCAAAACAGTTCTCTCTACAGACGTCCTCTCGTGATGCATTCGTGTTCGGACATTTTCACGTGTATGGTTCTGTTGAGTGCCTCGAGCTCTGTTCTCTACCATGAGACAAACTCAAAGGTGCATGTTAGTTGATGATGTTTCTAGCACTGAGTCCGGTTTTCAGGTTTAAACCCAGACCCTCCAGAAGGGAAGTGCCTTAAATGCCTCTTTTATTGCAGACTGGAGTCGTTCCCTTGCCTGCTGCATACAGAGGTCACACCTAAACAACTCCCTATCAATCGTCGACTGAGTCAGATCCCGTTTTCCGCTTCCAGTGGAGTGATCACATCTCCACGGGATAGATGCAGTTTCTTACATTTCTCCAAGCTCTGAATTACCCTGATGTCAATGAAAAACTGCAGTAAGTTGTTGAGTAAGCTCTGTAGTTTCGACCCCGAGCAAGCATAAACCTTTAGGTTGTCCATGAAGAGGAGCTAAGTGAGCTGGGATTCCGCTACGCTCACCTCTGTGTTAAATTCGTAGAACGTGATGTTGAGTGTCCTACTTAATAATTTCAGGGCCAGAAATAATCACATTTTACTGAAACAGACGCTTTGGAAGATGCCTAGTTTAATTTTCAAGGGCTCAGTATCCCTCATGACCCCCCGACTAAAACACCTGATCCTGCGCCATGTTGGCAGAAGGGCCCCAAGCTGCAGTGTATTTATCCTTGACAAAGCTGAAAGTGATATATTAAATTGATTTTTGGAGTTGTGTATTCGAAATATTACTGATAATGTTGGTCTCTTTCATTAAAAACGCATGAAAAGCAGTCGTTGAACTGATTTTAACATTTTAATAGAGGATTGTGCTCACAGACTTTTGACCGACGGCGATTTGAGTAGTTACGTGCGGCGGCGTGTCGCCGTCTTCGCTTCTCGCCGGCGTGACGTTAGCGTTTAGTATTTTTTTTAAATACAGATAGGAAAATATGAAAATAATAAGTAGGAACACAAGATCAATTTTCGACATTTTTATTGATTTTTTAAAATAAAAAGACGCTATATTTTTCTTCATAAATACCCTACATTAAAGGACCATTTGATCAATTTGGACATCATTCAACCGTAATCTATTCGGATTTCCGAGTTCATTTTGAATTGATCTCAGTTCGGATTTCGAAGCTGAACTTTTCAAATCCTGAACTAAGTTCCTACGTCAATCCGGTCCATTTGGATATTATGAACTGTCATATATTCGGATTACCGAGTTCATTTTGAACTAGTTTTAGTTCGGATGTCTAAGTAAAGCTTTTCAGAACGTGCACTATGTCGAATCGGTTCAATTCTGACATTATGTAAGTGTAATATATTTGGATTTCTGAGTTTATTTGGAACTATCTTCAGTTCGGATTTCCAAAATGATCTTTTCATGTATGCATACTAGGTTCGTACGTCCATTCGGTTTAATTTGGACATTATAAACCAATCGATTCGGATTTCCGAGTTCATATTGAATTGATCCCAGTTCTGATTTCTAAATTGAACTCTTTAAGTCTTGAACTATGTTCCTACGGCAATTCGATCCAATTTGGACATTATCAACTTAGTGCCGTTAATGCTGTCGGTGCGCCGATACGCCGACGCACCGAATTCGAACCAGCGGCGGCGCGGCGTTAAGGCATGGTGGTCGGCGGCGGTGGCGCACCCGTCTACACTTTACTGTTATATAATTATTCCCTAGATACTAACAATGGCATCAGTGAATCATATTTAAGCTCCTATTAAGTTTGATATGCATTGTCGTGTAGTCTTGAATCAAATTATAAAAAAGAGAATCGATTCAACGCTAAACATACCCATAATGCACTGAAAAAGTCTCCTTAATAGATACCCGTCGTAATGCGTATTAATCTAGCTATCCTCAGGTGCTCAAGATAAAAATACTTGATTTTCGATCCTCAAAACATCGTACTGCTAATAAAGTTAATGATAAGTTGACATATCTTGTAAATTTTTTAGATTTCATCAAGTAGTTATGTGTTACTGAAGGAAACGCTTGCTCATAGTCAATGTATGCTATGTCCATGTTTTTAAAATGTTTTTTTGTTTGTGCCATGACCACAGCTTCAGTGGTGACTAGGTGTTTACTGCCTCGCATAGGCAAAAGCTTATTTAGATGACCTATTAGTGGATGCAGAGCTTGTTTGATGTACGTCCTTGGTAGAGAATTCCTATTTGTTAGTTCTAAATCTCTGAACTCTAGTAAAGCACGACCAAAATTCCATGTAAAGATCTGCAGTTTTTCATGGATTACGCTATTTACTTTAACGGGAACGTTAATGCCCGGATGTCTTTCTAGTCTATGCGGTACTTGAACTTTCTTATCTCTAGCACCTATACCTTCAGCTTCAATCATCCCTTTACCACGTCCACCTTCCAGATGGATTTTGTCATTCGGAGGCTGTTGCTCTATTTCCATTTCGATATTTGCGTTTTTGTGAACGATGAGAAAATTTTGACATTTCGATGGGTAATCATACTTCAATCTATGTTATATCTGGTGACATCCGTCTGTCCCGGAAATGACCAGAAGCGGGAATATTTTATGTTTCAAGAAACAATAAAGCATGTACGCCTGTGGCACTCGCCAGCTATGAATGCTTCTTTCTCGATAAGTAGTTTTTCGAAGTTTCAGCTTCAAAAATGTTCCGGTAACGCGTGTTACAACCTAGCAAGTTCGTTCCGGGCTTAAAATGTCGCGAATTTATTCGTTTATAAGCCCCTATACGTAACACCATGCCAACAAACTGGAACCAATTCTTGCGGAACATCGCATATACTCTATTCATTAAAAAAATGTTTACAATTTATATCCTCAAGTAGACCCTTGATTTCATTTTTTTCGACCCTCTCTATTCTTTAGTTAACTTCAAATTACTTTATTCCGTTCTCTGCTTTCCAGAGTTCATAATTTGCCATCATAAAGCGTTTGTCAACGATGAAAACATTATCCTCTCCATAATTTGCTGATATCACGAAATAATAAAAAGGCCCATAACATTATGGACGAGAGAAGAGTGGCTGACTACTTTGTAGTTGCTGGTCTACCGGGTCATGATGATGATATTCAAGAAGAGAATGAGTCGGAAAATATATTAGAAGATTGGTGCCAAGAAGGAACGCATCTGAAGGATATGCAAATGCCAGCACCGATAACAGACTTAGCTGTGATATTTCCAGCACAGGGTGAAACTTGTCCTGAGGGATACATTATATTGGATACCACAGTTAGTGGATTTCCTGCGGACTTGAATCACGGAAGTTTAAGAACAAACGAATGTTATTTATGCTACATGAGAAGCTGGGATAAACCGCCTTTAGTGGATATAGGTGATGCATTTTACTAATATATTTTTATTTCACATTATCTAATTGAGTTAGCCATAAAACTTTTCATTTATGATTTGTTTATCAATTCCTTCAGGTGTGATATATGATGGGAAAGAGCGAATAATGAAAGATGCAGAGATCGTTCAAGAAACGCCATTCGGACACGTAGCAAATGTGAATAATTCAACATCGAGAATTTTTGTAACCTACAGGCGGGCAAGCCGCAAAATGCCTTGTAATTCGCTTGTCGTTACAGACATATGTGTGATTTTGGCAAACAAAGGAGAAACTCCACCGCATGCCTTTTGTGTAATAAATAAAAATTTAAATAAAGGCATGTTGGGTAGTGATGTTTTCCTGTGTTATAAAAAGTCAATGAATCGGGCAAATTTAATATCATTAAAGCCAGCAATACTCTATAAGTATCCAGTGACGGACTATAACAGTTTTGTATTTCCAAATTCAGTCGCTATGTTTTGTCTCCCAATGGGTGCCACAATAGAGTGTTGGCCAAAAGTGGCCTGCAAACCAAAGCCTGTTTTTTCAACATTCGTATTAACTGTTGCGGATGCTGCCCAAAAAATTTATGGTTCTGCAATCACATTTTATGAAGAAGTTGTGCCTGATTTGTACATTCCACACTGCAAAGTTGATCCCGAAGTTTCGGAAATTCCGGAACCCAACCCAAACAGTGGTAACGTAGCGTTACTTTTTTGCATTACATAGATGAAATTGTTGAAGGTTTAATACATTGACTTCCATTTAAAGGGAGCTGCGACCATATTTTTCAAATGTCCGATATCTCAGTATAATGAATGATGTTCTAATCAGAGTTGATTTAGCACGTTAATTATATTAAAAGGTATTTGGGAGGATCTAAATTTTGGAAACAGAGATAGTGAGATCTTTTTACAATATAGACTGATTAAATCAATCGTACAAGAGAAAATTATCCGCAATTTTCTATTTCCATTTTCCACACTGCTGGGAATTTCTTGCAAGTTCAACCACTTTTCAGCTGCAAAAGTGTCTAAAATCTCACTCATCAACAGAAATGAAATAAAATTGATTTACGTAGATTGACAATTCAGGAATTTAATAGCGCGCATAACTTTGACTAGTGATATGATTGCCAGTTTTTCTAAAAGTAGGGTTTTTTTCAATTAGCCTATTGTGGCGAAGTGGTAAAGGGGCTTGATTTATGAGTGTTTTATTGCTGGGCATTTAAAAAATACTAATTATCATTCAATAAAATATATGCATGAATACTCAGCTATAGAAGTTGTATAAAACTACACGAACTTGAAGTAACACATGCAGGCAGATATTTCTAACAGTGCAATCATTTTCCATGTATTTAATTACACAGAACCACAAAAAAACTGTTATGCGCGAGAGATCAGACTATGGTATCTATACGTATTTTGAGGAGCTGAATACGAATCTCACCTTCGTTTTTCCCCAGGATGTCAGGGTTTTTCTATAGACGTGGAAAATTCACTAGAGAATCAGCTTTTCTGGGTAAAAATTACGCTTGGTAAAAGATCAATTGGAAACTGGTCAGAGTATAATATCTTCATGTATTTTGGTGCGCTAAATACGAATCTGACGTTATTTTTCCCTCAGTACGTCAGGGTTTCCACCGTAAAGGTGGAAAATTTCCTAGAAAAACAGTTTTTGTGGGTATTAAATTACCCTTGGTATTGAAGTCGTCTGGAAACAAGTCAGGTATGATATATTTTTGTAGTTTGGTGTGCTGAATATGAATTTCACATTAGTCTTCTCCCAGCACCTCAGGATTTCTCGGTAGACACGGAAAATTCCATAGAAAATCAGATTTGTCGGGTAATCGGCTGGAAACAGGTCAGAGCATAATATATTTATGTCTTGTGGTGCGCTGACTACGAATCTGCAATTAGTTTGCCCCCATCCGGTCAGGGGTTTTCCCTAGACGTGGATATTTCCTTAGAAAATCAGCTTTTTCAGATGTGAAATTACACATGGTATTGAAGTCGTCTGGAAACAGTTCAGAGATGATATCCTTATTTATTTTGTTCTGCTGAATACTAATCTGACACTAGTTTTTTCCAGCACGTCAGGGCTTGTCCCTCGAGGCGGAAAATTTCCTAGAAAAGCCGGTTGTCCGTATATAGAATCACTCTGTGTATTTCATTCATCTTTTGGGATGAATTCAACACCAAGGTTGATATCATACCCGAAAAAGCTACTTTTCTGAGAAATTTTCTGCTTCTAGGGGGAAACCCTGACATGCGAGGGAGAAACCAATGTCAGATTTGTATTCAGCGTACCAAAATACATAAAGATATCATGTCTGACCTGTTTCCACACGATTCCAATACCAAGGGCATTTCATACCCGAAAAAGCTGATTTTCTAGTCGACTTTTCGCGTCTAGGGGAAAACCCTGACGTACTGGCGAAATTAAATTCATATTTGTATTCAGCACATCAAAATACATGAAGATATCATGCTCCGACCTACTTCCAGACGGTTTTAATACCAAAGCTTATTTCATACCCCTAAAATGCTGGGGGCAACTAGTGTCAGATTTGTATCCAGCGCACTAAAATACATAAAGATGTCACGCTCTGACTGGCTTCCAGACGATTTCAATCACATAGGTTATTTCAGTCCTGACAAACCTGATTTCCTGGGGAATTTTCCGCGACTAGGGAAAACCCTGGGGAGCTGGGGGGAATTTAATGTCAGAATCGTATTTAGCACACCGAAATACATATAAATACCATACTCTGATCTCTAGCCCATGGCACTTTTTTATGGGACTGTGTTATATTTTTAAAACACAATTTTTTTTAAAAAGTGTTTTAAACTAAATGGTGTAGTGGCTTTAGCGATTTAAAAGAAATTTAGATTCGTCTGCGGACTTTCGGTCAGACCAACCATACCTTTTTATTCACACAACATCTATCGTACTGACGAAAGTCAATAGATTGATCCTACAGTACAGATAAACTTGATATTAATTCTTTCAGGTGATGCATTAGATGTCATTTCAAATAAACCACATGTTAAAATGAAACCTTTGCTAAAATTCGGTATCCTAAAGAAATTGAACCAAACACAGTTAGAGAAACTACAGTACGTGGATCCCGAAAATCAGTCACTGAATCTGAGTAAATCAATATGCATTCTGTCTCATTGGCCATTTTTCGACACATTCGAACAGTTCTTAGTATTTTTGCACAGTATGGTTAACGAAAAACCTCAGAATGTTCCTATAGAGAGATATGTGTCATACTTTCTTTGTGACATACCTTTTCCCAGTCCACAAAGACCAAGGATTTTAGTACAGTTAAGCAGCCAAGATCGTTTAATTTTAACCCAGCCTGAAGATTTAGCCTTACCAAGGTCTGGTGCGAGTTTTAGACAATTGTTAATTAATTTGGGTCCAGACAATTGCATGCTGATTTTACTTTTGATACTGACAGAACAAAAAATTCTCGTACATTCTTTGAGACCGGACGTGCTCACGTCTGTGAGTGAAGCAATCGCTATGATCTTGTTCCCTTTTAAGTGGCAATGTCCTTATATACCACTGTGCCCCTTAGGCTTGGCAGAAGTAAGTTTTATTAGTATTTGAACGTATGATTTAAGCTGGAATTGTGACAAATTTAATTAATAATGAAAATTATAATTTTTAAAATAGGTTTTACATGCTCCATTGCCGTTTCTCATTGGCGTAGACTCCCGTTTCTTTGATTTGTATGATCCGCCCAGTGACGTTAATTGCGTCAATTTGGATACAAATAATATAGCTGTTTGTGACGACAAAAGACATTTAAATGTAAAAATTTTACCTAAAAAGGCCACGAGGATGCTTAGAAGTAGGTTGGAACTTTTGTATTCCAAATTAATTTCCCTTGGAAAGAGTTATTCTTCTCAGAAAGGTAATATCCTCATTTTAATATATATATATATATACATATATTTTCCATTCTTCAAATTTTATTACTTAAATATAAATAATGTTAGAAAAGGGAGACGAAGACTTCTCTGTCGACAAGGAATTTCAGCAAAAACGCAAGGAACAAGCTTTAGAACTTGAGATTCAAGATGCCTTTCTAAGATTCATGGCCATGATCTTAAAAGGCTATCGTGCCTACTTATTGCCTATAACAAAAGCGCCTACGGTCGGATCCACAGATCCAACTAGTTTATTCAATATGCAGGCTTTTTTAAGAAGTCGTGATAAAGCTCATGCTAAATTTTATTGTATGCTCATACGAACACAGATGTTCATAAGGTAATTAGTCTAACCAAAGTAATTCAATACTTTATTCACTTATGGCTTTTCTATTTTGCTTTACAATGTTTTTAGATTCATTGAGGAGACAAGTTTTGTGTCCGATATGGATATGGCTGGTCTAGCTTTTTTCGATGAGTGTACCGAACGAATTGACGAGGACGATGGTAATTTTTGTTTGTTTGTTTCGAGTTTCCTCTTCTAAAAGAGAAATAATTTCTAAATTGTTTTTATTATCGTTTATAGTCATGCTTTTGGAATTAGATGAATCTCAACACAGTGAACGAACAGTGTTTATACCATCTCCAGAGGCAGGACCAAATCAGCACAAAATAATTTATAAAACATTTAAATTGAACCCGGAACTAATGACACCACAGAAAAATTTCAGTTCAGTAAATCCTACTTTCAGTGCCTTCACCATTGTGCCTGGCAGTCCAATGGCTCGCAGAACAAAACATGAAATCAAAGTCGCTCAAAGGATGGCTCGAAAACAAGTAATTCTCTAATCCTCAAAATAATTGAGGCGCTGGATGCCAGAAGGAGATACAGGATTATTTCTCCATCGTGTTGAGGAGGGTGAGCGGTGTATCTGAAAGTCGCATAATGTGACGGATCTGGTATTTACTGTTCAAAATAGTCTACAGCATGTGATTCTCAACGGGTTTGGAAATTTTTGTTTTAACTGATTAGCATTAAATTTCTAAGAAAACTCTCGAAACAAATTTTTCAATTTCTGTTCGTGTTCAACAATATACCGTAAGACCAAATTTATATCAGTCATAGTAGCGTAAGTGCGAGTGAGACAATAGTGAATTGAATATAGATTAACAGAAAATCACAAATTTTCTTTAATACCGGCGCGGGAAATGCGATTTTGAGACCCTGGTCCGAAATAGTAAAAGTAATCGGTTCCACGATCGATGATGAGTCCTTCTGATAAAACTTACTTCTCCACACTAGTGACGGGAAAGTTGGGAAATGTTAGACTTTTAACCTCAATGCTAGGACATGGCTTGGGCGGAACAATAGACCCCCCAACGAGTGGGTCAAGGGGCTGGATGCGAACCATGGAATACCTTTAAGCCCATATCTTCGTGGTTGCATTAATCGATCGTTGAACCGATCACTTTTGCTGTTTCGCGCCAGGCCCCGAAGTCGCATTCCTCCTTGCGGTATACAATAGTATATTACATAGGAAGAAGGAGAGCACCGTCTTTTCGTGATAAGGGCAGTGTTTTCGGAATGAGTGGCAGGCGAGGGTCGAAGGCCCGAGCCTATCACGAGTTCGGAAGACATTGACCGAGCCATGATAATGTTGGACCTCATACCCTAAAATCTCTGTTCTACCACAAGGTCCAATATTATATATGCGTCCGCTTACGCCGCTCGAAAAGAGAGAGTTTAGGGTCAATCCGCAAGCAGTAGAACACGCTCATTTCGTGCGGCTACCATAAAAAGGAAATAATATGTTAACCCAGTGGGACACTAGTCGATTTTCCACTCGGTTAACAATGTACTATTATTCAAAGTTTTACTTCATGGGTAAAACCAATTTATTTTATCAAATATTCCAGTGTATCAGTTTGTTGTGGAAAAATTATTGTGTACTGAAATCATTGTAATTTATTACTAGATTGGTATTTAGTAATAAAAATGGTCATAAATTGAAAATTGATAAACAATTTTTTAAACTATTAAGGCCCATGGGCAGACTAATAGACCTAACGAAGTAGTTAATATGGATTCAACGGAAAAAATGACATTAAGTCCATGTGTAGGATATTTTTTTTCGCCACCCAAGTTGTTATGTATTATAAATAAATATTAAAGCGGTTATCGTACGATGCAATTGTTTATTTGTACTACATAACCAATTTGGTGGAGACCAAAATCGTCCAACACACTGACTACGGAATTTTTTCCGTTGAATCGAATGGCGTAATCAGTTTTCCCGTAAGTCACAGATTGAAAGAAATTGTGTCAACAATTTTTGTTTGAGCAATTGAAAAATCATCTTTTGATGAAATGCTCTCATGCCAATATTAATTTCTTCATTATATCTATTGATCTGTCCATGGGCCCTCAAAGTTTAACAAATGTTTATAACTTTATAAATTGTTCATACATTTTCAATTTATGACAATTTTTTGTAACTAAATGTAATTATAATAAACCACAACGATTTCAGTAGAAAATGATATTTGTCTACAAAAAACTCAGATACTAAATTATTTGATTAAATGAATTGTTCATAACAATCAAGTTATATGTTAAATAAAATTGGTGTGTTCTTTAAATCTATCTTCAATAATTCTGATCATTAACTAGTTTATTTAATCATTTATTCAGAGGTTTTTTTCCATGATAGAGGGTAGCAATCTCCCCACTTAATTCCGAATCCGAAAAAAGAAATTCCCTAATGTTATTTTTTTAATTTTGATTTTAACAGGTGCCGTTTTTGACTTGAAGTTTCCCATGTAAAATGCAAGGGGGAAAAGCACTGTTTTGAGTTTTTGGTATAATTTCTTAGGGTTTGGGAAAATGTGACGGGAAAGTATAGAGGCTTGTTGAGAATTATCCAACGAAGAATTTCATGCATCAGATATATGGGTTTGACACTCCTAACACACCCCCACGAGTCCCTGAAAACTACCCTTAAAACCAAAAATGTCAATTCTTCATGAAATCGACCTTTCGAGGACTGTATTTTTTTATCTTAAAATTATTTATATTGGTTTAGTGGAATATTTATGAACATTGTTTAATTAATTTTCAATTACTTAAACAAATGGAATTTGTTTAAATAATTTTTTTCTCGAAAATTCGTTTTTTTCCCTAAAAATTATTACTATTGGTCTAGTGGAATATTTATTAACATTGGTTCATTAATTTTTCAATTATTTTCAACAAATGGTACATGTTTAAATATGTTTTTATTCTTTCTTCTATTAAAAATTATTAGTATTTCTTAAGTGGAATATTTATCAACACTATTTGTGTTAGCAAAGCTTAGGTCAGACAAACATATGCAATAGAGGCAGTTTGCAGGAAGATCAAAGTCATTTATTAAGCGAATATACAAAAAGATGTTTGCCGTAACACGATCTAGAAACAACTGACTGTAAGGGTGAAAAATTAATATATATTACAGGGTTGCCCAAGCACCCTCAACAGATGAACGTTAGAGGTTGGACCAAACACACATAATTAATAAGTCTAACAGTTTGATTAATTTTTAAATGTTTAAACGAATCCCAATTGTTCAAATAAACCCAATTCCATTTGTTTGGATAATTTTTAAAAAATTTTGTTTAAATTGGGTGACAACATTTCTATTTAAAATGGTGAGTCCATTCGTGAACGGGGAGGACAGGTATAAAATTATACACAGGTGCAAATATTTCTGCTAATTATAAGCCCACAGGTATATTCGAAAGTGTCGAAGATATCTCTTAGGAGAAATATTTTTTGAATACGTTTCAAAACGTATTCGAATATTATATGTTCCTATTAAGAATTAAGAATTAATTGTTGAAATAATTCAGAAAAATTTCCAAATTTTGTGGAAAAATTATTGTTTAAGCAAATTTAAGGTCGTAGGCAGACTCCATTCACGCGCTCTCTACAGGCACACTGGTGCGAATCGGGATTTTCCGTTTTCGAAGCTCGTTATCTCCTTGAAAATTATAAGTAATTTAAAAAGTAGATATGTTTTCTCATGTAAAATTTTAAGCACAATCGAATGGTGATATTTAAATTTTGAAAAAATTTCACTATTTTGATTAAACATTAATTGTTGAAAGGAAGATTTTGGAAAAATATTTATTTTTATTTTTTGATGCTATTTTTTTAAGACGCAACAGAACTAAATCAAAGTTAATACAAATTAATGGGGAGATTCCAAGCTTTAATAGAAACAATATTTCATTTTAATAATGAATAATATAATATTTTAATGATGGGTATTGTTGTTGTTAAAAAATACTAGAAATTAATGATTGACTTAATGGAACTTTGTTTATTCATACATTTACAATAACTGAGGCACAAAAAACATTTTTTACAGTCTTCAGTAGGCTTATCTTTGCCTTCCTATTCATCATTTGATTCCTTGTCAATCCTTTCTTTCTCCGAAACAGCAAATTCGTCATCACCCTCATTAGATGAGCAGCTATCATTTTCATCAGACGAAAAGATTCACTTAATTTGAAAATATACGCTTAAAAATAAAGTCCTGAAATGAAAAATTCCAAGTATACGATTTTAGAATTACCTGGGCACCTTTTTCATTCTTGAATCAAATTCAAAGATCCAATCAAAATTTCGATTGAATGAGATGGTATCGTTTAATTGAATTACGGAAAAAAATCAATTGAAGTAATTTAATTATTTTTGAACGGAAATTATACAAACAATTAATTTAATTTCTCATGTAACCGAATTTTATGAAAGAACTATAATTTTTCGCTAATAATTTTTTATTTAAACTTATTTTATGCGTCTTCGTAATTAAATTGCTTCAAATTCTAAAGTAATAAACTCGATCGGAAATTTCCAAAGTGAAAAGAAACCCAGCAATTTTGCGTTTATTGTTTTTCGTATCGAAAATTTACTGTATTTGTTTCAAAAGATGTGTGCTGAAATTCGGCAATTGCATCTCCTGTGAAGTTTACAGTGCTTGCCATCGGCTCATCTTCTGGTATTTTCCAGCTCGTCTGCGACTCGCCTCTAACACGTTCACAACTCCCCTTCGATTCGTCTCTGGTTCGTGCAATAAACTTCATTCTCGTGTGGAACTACCTACTACATTCACGTTAGTGAATTACTTCATACAAAATGCATTCTTTATACACGGTATACAGAATACCTAAGAAAACAGTGATATTTATCCCAAAAAGGGAGCAGAAGGTGGCGAAAAACAAACTTTGTCACGGTAAGTCCTCGCTTTTTCTGAAAAATATTGAGAATAAAACTTCTTCAAAAATTAGTAGATTAACGTATTATGTAATTAAGCAATGCCAGATACGAAATAATATCGTTGAGCAAAATTATTCATCTAAGAAATATCTATAACTTTTCTCAGTCATTTTTTTTACAAAACAACTTGTTTTCACTTTAATTTTAGAAAGATATGATTGAAAATTAAAAAATGGAATATATCCATGCAGCTGACAGATTGAAAGAAATGGTATGATAAAAACTGTTCTAAGGAGCTGCAGGCATATTTTGAACTTCTTCATTTAAAATTTCCTATTATTCTAAAAAGTTTTTCACGAATATGTGAGCAAAATTTTTTCTACATGAATCATGAAACTTTTCTATAATTGTTACTCTATTTCAGTTCTCTGACATTAATTTAGTTGATCATTATACACTTGAATTGATTAGGGATTCCTATTTATCATTCGTGCTTAGCAAATATCACATAAGTTCACATAAATTTCAAAAATAGTACCTAGGTAAATAAGTCTATTATTTTGCTTGCCTCCCATCTTAAAAACATTCCTTGGGGTGTCAAATACATGAAAACAATGTTTCTGACGATTGGCTTTTAGA
The DNA here is from genome assembly GCA_011634705.1 of Andricus grossulariae. NCBI lineage: Eukaryota > Metazoa > Arthropoda > Insecta > Hymenoptera > Cynipidae > Andricus > Andricus grossulariae. The sequence continues at coordinate 37,981,165 of JAABKJ010007545.1, read as the reverse complement.
AAATTGACTGCTCGGACACCAGATGCGTTGCTTGTTTATCGTGTTGACAAATTGCAGCTTTAACAGCGTTTTGCTGCCCACTTCCAGAGGCACGTTGTTGCTCTTCAGGAGGTACTTTCACACTCACTTCCAGATTCAATTAAAAACTCATTTTCACAAACGATATGTTTCAGGTTATATTTAGCCTCAATTACCTGCCACTCTTAAATCTTTTGTAAATCTATGAGGAACAGACGTAGACAGCATGCAGCAGGCCCTAATTGGTCGATTATTTGTAATAAAAAGTATTATTTTGGGGCTCAGTCAAGGTATTATAGTAACACTCAGAAAAACAGTATATTTATCAAGACTTAGAATAAGACCCATCGACGTAATGTTTGGTTTTCAGAAATAAAGAGATATAAGACTTTAGTTTAATCGAAATTTTTAGTATTTAGGATAATACATGCTTTGCAGGTAAATATTTACACAAATAAACATTTATACATGTATCATCAATATTTACCAATCATGTATCTAACCCTGGGAACAAAAATGACCAATAAAATATTTAAACTTTCAACCAAAAACACGCATTTTCCATGAATAAAAATTTTTCAATCTACAATATTTGTGTTTTTAAAATCATTATTATTATTAAATTTTTCAAGTGAACTCCCTAACCGTTCAGATAAACCCTGAATGTAAGGCAAAGTAACATTTAACTTGAATTTGTTGTAAGTGTCACTCCATTTTTTTATTTATTTATTTTACTATTATTATTGCAAATATCATGAATGCGTTCTGTAATAATGTCATTACCAAAATTAAGCGGATAGTTGATATGTATTAAGGTTGTTTTTAATTAATTTAAATGTTCTTTTCTAAATTTTATATCACTTAATTTAACACATCTGTCTACTAAACCTTTAATTAAACCAATTTTATAACCAAATAAATTATTAGAATTATATTTTAAATATCTAACAGACCATGAAGGTTTTTTATACCAGTTGGTTAGTAAATCACCATTTTGAGTTTAATTGATTTTTAGATGAAGATAGTTAATAACGTCATTAATCTCACGTTCATGAGTAAAATTTATGCATTCTTCAATGCTACTAAACACGTTTAAGAAAGCTTCAGTCCTATCAGTAGGAACAATAGCTAAAATGTCGTCTACATACTTTTTGTATAATATGGGTATGAAATCTAATTATTTGAGAGCTCCTTTTCAAACATCTTGTAAAACCAAAGCAGAAACAACTGGAAATAAAGGTGAACCCATAGTTTCCTAAAGGTACAATTTATTTATTATTATTTTATTCATTATTATTTTTTATTTATTTCATTCATTTATTTAAATAATTTCTTATTTTAATTTATTCATTTCAAAATCTAAACATTAATTTATGAACCTATCCTTTTTATTTTTAATTTTTTTTTTAATATTGCTAATTTCGAATATTATTGTATTTAGGTTTTAAAACCCGTTTAGAAAAGGGACGCAATTGTACCGAAGCGTACGTAAAGGATGGAGAAAAGAGTTTTTCAATTAATAAATTCTGAGCTGAAAAAATGTTGTTGGCTCAATTTTTATATAATTTTATGTGCACTGTAAGACATAAAAAATTTACATTTTAGGATTCCAAATCTGCTGCAAGATTTTAGAAATTCAAGATGGCGGATCGAATATGGTAGCGAAAATTTGTTTAAATGTTTGTAACTGGATGAAATTGTCGCTGAATCCGAATCTTGTGCCAGATTTTCGAAATTCGAGCTGGCGGATCCAATATGGCGGCCGCAATTTTGAAAAATATTTGGAACTGGATGAAGTTTTCCTTACGTAGGTTTTTGGGGTTGCCGAATCCAAAGCTGGTGTTAGATTTCCGAAATTCAGGATGGCGGGTCCAATATGGGGTTCCAAATTTTAAAAAATGTTTTGAACTGGACGAAATTGTCCGCACAAAGGTTTTTTGGGTTGCTGAATCCGAATCTAGTATCAGATATTCAGCATTCATGATGGTGAATCCAATACGGCGACTAAAATTTGAAAATTTCAGTAACTGGATGAAATTGTCCATACATAGGTTTCAGGGGTTGCTGAATCTGAATCTAGTGTCATATTTTCGAAATTGAAGATGGCGGATCCAGTATGGCGGCCAACATTTTGAAAAATGTAACTGGATGGAGTTGTCCGTACATAGACCTCTGAAAAAACTGACATTCATGAGAAATCTAGGAAATCTTTGGCTAAGTGTGGACAAGTTTGAAGTGTGGGGAACATTCACAGTTTCAAGATTTTCAGATTTCGTTGTGAGCAGCCCCTCGGTGTGCCTTCCAGCTCCCTCACGTAATATTGGAAAGGGTAAGGAGTGTCACTTAAAGTGTTTTTGTGACCAGTCACAGGCGTGCCTTCCCGCGCCCAAAGTGTTTTGGGTAGAAATGTGACTTGAATTATTATGTGCGACCATTCGTCGGGGCGCTTTCAAACCCAGCACGAGAAATTTTAAAGGGATATGAGTGTGACTTGAATCATTTTGAGAATCAGTCACGGAGATGCCTTTCCGCCCCTACAAGATATTGAACATGGGTAGGGGCTTAAGTGGTAAGGGGGTAGAATGGCAACTCAAATTATTGTAATGTTGCAGGTTTCATCTGCAAATTACTTTGTTCTGTTTGTACTTTCATTCTTTCTAAACAGCTCCTCCTCTCTTAGAGGAAATCTCCGCGAGAAAACGAGGATCGATCGAAGGCCCACTGATTCGATTTTTAAAATATTTCATTAATTCATTTTTGTTTATTCTTTGAATGTTTTACTATTTCTTTTCTTTTTGTTGTACTGACTCTCATAGGCTTTTCATAAGGAGAAAGAGTAAGAGTCACTCTTACTAATTCTTTTGGGTTTTTGGTTTTCTTTTTGTTTACATCATTCACCGAGTTTGGAGGACGAGAGAGGGATGGAAGAAGGAGTGAGTTCACTTGGAGCACGAACCACCATCAAGGATCAGCGTTATGGACTACGAGGACGCAAGGCGGGTTGAAGTCGCACAGGCACAACCGAGGGTTGTACACTGAGGGTGGAATGTGGATGTGAATCCCGCATTCCAAATCCTGTACCTGGGGCGATTCAAATCTCACCGCTCCCTCTCCCTCTCCCTCTCTCAACCTCTTATCCTCAACCTCCATCTTCCTGTTTCCTCCCCTGTTCTCCTTCTCTCACCAACACTCCCTAACCAGCTTACTCCCTCCCTCTTGCAAATATTTTGCCTCATACTTACACGCCCTACCTCCTGCTAGAATCCCTAAACTCGTTCTCCCCACCTCCCCCCTAACAATATAATTAGACGTGTTCCTTGCCAATCCCAGTGTCCACTTTACATACCTCTCCTGTGTCTTATCTACCTCCTAACTTTCTTTCCACCCTAACGCCTCTACTCCATACAATAGGACACTTATCACTAGTGAGTCAAACAATTTCATTCTCCTTCCAAAATCATCTGCAAATAACTTCTTTCCCAACCCCAGCACCTGTCTCATCACCACATTTGCCCTTCTAACTCACTCTCTCAAATGACAATCCACTCCCGCATATCTCCGAAAAAAAAGCCAAGCTACAAAATCTATCCCACCTCCTGCACCTACTTTCCCTACCACTTCCACTTCCACTCCTCTCCCTTATCCCTTCCACCTCATTTCCTGAACACCATAACCTTGGATTTCTCCGCATTCAGCTCTAACCTATTCTTATCCAGGTATATTCTCAACCTCTTCATCATCTCCTTTAAGGCCTCCTCGCTTCTTGCTAGCAACACTATGTCATCTACATATGCGAGTTACTAAATTCTAACCCCTCCTATCCTAACTCTTCCTACCACTAATATCCGTGATTAGAATCGCAAAAAGCGTTGGACTAAGTGGACACCCTAGCCTTCAACCCCTATCCATCCAGAAATCCGCTGAAATCCCTCCCCTCCTCGTACCTCATCTTTCGTCTCTTCATATATCTCCCTCCCCCTATCTGCGAAGGAAATGCGCCTTTGAGATCCACAAAAAACGCATACACTCTCGACCGTTTTTTCGCTAATTCTGTATACACCATGTGCTACAGAATGTAGATATTGTCCATAGTGCTCCTACCTACCCTAAAGGCCGCATGCGTCTCTGGCAATATCCCTTTTTCCTCGACATCCTTCCGCAGCCTCTACGCCAATACCATCGCCTATACTTTGTACGCCTTATTCATTAGCCTTATCCCTCTATAATTTTCCTGTCTATCCCTGTCTCCTTTCTTACACAGCGGCACTATGAACCCCTCTCCCCACTCTCCTAGGAATCCCTTCCCCCTCCATACTTTCTTCAGTATCTCCTTCAGCCTCTCCCTAACCTCTTGTGTACTAAACAGCCACGTTTCGTTCTCTACCGCATCCAGCCCTGCTGCCTTATACCTTCACAACTTCCTTATCTATTTCTTTATCTCCTTGTCATTCATCTCGCCCAACTCTGCCTACCTTGTTCTTCTACTCCCATCATTTCTCTTCCTTGAATCAGAGCCCTGAAACGATTCTTTAAAAACTCCCTTTACTCCTCACGCCCTATTTTCTCTCTTATCTCAGACGTCCCCCTCTGTCTTATCACTTCCCAACGCCTCTTCCAAATCTTTCTCCTTTTCCTGTTCTTTCTTTTTACGCATCAGTCTGAACTGTTTGGTTGTGCACAGTACCAAGTTTATACTATCTTTCAATGCTTTATATTTTGAAAAACTTCTCGTAATTATGTTTCAGGTTAGCGGCGTGATGTTAATTTTTAATGAAAACAATTATACTCATTTTCTGTTAATATCATAAGTGATGTGGAGAGAAGAGAATTCAAGAGAATTCTCCAAAATTTTGTTTATTAATAATCATTTTGCCTGCTTCGCAGTCGAACATATTCGTGACCCCATATTTAATACCAAACGTTCGTAATAAAGTGAAGAAACGCCATCAAACGCAATGTAAATGTACAAATTTACGAAAAACATCAGAAACATTAAAATCCACCAATGAACGCGACCGCACAAGTTCCAGATTAGAAGTCATTTTGGTAAACTTTGCAATTATATAAAACATCCGTTAGTATTCATTACCAAACCTCAAGGGTCAAATTTGGGATGCAAGTTGGGATCAAATTATTTCTATAAGAATTTCTGAAAAATATTGAACTTAGGGTGCAAGCGTGAAGTGAGCTCCGCAAATTTGACGAAACCTCCAAATTTGACTACCAAATACCACCAAACGATTTCATAAAAAAATGTGTATATTTCATACTTGGGGCGCTAGCATCACGGTTGTATGTTATGCTGGTATTTTTCGTTGCAAACTATAATCATAACATTTAAATTCAATGACTATTGTTAGAAATAAAAAAATGTACAATCATGAACAATTTTGAATTCTGTTAGTATTCTTCGTCGAAAAACAAAATTTTGATTAAAAAAACATTAAATTTCGAAGAAGATTAATTATTTTGAACAATTTAAGGTTACGTTGGCGTTTTACATCCAAAATTGGTATTTTCAAACGTAAATCATTGATAATGCGAGCAAGATTTTAGGTTATCTAGGCGTTTGACATCAGAAATCGGCAATTTTAATAAAAAACATTGGATTTGAAAAAAGATAGGAAGGTTTTGAACAGGTTTTAGGTTATGCTCGGTTTTTTTGGTTATGTAAACATTTTTCACATCAAATCGGTTGATGTTACCTATTCAATTCAGCATTGTTTTCAGAAAAAATCCTCGCACGTGTGAACATAGGAGAATATTTTTTTCGGGTATATGAAAACTCTCCTGTAACAAAGATGAATTAGGAAAAAATCGCCAAAACTCAGGAACCGAAATATGAAACACAGCGAATTAGTAAAATTTTGATATTTAATGAAATTATCTTTATAACTTGTAGTTTATAAAATTTCGCTGAGCATATCTGGACTTTATTAGCATAGATATCTACTAGAAAAGAATCAAGAAGACTAACGCATCGAAATTGGAATTACCGCAAATTTTCAAAATGTTGCATTTGGTATTCAATAAACTAATTTTTTTGACTTGTGGTTTTAAAATTTTTCTAGCATATGTGATATTTTTATCATAGAACTACACTAGAAAAAAATCGACAGAACCCACAAATCAAAATTAGAAATACACCAAATATTGAAAATGCTGAAATTTGTATCTGATGAAATTATCTATTTTGATCTGAGTTTTAAAATTAATTTTCGGATGTGTCAGCTTTCTGGAAATAATAATGCACTAGGAAAAAGTTAGGCAATCTGTGGAATCGAAATTGGAAACAGCAATTTTCAAACATGTTGAAGCAGCGCTTCTTGGATTTTATATTTCTAATTTTGATTCCTGGGTCTTGTCGATTTTTTCTTATGTATATCTATGCTAATAAAGCCTACACATGCTTAAAAGAAATTTAACGACTTTAGGGAGTAATTTTTTTTCTCGAAACTGAATCCAATTAAATTTAATTGCCTCAGAAGGAAAACTTTGATTATAATATATGAGATAACGATTTTACCACACTGGAAATCTTTTTCAACGCCTTAAAATCTTTTAACATATTCTCTTAAAATTAATTACTCAAAATAAAATATTATTTTAAATTTTCCCAGTTATCGCAAGGAAATTGGTTAATTATTGAAACCTTTTAAAATTCTTCAAAAAAACTTCAAAACTTTATTTCGACATCTTCAAAAATCTGCGTAATGTGTTAGATTGTTTGTGATCTTTTCAAATTTTAAATTATTTCAGCAATTTTTTTTTAATCTTTTAAATATCTTTTAAAATGATTTTAATTTGTTTTTAAATTTTTGTTAAATTCTGCAAAATTAAAAAAGTGCCTTAAAATCTTCCATATTGCTTTACGATAATTTTGGATACCTGCAAAATCCTTTTTTTTTTGCATATTTTTAAATCTTCAGAACTTGAAATTAATCTTTTAAAATAAAACCTAAATGACTTTAAATTTCCCCAGAAATCTTATTGTCGGTATCGGTAATTTCTTAATACTCATGAAAAAATTTCAAATAATTTTTAATTCGAAAAATGAATTTTAAGAGAAAATTCAAAAATGCTTCGAAACATTTCAACTTATTTCCCAAAAAAATTTTTAAGTTTGTAAAAATTTTTTAGAAAAAGTTCGGGCAAGTTTAAGAAATATTTAGAAGTTTTGAAAAAATTGCGGAAATAATTTAAAAATAGAAAAGATTTCAAACAATCTAAAAAAAAATATAGATTTTTAATATTTCGAAATAGAGTTTTAACAAGTGTTAGGAAAATTTGAATCATTTTAAAACATATTTATTAGTTTTTAAGAGATTTAAAAATAATATCAACCTTGAAAAGATTTCAAAAACATCTTAGGCAAAATTTAGATGTTGGATGATTTCGAAAAAAAAATAGAAGCTTCTTAAGAATGTTGAAAGGTTTTACGAGAATAAAAACTTTTCTTAAAATTCCTGGCAAAAATTTAAGCGACCTCATATTTTAATCAGTTTAAACTTTTAAGGATATTTAGAAATCTTGTGTAAGAAAAAAAATCTTGTGAATTTTCTAGATTCTTTCGTAATGAGTGTAAAGTGCCTAAAATCTAATTTAAGATCGAATTGAACGGTTTAAAAACTGCTAAAAAATAGTTCTTCGAAATTCTTATTTAGTATAGAAAATTATTATTCCCCGTAAACTTAGAAAAAATTAAACGACTTTAGTAACTAAATTTTTTCCTTGAAACTAAATCTGATCAAACATAAATACCTCAGAAAGACAAGCTTCATTATAATCTATGAGATAACGATCTTAGCGATTCTTGAAATCTTTTATAAATTCTTCAAAACTTTCTAAATATTCTCTTAAAATTAATTTCTAAAATAAAAAATCCTTTAAAATTTTTCCAAATATCTCAAGAAAATTGGGTTGTTATTAAAGCCCTTTGGAATTAAAAAAAATTTCAACACCTTATTTCGAAATCTTCAAAAATCTGCATAATGTGTTAAATTGTTTGCAATCTTTTTAAATTTTATTTTAATACTTGTGAAGAAAATATTATTTTTTGAATTATTCGTTAGGTTTGTTTACCTAAGGTTTAATTGTATTACAAAAGATTTCTCTGAAACGTAAAAAATTGTGACATTGTCATATCAGTTTTAACGGGTTTCGTAATTTTTTTCTATGAAACTAGCTGATGAAATGTAAATATCTTAGAAGGACAATCTACGCCTAGAAGCTATGAGGTATTGACTATACGATGCATTATAATGAAGAACTATAATACTCATTAGGTATACTGTTAACCAAATTCTTCATTAATATAATTATCAGTTTTTACTCGACTTGGAAAAATGAGGGTCGTTTATACTCTGGTGTCCTCCTTGGCAATCTTCATTAATTATATTGGTAAATGTAAAAGTATAATAATATATAACTATAAATCTGAACATATTTTTAACCTTCCCGCGAACAACAAATTGTCAAAAATAATCCGCATTCTATTTCAATTGCGATTTAAAAAAACACACATTTCTGGTTTTTAATACCTTTGCGCGGTTAAATTGGAGGAAATTGAAGTAAGAAGTTTTTTTTTAAAGTTTAAGGATTTGTCGAATTTTATACATTGACTTTAACTCGTGCCATGAGCTAGGAAAGTTGTGAAAAGAATCTGAAATGTACAGGGCGTAATCTTTAAAATCTTGTCTTTAGTTTCAACTGAGAAAACTGTAAAAATATTCACGGATTCACAAGATATGGTTAAATATATCTAGCGTGTACGCGTCGAGTTTCAAGCGCGCTTGGGCATATTTGATCATATCTCGAAACCCCGTGAAGATCTTTCACGTTTCCTTGGCTTCAAATAAACGTATGACTTCACGTCACGTACGAACAAAAATGTTTTCACCTAATTTCGATTGAATTCTTCGGATGAAAAAACAGCTCCCTAAAAGAAATCCCTTGATTTTAAGGAAAGAAAGTTAACGGTATTATATCCTTATTCTCGGTTGAGAATCGTTGCCCTGAAAGTCTCAACTACGGAAAACAGCGGGGTTGGCGAAGACAATCATTACTTTTGTTGAGTCAAAATTATCCCAACTATTCACTGTATTTATTCATGACAAATATACCGTAAATAACAAGGGGAAATGTGAAAAAACGATGAAACAAATAAAAATAAGAACTGATACAGGTCACGTTCTTAATCACTCGTAGCGGACGAATCCTTTTATTTTATTGCGTTGGTTATTCTAAGACAGCCAACTCTAGTTCTTAATTAGGTTCGCGACACACACACGAAACACGCGCGAACACCCGCCACTTCATGACTTCGCTCTTATAGGAAATTTAAAATGTATCTATTTCCCATGCCAGAGAATTAAAGTCTTCATGAAAAGATTTCTCCTTTTCGTTTTGAGATTCAAAAAGGTGGAATTTTCTCTGGACTACCCAAGAAAAAAGAACACAAAATAGTTGTAGTTTTTCAAGGCCTTTAAGCCTGGTATAAAACTAAACTATGAAAATTTAACACCATTCTTCTCATTCATGAGGAAAGGTGTTAAATTAGAAAAACTACAGGGAACTTCTTATGTTAATCGTAAAAACTATTACCACTCTTTTTTTGTATTATGTCTAAAATTTTAAATTGACTGCATGAAAAATGTGTTTACAGAAAGAATGTGGAGTTGACTACGATCTACATTCTTCGTGTACAATATTTTTTCTGGTATGCATATTTTTCAAGGTATACTTCGCTTTTGACCAACATCTTAAAAAATCAGCGTGACTATAATTTTTTATCGATTTTTCCTCAAAATAATGATTTGATCAAAAAATAAATGGACACAAAAAAGTTGCATTTTTATGAAATACACAATTTCTGTCTAGGACTTTTTTGTACAAGGCTGAATGTATACATTTTTATATACATCTTCAATGTTTAAAAAGGGAGAGCTGAGAATTTTAGAGAACTATTGCTTGTGATTCTCCCCAGTATTAGTTTTGCAGATTCGAGTTACCCACTCTCTCCTCGATGAGCCTTGCTTTTATAGTCATATTATTCGTAGACACTTATTTCATTTTCTTACGCCAAGCTTGCCTTTTAATATGTCTAGTTTTCAATGTCTGATAATTATCAAATGATAATTTCCTTCACTTACCGGTATCTTAGAGAAAATTCCCTTTATATTCACTGTAATAAAGGCAGCTTTGGTTTGTGCAATTTAGATGGACCCTTTCAAGCTTTTAGGGTTGTCAAATTCTCTGTAGCTATTATAATAGCTAACCACTACATTTAATATTGTTAACTTAATTACTTCAATATTAAGTTTCATAGGCTAATTTTCATGCTATATCGTGGCACCCAGTTCCGAGAGACTTTCGCAGGTGGTGGCGTTACGACGTCGTTCGCGGGCGATACATGGTCACGGTCGCCGTACGCTGATGCCATTCAATTCGACCCATGGTCGATCTCTGGTAGTTACGTTGGATCCTTGATGCGTCCTGCTATTCCAAACAGTAGGGCCCATTCCAGACGACCACAATCCAGATACCCGGAAGGCTGTCAAGGACCTAAAGATCACTCGGGGGATTTGGGTCGAAGGGAAGATAAGTCTGCAATGGGATCGATACCAACGCATGGTATAGTGGAAAGCCTGCGGAACAAATATAGCAGCGACGGAAGGGATCTGTCCGAACCAGGCCTTCTACGGGCAAACGAAGGTTGCCCCGAAGGCCGTGGACTATCCGGCAAATCTACCCACTGTGGATCCTGACTTTATGCAGAGGAAGTTCGCCCTGCAGAAACGCCTTCACAAACTGGGATTCACGTCATCAACAATCCCTTGTATAGACGAACCGAGCACAAAACCCGTGAGCAGGCCTATGGATGACCTGGAGGCGTGGAGAGCTTTTATGAGTGGTAATATCAAACAGATGTTCCTTACTCCGTCAAGCAGCGAAGGCCGTGAGCAGTCGAGGAGTATGGAGAAGCTAGACGATATTCTGTCCAGGAAAGAAAAGAAAGGAAGAGGGACACAATAAAAAGAAGCGATCCATCCATCCACTCCGGCAGTCCTTACGTACTTTATAAAGGGAAAAGTATCAATTTAAATATAATATTCACATATAAAGTTTTGACTATAGCAATTATATCAGTATGAAAATGGTAAATTTGATGAAAAGTACCTTTTTTAGCCTTCTAAATATTTACGTAAAAGCAAAACAATGCCTTCGCTAAAATTATTTCTATGGAATTTTCATTTAGTGTAATAGACCTTATAACTTTATAAAAAAGCGAGATCGCTGTGGTCTGAAGATTAGTCCGTTTTGGGTGAGAATTCAACTAATTTGTTAAAAATTCGTTTTTCTTAGTTTAATGCAACTGTTTTTAATTTAAAATAAAAATATTTTTCGGTAAAAATGTCAAATCTTACACTTTTTTGGAGAATTAATTAATTTTTTTAATAGAAGATCCATCACTTTGGCTGAAAATTAAGGGAGAGAGAAGAAATTTTGTTTTTTAATGAAAATTTAGGGGACTGTTTTTGATTCCCAAAATAAAATTCCCACTCCCAACTAAAAATAACGAACTTTATTTCATTCAACATGCCCTACTGTACAATAGTACAAATGCTACAATCAATTGAATTACTTGAATTCTACGTTTCATAATTAATATGTGGTATTTCATTACCTACATACTCGAAAATGCAGGAAATTATCAATTTACTTTGAAAGGAATCCTTGACAATTTTGAGGGGGAATGGCCAGAAATTTAAAGGTTGAGAGAAAATTTTCAAGAACATTTCGAGTATGACATTAGAATGTGATGCACATGAACAACTTCTCAATGATCTCAGGTATGAAAAGCGAGCCAAGAGCGAAGAAGAAGAACGTGCTAGAATCGTTCAAATGGCTGATAATATTATTTTAAAGAATATTTGAGCCCAATGCTATGACACCAAGAATTATAAAGCTCCCAGTAGTTTTTTTCGCGATATATTGCTAGATATTCCACCATCTATAAAACTTTTTTTAGATATCTTGGTAAAATCTCATAAGAAATACGAAAAGAATTAACATTATAATATCCAGTTGTGTAATGGGGTCGCTACTTTCGTTTATATCTTAATTTTATCAGTATCAAAAAGGACCTTTTTCTTTCCGGTTACGTTAGAACTTTCATCTTCATTCCATAAAAACGCGCTTCAATGAGTACAATAGAAGCACTTTAGTTCTTACGGTTGTATGCATCTTACAAACAAACTTCACTCTTTGAGGCGTCAATCGTAAACGACCTAGACCATTGGAGTTTGCTAATTGACCTTTTTCTTCAATTTATTTTCGACAATGCTGATCACAAGAAGAAGACGGCAGATGGACATAATCCATGGGTGACATTATGTGTGCAACTCCGTCTACAGCTGTAAAATCGAATCCATCTATTGTAAGATTGTGTGAATTGTCCTCAAAAGATGAAACCGCGAAATTTGGCTTTACTCCTTTGCAACATTTTGAAAGATGGACGTCCCTAGATTTAAATAGTATAATTGTCAAAGATTTAGATGTTGGCAGTTCTATTTCAAACGACATTCAAATTGGGTCTTCAGATTTCTGTGGTTCTATGGTAAGCACAGTAAACGATTGAAGTGTCCAGGCTGGGATCGGTTTATGAAGAGTTATCAGGAATCGAAAGATTTTTGTACACCTAAAGTTATACTTCTGCCATTTATGAATAATCCACCCAGCAATTACCATACGATTTTCACAGTTCTGCTTGAAGCTGCATCTAAATTTAATACAATTGGTCAAAAACATTGTTTTGTGACATTCGACCAACCCTTGTACTGGAAAGCTCAAGAAATTGTACCTTCAAATGACAATGATGAACATAATTTACGGTCCGTTATAGTTCGTCTTGGCGGGTTTCAAAGGTTAATATCATGTTACGAAGAGTCGGCTTCGTAATGGAAGGCAGTGGCTTGAAGGAAGCTTTTTCTGAGATGTATGCAGAAATGACGGCTGAGAAAGCCTTGACGGGGCATGCTTGTTCAGAGCGATCAGAGGACACAACATCATTCAATTATTATCTCTAGCTGAACTTATAATTGAATCTTCAGATCTGAGTAAAACTGAAGTGCAGCTGCTGGACACTATATTAAGTAAAGTTGAAGACAAAAATGTTGAAAAATTACTTGACAATGATTCATTCGCAGAAGTCCAAAACAAATTTGTTACTTGTTTAGAAAGTTCAAAAGAAAAAGGTACAACAGCTCAGCTCTAGTTTCAGTATTTCAGAATGGTCCTCATCGCTAAAAAATGCATTGAAGCTGAACGCTCTGGCGTTTGGAAGCATACAATTGATGATCCCATATTATTGTGCAAGCGGTCATCATTTTTACGCAGTCAGCCCAAGATATGCTGGAGCTAAAATCGAAAATGGACAGCGTTGCGTACGGCAAGCTTTGTAAATCGTGATTTTTCACGATACGGCGAACTCATGAATTTCAGTCGGGTGTTTGGTCGGACACGGCAATTGAACAAGTTTTAATGAGAGCAATGAAAAGCAGAGGTGGCTTAAGTCACGGTCGCGGAATTTCGGACCGTGTTGTAGCGAAATAGATATTCTCAACCATTGCCCTAACTGAAGTATGCAACGAAATGGAAATTTTTTGCAACGTTTCCTATGCCACCTCTTAGCAGCATGTTGATTGCGAGATAATGATAGAGTAAAATTTGGATCCCGTAAATTTCAGAGAAGAAACAAAATCTTATCACTTAGAGCAGTCAATTCCGTAATTAAACTCAAAAATTAAATTGTGGAAATTGATCCGCTTCTAATTTTCAAGAGCATTTTTTCAAATATTGAACAAAAAGGTGACATGAAAAGGTATCTGTAGCATGAACTTGCGCAATTTCCACTCTCGCTTTTCGGTGAAGGAGGGATGCGAAAAACACATAAATCAATATTTTACGACAGTTTTCAGCGTCTTGAGGGAATTCCCCGATTTCAAAACATCATACATGTTGTCGATAGCTGATTTCTTCTTCATAGAGTTACCTGGCATCAGAATGACAGTATCTGTCAAATTTTGGGACAATATGTATCATTCCGGAATAAGAATTATTCTGCGAACAGTTTTGTAGTTTTGGATGCATATCCGGATAAAAATGATTTTTCCGGAACTAAATCTTGCGGGAGATGACGACGTGAGATGAGACATTTGGACGTTAAATTAGTTTTGACCTGGGTATAAAAATTGCTTTCTCTCAAGAAAAGTTTCTATCGAACGAAAGGAATAAAACGCGATTGATTACGCTATTGTTCCAAGAACTTGAAGAAGCGGGTTATTGGCGCCTGAAAAAGTTAATATCCTGTTTAAAAAAGTAAATTCTGCCGGCACTGTAAACGATCTGTATGATTCAAACAATTTCAAGTATGGGGACTTGAAAAATTTAGTTGCATACCCTTATTCTTTCACAGGCTGCGACAGTACTTTTTGTTTCTTCAAACAAGGGAAAAATAAACTGCTAAAAACTATCAGCAAAAGCACTCATTTGCAATCATTGGCAAAAAGAATTTATGATGCCAAGGCAGACCCTAGTGTAATTGCACAAATTACTAATGAGATAATTTCTGGAATGTATTTCACAAAAAAAGAAAGCGCAACATTGCAAGAGTTGCGTTTTTTTGCATTTCCAAAATCCTACTTTAAAAACATATTTTAAATTAGAAACTCTACCGCCAACTGAAGGTGCTGCCAAAGAACATTCCTTCAGACTGTACCGTCAGCTTCAACAGTGGCTCGGAAATGCAAAAGACACAACACAGCGGGGATGGAAACTGTCCGCAGGTGGATTGGTACCAGTTTTTAGTGAAAACTTTAATTCCTGTAAACTTACTGAAAACTATAACTTGCAGATTCGAAAGTGGCTGCGGAAGAGCTATTTGCGGATATCGACAGCACGGTTTACGCTGTTCTCATCTGTGTGTCAGTTGATATGGCGAGACATGCACAAATGTAGAAATACCTATTATATGAGAAAAAAGCGTACATTAAATTAGATTTTATTAGATTATATAGATACTGATTCACAGTAATGTACAAAATATACAAAACAAGGCATTTCTATTTGAACCAACCAAAAAACGCATGAGTAAATAGACAAATGGACTCTATTTATATATTGTAGATTACCACGCTAAATAACCTAGTTTTTAAGGAATGGTTATAAATTACTTCATTAGAAAAACAAGAAAAAACGCCTGCTTCATTGACAAGTGGACTAGCCCTACTGGGGATCACCACGTAAACAAAGTGCTATCAACTCGACCTCCAATGTGATGCGAAACAAAGTATATTAGGAATTTAATTTAAATTTACCATCGCAACAACATAATCAGCAAGCATCGAGTAAGCTGTGCTTACAAAAGTATCCTCTTAGTGACTTTATCTTATATTGTACCCTTAATTTCTCAACTTTCACACAAAACATTATGACCAAAATTTAAGGAGAAACGAATTTTGCATTCGGCACACATTTTTTATAACATTAATGAATAAACCTTAAAATAAGAAAATACTGATTACATTACGTCAAAGAATTATAATAGTAATTGTACAATTAGTGAAAATATAAGAAAGTACACTTACCTTTCCAGCATTAGACGTATTTTTTCTGAGCTTCTAATAAAAAATTTGAAATGAGCCCAAAAAGTTATCTGAAATTTTTAAAAAACATATCGATACGTCCATTCTTTCATGAGATTTTTCCCATTCTTACATTTTGAAGACGCGAATTCAATTTCAGTACCAGCATAGTCTTCCAGGCGACAGCAGCTTCCCCAACTCCGCCGTCATACACTGCGGCCGATCTTGGTCGTAAATAAACCGCTATTCTAAACGGTATTTTTACAACTGATTTCTTTGACAATTTTACTACAGTTGGTATCAGTACACCCCCACCCTCCCTCAATTAACATATAGAAAATATTTTTATTTCAAAATCAAGTAAAAATTGTAAGTTTTGATTGACTGTAACCCAGATTGTTTTAGATGCCTTTTCCACGTACTATACCTAATTCAGTAAATTCAATTAGCGGCTAGGCGTACATGATACTGTAACTCTTCGGGAATAAAGGTTGTCCACTTTTATCGCTTTGCGCCTAAAAAAAAGTTAGCTTTACCTGAACAACAGTAAGTTTTTTATTAAGAAATAGCTTTTCTTCACAAATATTTTTTATTATTTTAAGCTTAAATCTTGCACATATTTCCAGCTAAGCAGAATAGACATTTTCAGAGACTTTAATGGATATGGAAACTTTTTTCTCGCAAATTAGTACCTGGATCACAATCTCCAAAAAACTTGATTTCGCCAACTTTGGACATTGCGCGATTCGCGCGGTGCATAAATTTTTGCCTGCAAACATAACAGCCTTCATCCCAGGCATCTGCATTACATAACCGCACACCTCGTTCATATTCTAAAATGTTGTGGTATTAAATCCTTCATTCACTGGACTAGAGCTCACAGTCGGATACTTTCCGGGCATACCCCGTAACCAGCATCACTGCGCCGTCTGTACAAACTGTTCTGAGAAGTATAATAAGTATAGTAGAATATATAGTAGAATAAGAAAAAAGTATTTAAAAAACGTTAAAACGTTATCCTGAAATTGTGATATAAAAATGGTTCTATTCACAAATCAAACACAGGAATTTGTAGCAAAATTATTAGTTTTAATAATCTGTTCAATTCATAGTTAATTTGGCCACGCACTCTCACAATTAAAAGGAAATTTATTTAATAGTGTACAATAATAATCACTCGACATAAACTCGGACTTGAGTTCAAAATGAATCTGCGCTCGGCGACAATTCTGTCCACCTTTTATAGACTTTCTACTCTTACAGGATTTTATTGATTGATTCAACAAATGAGCTAATATCGAGGCTAATATGATATTCCTTTACTATGTCTCTAAATTTGTTATTTAAGCTTTTAATTCATATTACTCATAATAAATAGGCTTATAAATTAAGTTTTATTTTCAAAATAATTGTTCATTATTTCTATTTTTGTAGCATTTACTTTTATTCCTTAATAATATTACATTTTGTCCCTAATTCTGACTGTAGTATGATTTATTTAAATTTTACGTTTTACTCTTATTTATTTTCTAGCTTCTATACATATTTCGAATAAAATTTTCCTCAAAACTCTGAAACACGCAGAGAAAAAGTTGTCTTGAAACAAAAACATTGTCCTCTTGCCTGTTTTGTTGTTCTGAACGACGTTGAATATATTTTTTACACAAATATAATTATTTTTCTGCAAGATTAGGTGAACTTAGTACACGGATAGAAAACTCTGGGGTTTAACGCAAGAATATTCAAGGTATTAACGCATGGACTATTTATCAGGCGCATATGACAGGCGTCTCTTGCTTTATTTTCTAAGATTTCATGAGTTTTAAGCAAGACATGCCCTATTGCTCTAAATGCACGAACGCTTATGCGAGGATCCCACGAGTTAGTGGGTTAATAGCGGGCCTCGCTGTGCTCTTATACCGTGAACTTCACCGAGCGAAATTTCCAAGAGCCTCCACGGACTTTTTCCGTGAGTCTCCTTGCAATTTTCCTTTTGTCCACGCCTTCTGCCTGTTGACACGTTCGCACAACTAAATGTTCGCGGGAAGCGTGGCCTAAAGGCAAATCGCAAGGAGACTCGCCGAAAAAGTCCGTGGAGGCTCTTGGAAATTTCGCTCGGCTAAGTTCACGGCATTACAGCAAAATAGCGCTTGCTATTCACCCAAGTAACTCTTGGCATTTTTGCATGTGAGCTGTGCTTATTTTCCGTGGTGTTGCATCGTGCGATTAATAGAATTCCCGCTCTTGCTTACCTTCTAGGACAGAAGGAGCAGAAGTGGATGACGTACACGTTTCAGTTGCGTCGGGATTGGTTGCTATCATTTATTTGATAATTTGCTTATTTCATTAAATTTCGACATCCTCTTTGAGTAAACAAATTCACCTATTTTTTTGCCTTTCTTGTGTCGTCTTTTAAAACATTAAGTTAAGTTTGATATACTAATTCCATTCAATCCTATTTATTTTAATTCAATGGAATGTTTATAGATTTTAAAAGTTTCGCCCTATTTGGAATGATTAATGCTTGATTTTATATACATTAAACCTCAAGTTATTAGGAAATCAAAATGAAAAACGTCTAGAGCCTGTGACAGCCTGTCCAGAATAAATCAACAACAAAATAACAAGTTTGGCAACTGAAACAGCTTGCCCAGAATCCTGGCACGGTCTCAAAATGTTCAGGGATTTAATCTTTGACCGGCTGTTACAGGCCGTTAAATTTTTGTACCTACAGCACGGACTTCTATCTTGTGGCATCTGCAGAGACTCTTTGCGCATGCGCCGACGATTCGACGAGTTTCGATTCGACAGCTCCTACTGCGCAAAGTAAAAAAGGTCTGGAGCCTGTCGCAGCGTGCGGAGATAAAACAAGAGATAAATATGAAAAAACCTGCCGCTGTGCGGGCACATTCCAAACGCGCACTGAGCATGCAGCTATCGTGCCTACACGATACTACAGACTAGAGACTAGAGACTACAGACAGAAAGATAGACCGACACCTTTTTTAATAATCGTTTTTTCTGACTTACGGGGCCTCAGAACGTCGGCATTCGATCGAATCCTCAATAGTCATTTTCCACATAGAACCAATACCTTCTCATTGAGATGAGAATGTAGAAAGTTCATAGAGCCTGCACAGTTTACCGAAGAGATACAAAACATTCAGAAGCTTGGATAGCGTATCCGGAAGAACAAAAAATATCTGAAGCCTGTGCAGCGTTCTCAGATTCAATAACTAGGAGCCTTTATGCTTCCCAAGCGTGGGACCAGACGGCTTCTCGGAGCACTGATCCGGATTGAACTTCAGTTCCCCTCAGTCCGCGTCAAGTGTCCTGTTTCGTAACTCACTTGCCTTCTTATACCCTTTCCAATTATGGTTCATCGAAGGAGAGAGAATCCTGCGCTATCTGGTGGTCACTTCCCGGAACTATTCTTTCCGCCTATCGCCTTTCGAATTGCTACGTCCGTGTCGGACTTTTCCCGCCCACTTGGGTAGCCTAATTCCAGGCATTGATAAGAGTGACCGTTTTAATTGATATCAGAAGTGAAAAAAGTGGCCAAAGTGAAACATGAAATGTCTATTAAAAAAATATTACTTTACTATTCATTTTTTTTTAAATTATTTTCTATACTGATTACTATTATTTTACAATCTCTACTTGAGATGGTCCGAAATTGATACGAATTCTAGAAATTCTAGAAAATATAAAAATCCTATACTTTTCTATCAATATATTTTCATCAGAATTCTATCAGATCTTATCAGTACATGACCTGTATCAAATTCTATGTTCCGAAATCTAAAATATTAACATTTATTCACTAACAATCCATGAATTCCGATTCAGACAAAAATTTATTCTATGCTTTATAATGTCTGATATTTTTATCAACTATTATTTAAAGTATGCCTGGCCCAGATAAGATTTGATAGACTTTCAATAAAAAACAGATGATAGAAAGAGTTAGGGATTTTACAATAGGCAGATTCTGATAGATATTTGCGATATTGCGAAATGCGCAATGTCATAAACTTCTGATGGGAAAATGTTAATTAATAAGTATATAATCCTAATAATTTTTAATCATGGAGTGCATATTCCACTAAAACTAAAAATGTATTAAAAATTACAAAATCATATATTGAAAAAACAAAAGCATTACTACTATGATATGTTTTTGCTTGCAGAACAAAGTTCACAGTTTGATTGTTTGCCTAATGGAGCCCCCATTCCTGGCGTTCCTCGTGTAGGTGCATCTTCTTCTTCTTCTTCTTCTGACAGACGACATCCACCTGCCAGGCTTCATTCTTTGCTCAGGTCTTCTTCCGAAAATTCTCTTCGTGCGAGGTCCAGATCTCCTCCTGCCAACAATAGATCTCCACCTACCTGGCTTCCGTTTTCTGAAGTGCTTGGATATGGACTGGACCAGCTTCAATTTATTCGGCTCACTTACAAAAGAAATCCGAATCGGGTTTTCGAACTTCGAAGATACACTTTTCCTGCGGATCAACGAATTAAAGTACTCGAAGGACGTGATGCCTTTCCGCCAGTGCCACCTCAAGAACAAATTGTATTATCAACATCAGATGGTGATGTCTTTGCAATATTGACGAGTAATAATACACTTGCTGGAATATATAGATATAATCCTAGCAGAAAACGTAAAGGACGGGCAAAAATAAACATAGAAAGCGGCACGGTTACACCATTGACATCAGATGAAGTCGAGGAAATTCCAGTAGGCCCCACTCGCCAGATCTCAACTGATTATAGAGTCGAGCATTTGAACGACGGTGATAGGTAAGTTACTTTTTGAATCACCATAGTAGCGTCTTTGAAAAAAATAATTACTTTAGTCGCTTCTTTTGACAAATAAAAACCGAGGATACAAGGATTTCTGAATACTCTTGAATTTTTTTCACTCCTTCCAAACAACTCTGAATTGTTCACAATGTCCTTGAAATCCAGTGAATTTAATGTATCTTTCACAGATTTTTAATTTTGTCAAATTTCGCAAATAATTTAAAATTTGAAAAGATTTCAAAAAACTTAAAATAAAATGTAGTTATTTGAAAATTTTTAAATACAATTGAAAAGCTTTTTCAACTTTTCAAAAAGTTTCAGGCTCGTGATAAAATGGTTTTAGTATTCCGAGAAATATCAAAAGTGATATTTTATTTTCAAAAATTAATTTTAAGAAAATATTTTAAAACATTACGAAAGATTTGCAAAATTACCAATAGTAATCCGTAGGATTTCAATAAGTTTGGTAAAAGTTATTGAAACATTTTGAAAATAGTTTGAAAATTCAAATATATATATATAAACTAAAGGTTAACAAACACTGCAGGGCCCCACTGGGAGCAACTGTCATCTAAAAAATGACATCGGCTCCCAGTAGGACCGCGGTAAATCCCATTCATTAAAGTGATTCTTTATCTTGACAAATTGATTTGAAGAGAATATTCAACAAAATTTTGAAGTATTACGAAAGATTTCAAAAGTGTTTGAAAGATATAAAAATAATTTTAAACTTATAATGATTCCAACAATTTTCCAAAAATGTAAATTTTGAATATTTGGAACCAAAAACTTTGAAGGTTTTTAGAAATTTTGAGAGGTTTCAAAACAATACAAATTTTTTATTGGGATTTGTGAGAAAATTTTATATATTTTTATGATCTAAGACCATATTCAAAGAGGTTTCATCAGAATTTCAAAGATTTCCAAAATCGGTATGAAAGAATGTCGAAGATTTTTCAAAATATATTTTCAATATAAATTAAAATATGTAGAAGCTTTTCAACATTTTAAAAAGTTTCAGGATAGTACTAAGATGGTTTTATGATTCCTAGAAATGTTAAAAGTTATATTTTGTTTTCAAAAATTGATTTTAAGAAAATATTTCAAAATATTTTCAAACATTACGGAAGATTTCCAAAATGATCAATACTAATCCATAGGATTGCAACACATTTTTAGAAACAATTCAATTTATAAAAGAAACAAAATTTTCTCTTCCTACGTCTGGAAAAATTTATAATTTATGAATTTCGGTAAGGACTTCAAAAATACGACATCTTCCTGACCAATAATTGAAATTTGTTTGAAAGGAAAATTCAAATCGATTGCGTTTCAGAAACACAGCTGGTTTCCTTCATCAGATCAGTATAAAAAAAAGTATTGAAATTATAAGAACGAAGCAATATAATGTGTTGACAGAATGTATCAAAATATAAGAAAAAGAATTCCTTAAAACATATGGGAAAATATTCCGTGCAATTTGCTTTACATGTGAGTTCTATGTCATTTAAAAAAATATAAAAACTTTTTAGATAGCGTTGGAAAACATATAAGGTTAGCTTCGCAATACGTAAATAGCGTAAACAAAGTGCAACCAGCCTAAAATTTATTGTCTTTTACCACAGTTTACACAATAATTTTATTAAGAAAATTAGAAAATACAAACTCTAGGAAAAATTTGAGTAATTTGAAAGCAATTTGAGATTAGGAATATTAGAAAAAAAAAATTTTTTAATGTATATACTGTTGTTAAAATTTTCCCAAGCTTAATTTTTGGAAAATCCGTTTCGAATTTTCTCAAAAATTCAGAAAAATTATATTTATATAAAGTTATCAATAAATACGTAAATAAACCTGGAAAAAATGAAGTGATTCACATTTATCATTACAAATTTGAAATTATCTTGCCCCATAAGTGAAAAAATACAAGCGCGCGTAGCCCGCACGTCATGATGCTAGCATATCTAAATAAGTACTGTAACAACATATTTAGAAAATGTCGCATTCATTGTTGTCGAAAAGCTGATTGGCTTTTCACTGCCTAAAGTGATTTCAGATAATGAATTAAACAGTTTTCAAATTAAATTTCCAACCAATTTTCTTTAATCAAAAATAGATAGAAAACGTTTTGCAAATTGAGAAACAGTTTTGCTTATTTCACGGCGCCCATATTCCTCATATTTCTCATGGCAGGCTACTTTATTTTCTTTCTTCTTCTTCTTTTTCTGAAAAATAACATTCTCCTGCCAGGTCTCTTCCTCCTGCCGAGCCACGTCTTCGTGTAAGGTCCAGCTCTACTGCTTCCAGATGCATGGCTCCACCTACCAGCCTTCCTTCTTCTGACGGATCAGTATGTGGACTTCACCAACTTCAGTTCATTTTGCTCACATCCATTAAAAGTCCGAACAGGGTATTCGAACTTCGAAAGTACACTTTTCCTGCAGATAAACCAATTGTATTACAAGAAGGAAAAAATAAATATGGGCTCATTCCAGCGCACGAACACATCGTATTATCAACATTTTCTGGTGATGTCTTTGCAATATTGGAGACTAGTAACAATCTTGCTGGAATATATGCATATATGTCTCGCACCAGCACTACAATTCGGGTCAAAATAAACATGCAAAGTGGAATGGTTACCCCACTGACCACAGATGAAAGGGTGGCAGTTCCAGTGGGCCGCCTTCGCCCCATCTTAAATTATTTTAAAGTAGAGCATGTGAACAACAATCATCCACGTCATTCAAGCAGTTGACAAAATTTTAAAATAAAGAAATGTTTTTAATCCAAGGTTATCTTTAAATTTTACGAGTGACTTGTCATTACAAATAATATTAAGAAATATATATATTATCGTACCCAAGACTTCGATCTTTCGTCGATGCCCTAGTTAGCCTTCTTCGGAAACAGATAAAAATATTTCTGTTCAATCTCGTCATAAACCTATTTTTTTAAGAAAATTATTATAGGTTTTAAAGATTTAGTTCCAATAGATTTCCTATGACACAAGATCCTTTCAGTGCTTGTGGAAGAAAACCCAAATCAGTCTCTAAACTTCAGGGGTAGATTTCTTATACCAGGTTATTCCAAGGCACGCGCTAACGTCGCCAGTTTTTTTTCCAATTGTACAAATATAAATTATTTGTAAAATAAATATTTAAAATATTTTTCAAGTAAGAAGTGTTCTAATCATATTTAAAACGAGTTAAACAATTTTTTGAATTAATAATAATACGTAGTGAAATACATATGTTTGAAAATACTCTTGTTTTCGTATTTTTAATAATTTTATGGATACAAAGTTTTTTACGTATTCGCATATCTTATCTGTCTCCTTTAATTTTGACAACTTTGTATTTGCTGATCCGTAGCAGATAAGTCTTATCTAAAGGATGCTAGTCATTCAAATATTGTTAGACAAATACTGCTATATTTCAATTAGTAATTTTTTCAAATCTTCAATCAAATACCATTTACATTCCAGAAACTTACATATATATTTGATGAATATTTAATAAATAGTTTTAAAAAAGTTTAAACTTTAAATAGTATAAATAACATTTTTGGTTCGAGGCATACTGTTAAGTTCAAAATTACCTTATTCTTTAACTTGAATTATGAAATTAAAAACAA